>JASTWF010002071.1:0-40086 GCA_030390025.1 Squalus acanthias
AAATGGCCACCTCACAAAATGGCCGCCTCGCAACGTGGCCGCCTCACAAAATGGTCTCCACACAAGATGGCTGCCTCACCTGTTCTCTCCCCACAGCCCTGTATCAATCCCCAAACTAATCCCACTGCCCCGGTCTCTCCCCATAGCCCTGTATCAATCCCAAACTAATCCCACTGCCCCGCTCTCTCCCCATAGCCCTGTATCAATCCCAAACTAATCCCACTGCCTCACTCTCTCCCCATAGCCCTGTATCAATCCCAAACTAATCCCACTGCCCCGCTCTCTCAACATAGCCCTGTATCAATCCCAAACTAATCCCACTGCCCTGCTCTCTCCCCATAGCCCTTTATCAATCCCAAACTAATCCCACTGCCCCGCTCTCTCCCCATAGCCCTGTATCAATCCCAAACTCGTCCCACTGCCCCTCTCTCCCCATAGCCCAGTATCAATCCCAAACTAATCCCACTGCCCCGCTCTCTCCCCGAAGCCCTGTATCAATCCCCAAACTAATCCCATTGCCCCGCTCTCTCCCCATAGCCCTGTATCAATCTCAAACTAATTCCACTGCCCCGCTCTCTCCCCATAGCCCTGTATCAAACCCCAACCTAATCCCACTGCCCGCTCTCTCCCCATAGCCCTGTATCAATCCCAAACTAAAACCCACTGCCCCGCTCTCTCCCCATAGCCCTGTATCAATCCCCAAACTAATCTCACTGCCCCGCTCTCTCCCCATAGCCCAGTATCAAACCCCAAACTAATCCCACTGCCCGCTCTCTCCCCATAGCCCTGTATCAATCCCAAACTAAAACCCACTGCCCCGCTCTCTCCCCATAGCCCTGTATCAATCCCCAAACTAATCCCACTGCCCCGCGTTCTCCCCATAGCCCTGTATCAATCCCAAACTAATCCCACTGCCCCGCTCTCTCCCCATAGCCCTGTAGCAATCCCAAACTAATCCCACTGCCCCGCTCTCTCCCCATAGCCCTGTATCAATCCCTCAATTAATCCCACTGCCCCGCTCTCTCTCCATAGCCCTGTATCAATCCCCAAATTAGTCCCACTGCCCTGCTCTCTCCCCATAGCCCTGTATCAATCCCCAAACTAATCCCACTGCCCCGCTCTCTCCCCATAGCCCTGTATCAATCCCAAACTAATCCCACTGCCCCGCTCTCTCCCCATAGCCCTGTATCAATCCCAAACTAATCCCACTGCCCCGCTCTCTCCCCATAGCCCTGTATCAATCCCAAACTAATCCCACTGCCCTGCTCTCTCCCCATAGCCCTGTATCAATCCCAAACTAATCCCACTGCCCCACTCTCTCCCCATAGCCCTGTATCAATCCCCAAACTAATCCCACTGCCCCGCTCTCACCCCATAGCCCTGTATCAATCCCAAACTAATCCCACTGCCCCGCTCTCTCCCCATAGCCCTGTATCAATCCCCAAATTAGTCCCACTGCCCTGCTCTCTCCCCATAGCCCTGTATCAATCCCAAACTAATCCCACTGCCCCACTCTCCCCCCATAGCCCTGTATCAATCCCCAAACTAATCCCACTGCCCCGATCTCTCCCCATAGCCCTGTATCAATCCCAAACTAATCCCACTGCCCCACTCTCTCCCCATAGCCCTGTATCAATCCCAAACTAATCCCACTGCCCCGCTCTCTCCCCATAGCCCTGTATCAATCCCAAACTAATCCCACTGCCCTGCTCTCTCCCCATAGCCCTGTATCAATCCCAAACTAATCCCACTGCCCCGCTCTCTCCCCATAGCCCTGTATCAATCCCCAAACTAATCCCACTGCCCCGCTCTCACCCCATAGCCCTGTATCAATCCCAAACTAATCCCACTGCCCCGCTCTCTCCCCATAGCCCTGTATCAATCCCCAAATTAGTCCCACTGCCCTGCTCTCTCCCCATAGCCCTGTATCAATCCCCAAACTAATCCCACTGCCCCGCTCTCTCCCCATAGCCCTGTATCAATCCCAAACTAATCCCACTGCCCCGCTCTCTCCCCATAGCCCTGTATCAATCCCAAACTAATCCCACTGCCCCGCTCTCTCCCCATAGCCCTGTATCAATCCCAAACTAATCCCACTGCCCTGCTCTCTCCCCATAGCCCTGTATCAATCCCAAACTAATCCCACTGCCCCGCTCTCTCCCCATAGCCCTGTATCAATCCCAAACTAATCCCACTGCCTCACTCTCTCCCCATAGCCCTGTATCAATCCCAAACTAATCCCACTGCCCCGCTCTCTCCCCATAGCCCTGTATCAATCCCAAACTAATCCCACTGCCCCGCTCTCTCCCCATAGCCCTGTATCAATCCCAAACTAATCCCACTGCCCCGCTCTCTCCCCATAGCCCTGTATCAATCCCAAACTAATCCCACTGCCCCGCTCTCTCCCCATAGCCCTGTATCAATCCCAAACTAATCCCACTGCCCCGCTCTCTCCCCATAGCCCTGTATCAATCCCAATCTAAATCCAATGCCTCACTCTCTTCAGTTTAATGTCTCACATGAAAGACAATACCTCTGACAGTGCAGCGCTCCCTCAGTACTGCATCTCCGACAGTGCAGCGCTCCCTCAATACTGCCCCTCCGACAGTGCAGCGCTCCCTCAGTACTGACCCTCCGACAGTGCGGCACTCCCTCAGTACTGCCCCTCCAACAGTGCAGCGCTCCCTCAGTACAGCCCCTCCGACAGTGCAGCGCTCCCTCAGTACTGCCCCTCCGACAGTGCAGCATTCCCTCAGTACTGCCCCCCGACAGTGCGGCACTCACTCAGTACTGCCCCTCCGACAGTGCGGCGCTCCCTCAGTACTGCCCCTCCGACAGTGCAGCACTCCCTCAGTACTGACCCTCTGACAGTGCAGCGCTCCCTCAGTACTGACCCTCTGACAGTGCAGCGCTGGGGAGTGTCGGCCTGGGATTATGGGGCTCGAGTCTCTGGTGTGGGGACTCGAACCCACGACCTTCTGACTCAGGTCTCAGTGCAGGTTTTGTTCCTTACTAAGTCATGCTCTGTGAGCTGGGGAACGGTCTTGTTGGTTCCAGTACAAGTTGTTGTGGTGGGTGGGTCAGAGGGAGTCTCACCTGCAGTTCTGTCACCCACTCTTTTCTTGGATTCTGCATCGGCTAGTTTGCATTCGACGTCTGTTGTGGCGTTCCCGGGTTTCCCAACAATCTGACCCAGTCCAGAACAACTAAATAGAATCGGAACAAGTTAGGACACTCGTACAACAATCCCATTGGTAGAGCGTCATTGACATCGAATCATAGAAAGTTACAGCACGGAAGGAGGCCATTTCGGCCCATCGTGTCCGCGCCGGCCAACAAAGTGCTATCCAGCCTAATCCCACTTCCCAGCTCTTGGTCCGTAGCCCTGCAGGTTACAGCATCCCAAGTGCACATCCAAGTACTTTTTCAATGTGGTTAGGGTTCCTGCCTCTACCACCCTTTCAGGCAGTGAGTTCCAGACCCCCACCACCCTCTGGGTGAAGACATTTCCCTTCAAATCCCCTCTAAACCTTCCCCCAATTACTTTTGTACAGGGTCTTGTACAGGGCCTTGGTGAGACAACACCTTGAGTACTGTGTGCAGTTTTGGCCGCCTTATCTGAGGAAGGATGTTCTTGCCATGGAAGGAGTTCAGCGAAGATTCACAAGGCTGATACCTGGGATGGCAGGAATGACATATGAGGAGAGATTGGGTCGATTGGGCTTATACTCGCTGGAGTATAGAAGAATGAGAGGGGATCTCATCGAAACATAAAATTCTGACAGATCTGAACAAGCTAGTTGCAGGAAGAATGTTCCCGATGGTCGGAGAGTCCAGAACCAGGGGTCACAGTCTAAGGATAAGGGGTAAGCCATTTAGGACAGAAATGAGGAAGAATTTCTTCACCCAGAGAGTGGTGAACCTGTGGAATTCTCTACCACAGAAGGTGGTTGAGGCCAAGTCATTAAATATATTCAAGAATGAGTTAGATATATTTCTTAAAGCTAAAGGGATCAAGGGATATGGGGAGAAGGCAGGGACAGGGTACTGAGTTTGGATGATCAGCCATGATCTCATCGAATGGCGGAGCAGGCTCGAGGGGCCGAATGGCCTACTCCTGCTCCTATCTTCTATGTATGTTTAAATCTGTGCCCCCTGGTTTTTGACCCCTCTGCTAAGGGAAATAGGTCCTTTCTATCCACTTTATCTAGGCCTCCTCATAATTTTATACACCTCAATAAGGTCTCCCCTCAGCCTCCTCTGTTCCAAGGAAAACAGACCCAGCCTATCCAGTCTTTCCTCATTCTCTACTCCCGGCAACATCCTTGTAAATCTCCTCTGTACCCTCTCTAGTGCGATCACATCTTTCCTGTAATGTGGTGACCAGAACTGCACGCAGTACTCTAGCTGAGGCCTAACTAGTGTTTTATACAGTTGAAGCATAACCCCCCTGCTCTTGTATTCTATGCCACGGCTAATAAAGGCAAGCATTCCGTCTGCCTTCTTAACCACCTTATCTACCTGGCCTGCTACCTTCAGGGATCTGTGGACATGCACACCAAGGTACCTTTGTTCCTCTATGCTACTCGGTGTCCGACCATTTAATGTGCATTCCCTTTTCTTGTTAGCCCTCCCCAAATGCATCACCTCACACTTCTCCGGATTGAATTCCATTTGCCACTGTTCTGCCCACCTGACCAATTTATTGATATCTTCCTGCAGTCTACAGCTTCCTTCTTCATCCACCACCTTAAACATTCAGTGGGAGAAATTGGGTATCGCCCCATCTGGGCCGCAATTATCGGCCGGGCGCAAAGATTAGCGCCTGGCGCTAATTATCGCCTCCGACTGCAAACTTGGCTTCTATCGCCCCTGGAGGTGATTGGAGCGCTAAATCAGGCGCTACACATCCCTCTTAAGGCGCAAAGCACCGAGGAGCGAGGCGCTACCTCAGAGCGCTGGCGAAGCTCATGTGTACAAGGTATTGGTGAGACCGCACCTGGAATACTGCATACAGTTTTGGTGTCCATACTTAAGAAAAGACATACTTGCTCTCGAGGCAGTACAAAGAAGGTTCACTCGGTTAATCCCGGGGATGAGGGGGTGGACATATGAGGAGAGGTTGAGTAGATTGGGACTCTACTCATTGGAGTTCAGAAGAATGAGAGGCGATCTTATTGAAACATAGAAGATTGTGAAGGGGCTTGATCGGATGGATGCGGTAAGGATGTTCCCAAGGATGGGTGAAACTAGAACTTGGGGGCATAATCTTCGAATAAGGGGCTGCTCTTTCAAAACTGAGATGAGGAGAAACTTCTTCACTCAGAGGGTGGTGGGTCTGTGGAATTTGCTGCCCCAGGAAGCTGTGGAAGCTACATCATTAAATAAATTTAAAACAGAAATAGACAGTTTCCTAGAAGTAAAGGGAATTAGGTTACGGGGAGCGGGCTGGAAATTGGACATGAGGCTGAGTTCGGATCGGTCAAGGCCCTGTGGGTGGCGGAGTGGGCCCAGGGGCTGAGTGGCCGGGTCCTGCTCCTACTTCTTGTGTTCTTTAGATTTGAGGTTAGGATCAGATCAGCCATGATCTTATTGAATGGCGGAGCAGGCTCGAGGGGCCGATTGGCCTACTCCTGCTCCTATTTCTTATGTTCTTATGTTCTGATGTCAGTCAGCAATGGAACACAGACACACTTGCGCCGGCCAGTTCTTAAAGGGGAGGGTCGATCTTGCTCTCCATCCACACCCTGCACATTGCAGCCTTGAATCTCGGCCTGGAGAGACCTGTACATCAAATCTGCTGGAAAGAACAATGGAGAGACCCAGGGAAAGAGCTCAGAGTGCAGCCCCCACAGTCTCTTCTAAATCGATACAAGGAAGGGCAAATCAAAATGAACCTGCAAAGTGCTGCTCAGTACCCAAAACTCCTTCACACTGCGTTGAATCTCACCAGAAGTCTCACTCTCTCAGAATGCGTGGTTCAAAAATGTCACCAACAATAAAAGGCAGGAAGCGGTCGCCTTTAAATAGCGCTCCCCCAGTCCCTTCCCGACTGCAAAACGCTCCCCTCAACCTGTCGTTGCTAGCGGCAGGCGGTAAGGCAGGGGGCGCCACTCAATATCCGCTACCGGGGCGTTGCGCACTCGACTGACATCACGATCTGCCGGTGCAGGAGATCGTGGCGGCAGTGTTTAGCGCCGCCGCAAAATGTCTAGTTAATTTCGCGAGCAGCGCAAACATTACCGCGCCCGGGCGCTAGTTGCTTTGCGCCCCATTAGCGCCCTCTTAAGGCGCTAATGGGAGGCGCAACCAACTGAATTTTTCCCCCTCACTCCCTCCACCACCGGCGCACCGTGGCTGCAGTGTGTACCATCTACAAAAGATGCACTGCAGCAACTCGCCAAGGCTTCTTCGGCAGCACTTCCCAAACCCGCCACCTCTTCCACTTAGAAGGACAAGGGCAGCAGGCGCATGGGAACACCACCACCACCGAGTTCCCCCCTCCAAGTCACACACCATCCTGACTTGGAAATATATCGGCTGATCCTTCATCGTCGCTGGGTTGAAATCCTGGAACTCCCTCCCTAACAGCACTGTGGGAGCACCTTCACCACGCGGACTGCAGCGGTTCAAGAAGGCGGCTCACCACCACCTTCTCAAGGAGCAATTAGGGATGGGCAATAAATGCTGGCCTTGCCCAGCGACACCCAGATTCCATAAGCGAATTAAAAAAAGATTCGACACCGAGCCACGTAAGGAGATATTAGGGACAGGTGACCAAAAACTCGGTCAAAGAGTTAGGTTTTAAGGAGCGTCTTAATGTGAGAATGTGGAGCAGGGCCCTCAAGCCTGCTCCTCCATTCAATAAGATCATGGCTGATCTTCGACCTCAGTGGTCGGACACTGAGAAGTGCAGAGGATCAGAGGGGCCTTGGAGTGCATGTCCACAGATTCCCTGAAGGTAGCAGGCCAGGTAGATAAGGTGGTTAAGAAGGCAGACGGAATGCTTGCCTTTATTAGCCGTGGCATAGAATACAAGAGCAGGGGGGAGGTTATGCTTCAACTGTATAAAACACTAGTTAGGCCGCAGCTCGAGTACTGCGTGCAGTTCTGGTCACCACATTACAGGAAAGATGTGATCGCACTAGAGAGGGTGCAGAGGAGATTTACAAGGATGTTGCCTGGACTGGGGAATTTTAGCTATGAGGAAAGACTGGATAGACTGGGGTTGTTTTCCTTTGGAACAGAGGAGGCTGAGGGGAGACTTAATTGAGGTGTATAAAATTATGAGGGGCCTAGATAGACTGGATAGGAAGGACCTATTCCCCTTAGCAGAGTGGTCGATAACCAGGGGGCACAGATTTAAAGTAATTGGTTGGAGGTTTAGAGGGGATTTGAGGGGAAATTTCTTCACCCAGAGGGTTGTGGGGGTCTGGAACTCACTGCCTGAAAGGGTGGTAGAGGCAGGAACCCTAACCACATTTAAAAAGTACTTGGATGTGCACTTGGGATGCTGTAACCTGCAGGGCTACGGACCAAGAGCTGGGAAGTGGGATTAGGCTGGATAGCTCTTTGTTGGCCGGCGCGGACACGATGGGCCGAAAGGGCCTCCTTCCGTGCTGTAACTTTCTATGATTCGATGATACAGCGTCTTTAACCTAGTAAAATGTCCCAGGGCGCTTCCCAGGAGCGATTATCAAATAAAATTTGACAGCGAGCCACATAAGGAGATATTAGGGGCAGGTGACCAAAAGCTTGGTCAAAGAGGTCGGTTTTAAGGAGCGTCTTAAAGGAGGAGAGAGAGGCGGAGAGGTTTAGGGAGGGAATTCCAGAGCTTCGGGCCCAGGCAACAGAAGGCACGGCCGCTAATGGTGGAGCGATTAAAATCAGGGCATGCACAAGAGGCCAGAATTGGAGGAGCGCAGAGATCTCGGAGGGTTGCAAGGGCTGGAGAAGGTTACAGAGATAGGGAGTGTTGTAGGGGCTGGAGGTGGTTACAGAGATAGGGAGGGTTGTAGGGACTGGAGGAGGTTACAGAGATAGGGAGGGTTGTAGGGACTGGAGGAGGTTTCAGAGATAGGGAGGGTTGTAGGGGCTGGAGGAGGTAACAGAGATAGGGAGGGTTGTAGGGGCTGGAGGAGGTTACAGAGATAGGGAGGGTTGTAGGGGCTGGAGGAGGTTACAGAGATAGGGAGGGTTGTAGGGGCTGGAGGAGGTTACAGAGATAGGGAGGGTTGTAGGGGCTGGAGGAGGTTACAGAGATAGGGAGGGTTGTAGGGGCTGGAGGAGGTTACAGAGATAGGGAGGGTTGTAGGGGCTGGAGGAGGTTACAGAGATAGGGAGGGTTGTAGGGGCTGGAGGAGTTTACACAGATATGGAGGGTTGTAGGGGCTGGAGGAGTTTACAGAGATAGGGACGGTTGTAGGGACTGGAGGAGGTTACAGAGAGAGGGAGGGTTGGAGGGGCTGGAGGAGATTACAGAGATAGGGTTGTAGGGGCTGGAGGAGGTTACAGAGATAGGGAGGGGTTGTTGGGGCTGGAGGAGGTTACAGAGATAGGGAGGGGTTGTTGGGGCTGGAGGAGGTTCCAGAGATAGGGAGGGTTGTAGGGCTGGAGGAGGTTACAGAGATAGGGAGGGTTGTAGGGGCAGGAGGAGGTTACAGAGATAGGGAGGGTTGTAGGGGCTGGAGGAGGTTACAGAGATAGGGAGGGGTTGTTGGGGCTGGAGGAGGTTCCAGAGATAGGGAGGGTTGTAGGGGCTGGAGGAGGTTACAGAGATAGGGAGGGTTGTAGGGGCTGGAGGAGGTTACAGAGATAGGGAGGATTGTAGGGGCTGGAGGAGATTACAGTGATAGGGAGGATTGTAGGGGCTGGAGGAAATTACAGAGATCGGGACGGTTGACGGGGCTGGAGGAGATTACAGAGATGGGGAGGGGTGGGTGGGGGGCGAGAGGCCATGGAGGGGCTTTGAAAACAAGGATGAGAATTTTGAAATCGAGGCGCTGCTTAACCGGGAGCCAATGTAGGTCAGCGAGCACAGGGGCTGATGGGCGAACGGGACTTGGTGCGAGTTAAGACAATGGGCAGCCGAGTTTTGGATGACCTTGAGGGTAGAACATGGGAGGCTGGCCAAGGCAGTGTTGGAATAGTCAAGTCTCGAGGTGACAAAGGATGAGGTCTCGTTGGATCTCCACTGTTCCGAACTTTTCGCCATTTAAACTTTCAGCCTCCCCGCCTGTGTTTGAGACTCACTTGGTGTAGGGCCGACACCTCCAGGTTCCTGAGGAGATGTTGGAGAAGGTTCCCTCTTTGCATCTCTCGCACACCGTGTCCTTGCTGTGATTGCCTGCAACAGGATAAGGAGAAAGGCTTCATAGAGTTATACAGCATAGAAAGAGGCCCTTCGGCCCATCGTGTCCGCGCCGGCCATCAAGCCCTGTCTATTCTAATCCCATTTTCCAGCACTTGGTCCGTAGCCTTGTACGCTATGGCGTTTCAAGTGCTCATCTAAATGCTTCTTGAATGTTGTGAGGGTTCCTGCCTCAACCACCCTTTCAGGCAGTGAGTTCCAGATTCCAACCACCCTCTGGGTGAAAAAGTTTCTCCTCAAATGCCCTCGAAACCTCCTGCCCCTTACCTTGAAACTATGCCCCCTTGGTTATTGACCCCTCTACTAAGGGGAAAAGTTCCTTTCTATCTACGCCCCTCATAATTTTGTACACCTCAATCAGGTCCCCCCCCCCCCCTCAGCCTTCTCTGCTCTAAGGAAAACAACCCCAGCCTGTCCAGTCTCTCTTCATAGCTGAAGCGCTCCAGCCCAGGTTAACATCCTGGTGAATCTCCTCTGCACCCTCTCCAATGCAATCACATCCTTCCTAAAGTGTGGTGACCAGAACTGCACACAGTATTCCAGCTGTGGCCTAACTAGCGTTTTGTACAGCTCCGTCATAACCTCCCTGCTCTTATATTCTATGCCTTGGCTAATGAAGGCAAGTATCCCATGTGCCTTTTTAACCACTTTTATCTAGCTGTCCTCGTCCAGTGTCATTCTGTCTCCCCTTAGTCAGGGGAGCAGAAATGATGTGGAGTTGCCGGTGTTGGACTGGGGTTGGACAAACGTGAGAAGTCGCACAACACCAGGTTATAGTCCAACAGCTTTATCTGAAATCACAAGCTTTCGGAGCGCTGCTCCTTCGTCAGGTGAAGTGAAGAGGTGCATATAGGCACAGCATATATAGTCAGAGAACACAGCCAGATGACTACAGTTAATCTTTCCAACTGCCCTTTATCACACCTCGGCAGAGAGATAATCACGGCAATCAAAGGTGTGGATGGTCTCCAAACAGGTCAGTCAGGAAAACATTACATCAAAGACAATAATGGCACAGAAGGAGGCCATTCGGCCCATCGAGCCCGTGCCGGCTCTCTGTAGAGCAATCCAGTCAGTTCCATTCCCCCTCTCTATCCCCGTAGCCCTGCAAGTTTCTTTCCCTCAAGTGCCGATCCAGTCTCCCCTCGAAAACATTGAGTGTCTCCGCTTCCACCACTTCCGTCGGCAGCGAGTTCCAGGTCCTCACCACTCGCTGCGTAAGAAAGTTTTTCCTCACATCCCCCCGCTGTATCTCTTGCCCAAAACCTTAAATCTGAGTCCACTAGTCCTTGTACCATCAACTAGTGGGAACAGAATTTCCCCATCTAGCCTATCCAAACCCGTCATAATCTTGTACACCTCTATCAAATCACCCCTCAACCTCCTTTGCTCAAATGGAAACAAATCCAGCTTCTCCAACCTGTCCTTGTAGCTAAGATCCCCCACCCATCCCCGGAACCATTCTGGTAAATCTCCTCTGCACCCTCTCAAGGGCCTTCACATCCTTCCTAAAGTGTGGTGACCAGAACTGGACTCCAAGGAAAATAAATGTCTAAATGTGGTAGAGGATCAGTGGGATCTGGGGGTATTAAAGTAGTGACACAGTTCTGGTCATAGAGCTTGGTTAGACCACACTTGGAGCTCTGTGCACAGTTCTGGTCTCCATATACCTTGGTTAGACCACACTTGGAGCTCTGTGTACAGTTCAGGTCTCCATATACCTTGGTTAGACCACACTTGGAGCACTGTGTACAGTTCAGGTCTGCATATACCTTGGTTAGACCACACTTGGAGCACTGTGCACAGTTCTGGTCTCCATATACCTTGGTTAGACCACACTTGGAGCACTGTGCACAGTTCTGGTCTCCATATACCTTGGTTAGACCACACTTGGAGCTCTGTGTACAGTTCAGGTCTCCATATACCTTGGTTAGACCACACTTGGAGCACTGTGCACAGTTTTGGTCTCCATATATCTTGGTTAGACCACACTTGGAGCACTGTGCACAGTTCTGGTCTCCATATACCTTGGTCAGACCACACTTGGAGCACTGTGTACAGTTCTGGTCTCCATAGACCTTGCTTAGACAACACTTGGAGCACTGTGCACAGTTCTGGTCTCTCCATACCTTGGTTAGACCACACTTGGAGCACTGTGCACAGTTCTGGTCTCCATATACCTTGGTTAGACCACACTTGGAGTACTGTGCACAGTTCTGGTCTCCATAAACCTTGGTTAGACCACACTTGGAGCACTGTGCACAGTTCTAATCTCCATATACCTTGGTTAGACCACACTTGGAGCACTGTGCACAGTTCTGCTCTCCATATCCCTTAGTTAGACCACACCTGGAGCACTGTGTCCAGGTCTGGTCTCCATATACCTTGGTTAGACCACACTTGGAGCACTGTGCACAGTTCTGGTCTCCACATACCTTGGTTAGACCACACTTGGAGCACTGCGCACAGTTCTGGTCTCCATATCCCTTAGTTAGACCACATTTGTAGCACTGTGCACAGGTCTGATCTCCATATACCTTGGTTAGACCACACTTGGAGCACTGTGCACAGTTCTGGTCTCCATTTACCTCGGTTAGACCACACTTGGAGCACTGTGCACAGTTCTGGTCTCCATATACCTTGGTTAGACCACACTTGGAGCACTGTGCACAGTTCTAGTCTCCCTATACTTTGGTTAGACCACACTTGGAGCACTGTGCACAGTTCTGGTTCTCCATATAGCTGGGTTAGACCACACTTGGAGAACTGTGCACAGTTCTGGTCTCCATATACCTCGGTTAGACCACACATGGAGCACTGTGCACAGTTCTGATCACCATATACCTTGGTTAGACCACACTTGGATCACTGTGCACAGTTCTGGTCTCCATATACCTTGATTAGATAACACTTGGAGCAATGTGCACAGGTCTGGTCTCCATATACCTTGGTTAGACCACACTTGGAGAACTGTGCACAGTTCTGGTCTCCATATACCTTGGTTAGACCACACTTGGAGCACTGTGCACAGTTCAGGTCTCCATATACCTTGGTTAGACCACACTTGGAGCACTGTGCATAGATCTGGTCTCCATATCCCTCAGTTAGACCACACTTGGAGCACTGTGCACAGTTCTGGTCTCTCCATACCTTGGTTAGACCACACTTGGAGCACTGTGCACAGTTCTGGTCTCCACATACCTTGGTTAGAAAACACTTGGAGCACTGTGCACACTTCTGGTCTCCATATCCCTTAGTTAGACCACACTTGTAGCACTGTGCACAGGTCTGATCTCCATATACCTTGGTTAGACCAAACTTGGAGCACTGTGCACAGTTCTGGTCTCCATATACCTTGGTTAGACCACACTTAGAGCACTGTGCACAGTTCTAGCTCTCCCTATACTTTGGTTAGACCACACTTGGAGTACTGTGCACAGTTCTGGTTCTCCATATAGCTGGGTTAGACCACACTTGG
Source organism: Squalus acanthias (assembly GCA_030390025.1). Lineage (NCBI taxonomy): Eukaryota > Metazoa > Chordata > Chondrichthyes > Squaliformes > Squalidae > Squalus > Squalus acanthias. The sequence goes on from JASTWF010002071.1 coordinate 12,849, forward strand.
AGAACTGTGCACAGTTCTGGTCTCCATATACCTCGGTTAGACCACACATGGAGCACTGTGCACAGTTCTGATCACCATATACCTTGGTTAGACCACACTTGGATCACTGTGCACAGTTCTGGTCTCCACATACCCTGGTTAGACCACACTTGGAGCACTGTGCACAGGTCTGGTCTCCATATACCTTGGTTTGACCACACTTGGAGCACTGTGCACAGTTCTGGTCTCCATATACCTTAGTTAGACCACATTGGAGCACTGTGCACAGGTCTGGTCTCCATATACCTTGGTTAGACCACACTTGGAGAACTGTGCACAGTTCTGGTCTCCATATACCTTGGTTAGACCACACTTGGAGCACTGTGCACAGTTCAGGTCTCCATATACCTTGGTTAGACCACACTTGGAGCACTGTGCATAGATCTGGTCTCCATATCCCTCAGTTAGACCACACTTGGAGCACTGTGCACAGTTCTGGTCTCCACATACCTTGGTTAGACCACACTTGGAGCACTGTGCACAGTTCTGGTCTCCATATACCTTGGTTAGAGCACACTTGGAGCACTGTGCACAGTTCTGGTCTCTGTATACCTTGGTTAGACCACACTTGGAGCACTGTGCACAGTTCTGGACTCTGTATACCTTGGTTAGACCACACTTGGAGCACTGTGTACAGTTCTGGTCTCCATAGACATTGCTTAGACAACACTTGGAGCACTGTGCACAGTTCTCGTCTCTCCATACCTTGGTTAGACCACACTTGGAGCACTGTGCACAGTTCTGGTCTCCATATACCTTGGTCAGACCACACTTGGAGTACTGTGCACAGTTCTGGTCTCCATATACCTTTTGTTAGACCACACTTGGAGCACCGTGCACAGGGCTGGTCACCATATACCTTGGTTAGACCACACTTGGTGTAATGTGCACAGTTCTGCTCACCATATAACTTGGTTCGACCACATTGGAGTACTGTGCACAGTTCTGGTCTACATATACGTTAGTTAGACCACACTTGGAGCACTGTGCACAGTTCTGGTCTACATATCCATTAGTTAGAACACACCTGGAGCACTGTGTCCAGGTCTGGTCTCCATATACCTTGGTTAGACCACACTTGGAGCAATGTGCACAGTTCTGGTCTCCATATACCTTGGTTAGACCACACTTGGAGTACTGTGCACAGTTCTGGTCTCCATATACCTTGGTTAGACCACACTTGGAGCACTGTGCACAGTTCAGGTCTCCATATACCTTGGTTAGACCACACTTGGAGCACTGTGCACAGTTCTAATCTCCATATACCTTGGTTAGACCACACTTGGAGCACTGTGCACAGTTCTGGTCTCCATATACCTTGGTTAGACCGCACTTGGAGTAATGTGCACAGTTTTGCTCTCCATATAACTTGGTTAGACCACATTGGAGTACTGTGCACAGGTCTGGTCTCCATATACCTTAGTTAGTCCACACTTGGAGCACTGTGCACAGTTCTGGTCTACATATCCATTAGTTAGAACACACCTGGAGCACTGTGTCCAGGTCTGGTCTCCATATACCTTGGTTAGACCACACTTGGAGCAATGTGCACAGTTCTGGTCTCCATATACCTAGGTTAGACCACACTTGGAGCACTGTGCACAGTTCTGGTCTCCATATACCTTGGTTAGACCACACTTGGAGCACTGTGCACAGTTCCGTTCTCCACATACCTTGGTTAGAAAACACTTGGAGCACTGTGCACACTTCTGGTCTCCATATCCCTTAGTTAGACCACATTTGTAGCACTGTGCACAGGTCTGATCTCCATATACCTTGGTTAGACCACACTTGGAGCACTGTGCACAGTTCTGGTCTCCATTTACCTCGGTTAGACCACACTTGGAGCACTGTGCACAGTTCTGGTCTCCATATACCTTGGTTAGACCACACTTGGAGCACTGTGCACAGTTCTAGTCTCCCTATACTTTGGTTAGACCACACTTGGAGCACTGTGCACAGTTCTGGTTCTCCATATAGCTGGGTTAGACCACACTTGGAGAACTGTGCACAGTTCTGGTCTCCATATACCTCGGTTAGACCACACATGGAGCACTGTGCACAGTTCTGATCACCATATACCTTGGTTAGACCACACTTGGATCACTGTGCACAGTTCTGGTCTCCACATACCTTGGTTAGACCACACTTGGAGCACTGTGCACAGGTCTGGTCTCCATATACCTTGGTTAGACCACACTTGGAGCACTGTGCACAGTTCTGGTCTCCATATACCTTGATTAGATAACACTTGGAGCAATGTGCACAGGTCTGGTCTCCATATACCTTGGTTAGACCACACTTGGAGAACTGTGCACAGTTCTGGTCTCCATATACCTTGGTTAGACCACACTTGGAGCACTGTGCACAGTTCAGGTCTCCATATACCTTGGTTAGACCACACTTGGAGCACTGTGCATAGATCTGGTCTCCATATCCCTCAGTTAGACCACACTTGGAGCACTGTGCACAGTTCTGGTCTCTCCATACCTTGGTTAGACCACACTTGGAGCACTGTGCACAGTTCTGGTCTCCATATACCTTGGTTAGACCACACTTGGAGTACTGTGCACAGTTCTGGTCTCCATATACCTTGGTTAGACCACACTTGGAGCACTGTGCACAGGTCTGGTCACCATATACCTTGGTTAGACAAAACTTGGAGCAATGTGCACAGTTCTGGTCTCCATATACCTTGGTTAGACCACGCTTAGAGTAATGTGCACAGTTCTGCTCTCCATATAACTTGGTTAGACCACATTGGAGTACTGTGCACAGTTCTGGTCTCCATATACCTTGGTTAGATCACATTTGGAGCACTGTGCACAGTTCTGGTCTCCATATACCTTGGTTAGACCACACTTGGAGTACTGTGCACAGTTCTGGGCTTCATATACCCTGGTTAGACCACACTGGGAGTAGTGTGCACAGTTCTGGTCTCCATATACCCCGGTTAGACCACACTTGGAGCACTGTGCACAGTTCTGGTCTCCATATACCTTGGTTTGACCACACTTGGAGCACTGTGCACAGTTCTGGTCTCCATATCCCTTAGTTAGACCACATTTGGAGCACTGTGCACAGGTCTGGTCTCCATATACCTTGGTTAGACCACACTTGGAGAACTGTGCACAGTTCTGGTCTCCATATACCTTGGTTAGACCACACTTGGAGCACTGTGCACAGTTCAGGTCTCCATATACCTTGGTTAGACCACACTTGGAGCACTGTGCATAGATCTGGTCTCCATATCCCTCAGTTAGACCACACTTGGAGCACTGTGCACAGTTCTGGTCTCCACATACCTTGGTTAGACCACACTTGGAGCACTGTGCACAGTTCTGGTCTCCATATACCTTGGTTAGAGCACACTTGGAGCACTGTGCACAGTTCTGGTCTCTGTATACCTTGGTTAGACCACACTTGGAGCACTGTGCACAGTTCTGGACTCTGTATACCTTGGTTAGACCACACTTGGAGCACTGTGTACAGTTCTGGTCTCCATAGACATTGCTTAGACAACACTTGGAGCACTGTGCACAGTTCTCGTCTCTCCATACCTTGGTTAGACCACACTTGGAGCACTGTGCACAGTTCTGGTCTCCATATACCTTGGTCAGACCACACTTGGAGTACTGTGCACAGTTCTGGTCTCCATATACCTTTTGTTAGACCACACTTGGAGCACCGTGCACAGGGCTGGTCACCATATACCTTGGTTAGACCACACTTGGTGTAATGTGCACAGTTCTGCTCACCATATAACTTGGTTCGACCACATTGGAGTACTGTGCACAGTTCTGGTCTACATATACGTTAGTTAGACCACACTTGGAGCACTGTGCACAGTTCTGGTCTACATATCCATTAGTTAGAACACACCTGGAGCACTGTGTCCAGGTCTGGTCTCCATATACCTTGGTTAGACCACACTTGGAGCAATGTGCACAGTTCTGGTCTCCATATACCTTGGTTAGACCACACTTGGAGTACTGTGCACAGTTCTGGTCTCCATATACCTTGGTTAGACCACACTTGGAGCACTGTGCACAGTTCAGGTCTCCATATACCTTGGTTAGACCACACTTGGAGCACTGTGCATAGATCTGGTCTCCATATCCCTCAGTTAGACCACACTTGGAGCACTGTGCACAGTTCTGGTCTCCACATACCTTGGTTAGAGCACACTTGGAGCACTGTGCACAGTTCTGGTCTCTGTATACCTTGGTTAGACCACACTTGGAGCACTGTGCACAGTTCTGGACTCTGTATACCTTGGTTAGACCACACTTGGAGCACTGTGTACAGTTCTGGTCTCCATAGACATTGCTTAGACAACACTTGGAGCACTGTGCACAGTTCTCGTCTCTCCATACCTTGGTTAGACCACACTTGGAGCACTGTGCACAGTTCTGGTCTCCACATACCTTGGTTAGAGCACACTTGGAGCACTGTGCACAGTTCAGGTCTCCATATACCTTGGTTAGACCACACTTGGAGCACTGTGCATAGATCTGGTCTCCATATCCCTCAGTTAGACCACACTTGGAGCACTGTGCACAGTTCTGGTCTCCACATACCTTGGTTAGAGCACACTTGGAGCACTGTGCACAGTTCTGGACTCTGTATACCTTGGTTAGACCACACTTGGAGCACTGTGTACAGTTCTGGTCTCCATAGACATTGCTTAGACAACACTTGGAGCACTGTGCACAGTTCTCGTCTCTCCATACCTTGGTTAGACCACACTTGGAGCACTGTGCACAGTTCTGGTCTCCATATACCTTGGTCAGACCACACTTGGAGTACTGTGCACAGTTCTGGTCTCCATATACCTTTTGTTAGACCACACTTGGAGCACCGTGCACAGGGCTGGTCACCATATACCTTGGTTAGACCACACTTGGAGTAATGTGCACAGTTCTGCTCACCATATAACTTGGTTCGACCACATTGGAGTACTGTGCACAGTTCTGGTCTACATATACGTTAGTTAGACCACACTTGGAGCACTGTGCACAGTTCTGGTCTACATATCCATTAGTTAGAACACACCTGGAGCACTGTGTCCAGGTCTGGTCTCCATATACCTTGGTTAGACCACACTTGGAGCAATGTGCACAGTTCTGGTCTCCATATACCTTGGTTAGACCACACTTGGAGTACTGTGCACAGTTCTGGTCTCCATATACCTTGGTTAGATCACATTTGGAGCACTGTGCACAGTTCTGGTCTCCATATACCTTGGTTAGACCACACTTGGAGTACTGTGCACAGTTCTGGGCTTCATATACCTTGGTTAGACCACACTGGGAGTAGTGTGCACAGTTCTGGTCTCCATATAGCCTGTTTAGACCACACTTGGAGCACTGTGCACTGTTCTGGTCTCTATATACCTTGGTTTGACCACACTTGGAGCACTGTGCCCAGTTCTGGTCTCCATTTACCTAGGTTAGACCACATTTTGTGCACTGTGCACAGTTCTGGTCTCCATATCCATTAGTTAGAACACACCTGGAGCACTGTGCACTGTTCTGGTCTCCATATACCTTGGTTAGACCACACTTGAAGCACTGTGTACAGTTCTGGGCTTCATATACCTTGGTTAGACCACACCTGGAGCACTGTGCATAGTTCTGGTCTCCATATACCATTAGTTAGACCACACTTGGAGCACTGTGCACAGTTCTGGTCTCCATATACCTTGGTTAGACCTCACTTGGAGCACTGTGCACAGTTCCGGTCTCCATTTAACTTGGTTAGACCACACTTGGAGCATTGTGCACAGTTCTGGTCTCCATATACCTTGGTTAGACCACACTTGGAGTACTGTGCACAGTTCTGGTCTCCATATACCTTGTTTAGACCACACCTGGAGCACTGTGCGCAGTTCTAGTCCCCATAAATCTTGGTTAGACCACACTTGGAGCACTGTGCACAGGTCTGGTCTCCATATACCTTGGTTAGACTACACTTGGAGTACTGTGCACAGGTCTGGTCTCCATATACCTTAGTTAGACAACACTTGGAGCACTGTGCACAGTTCTGGTCTACATATCCTTTAGTTAGAACACACCTGGAGCACTGTGTACAGTTCTGGCCTACATATACCTTGCTTCGAGCGCACTTGGAGTACTGTGCACAGTTCTGGTCTCCATATACCTTGGTTCGACCACACTTGGAGCACTGTGTCCAGTTCTGGGCTTCATATACCTTGGTTAGACCACACTTGGAGCACTGTGCACAGTTCCGGTCACCAAAATCCTTGGTTAGACCACACTTGGAGTACTGTGCACAGTTCTGGTCTCCATATACCTTGGTTAGACCACACTTGGAGCACTGTGCACAGTTCTAGTCTCCATATCCCTTTCTTAGACCACACTTGTAGCACTGTGTATTGTTCTGGTCTCCATATACCTTGGTTAGACCACACTTGGAGCACTGTGCACAGTTCTGGTCTCCATTTACCTAGGTTAGACCACACTTTGTGCACTGTGCACAGTTCTGGTCTCCATATCCATTAGTTAGAACATACCTGGAGCACTGTGCACTGTTCTGGTCTCCATATACCTTGGTTAGACCACACTTGAAGCACTGTGTACAGTTCTGGGCTTCATATACCTTGGTTAGACCACACCTGGAGCACTGTGCATAGTTCTGGTCTCCATATACCATTAGTTAGACCACACTTGGAGCACTGTGCACAGTTCTGGTCTCCATATACCTTGGTTAGACCTCACTTGGAGCACTGTGCACAGTTCCGGTCTCCATATAACTTGGTTAGACCACACTTGGAGCATTGTGCACAGTTCTGGTCGCCATATACCTTGGTTAGACCACACTTGGAGTACTGTGCACAGTTCTGGTCTCCATATACCTTGTTTAGACCACACCTGGAGCACTGTGCGCAGTTCTAGTCCCCATATACCTTGGTTAGACCACACTTGGAGCACTGTGCACAGGTCTGGTCTCCATATACCTTGGTTAGACTACACTTGGAGTACTGTGCACAGGTCTGGTCTCCATATACCTTAGTTAGACAACACTTGGAGCACTGTGCACAGTTCTGGTCTACATATCCATTAGTTAGAACACACCTGGAGCACTGTGTACAGTTCTGGCCTACATATACCTTGCTTCGAGCGCACTTGGAGTACTGTGCACAGTTCTGGTCTCCATATACCTTGGTTCGACCACACTTGGAGCACTGTGTCCAGTTCTGGGCTTCATATACCTTGGTTAGACCACACTTGGAGCACTGTGCACAGTTCCGGTCACCAAAAACCTTGGTTAGACCACACTTGGAGTACTGTGCACAGTTCTGGTCTCCATACACCTCGTTTAGACCACACATGGAGCACTGTGCACAGTTCTGGTCTCCATATACCTTGGTTAGACCACACTTGGAGCACTGTGCACAGTTCTAGTCTCCATATCCCTTCGTTAGACCACACTTGTAGCACTGTGTATAGTTCTGGTCTCCATATACCTTGGTTAGACCACACTTGGAGCACTGTGCACAGTTCTGGTCTCCATAGACCTTGGTTAGACCACACTTGGAGCCCTGTTCTCTGTTCTGGTCTCCATATACCTCGGTTAGACCACTCTTGGAGGACTGGGCACAGTTCTGGTCTCCATATACTTTGGTTAGACCACAATTGGAGCACTGTGCGCAGTTCCAGTCTCCATATACCTTGGTTAGACCACACTTGGAGCACTGTGCACAGTTCTGGTCTCCATATACCTTGGTTAGACCACACTTGGAGCACTGTGCACAGTTCTGGTCTCCATATACCTTGGTTAGACCACACTTGGAGCACTGTGCACAGTTCTGGTCTACATTTATCTTGGTTAGACCACACTTGCATCACTGTGCACAGTTCTGGTCTCCATATCCATTAGTTAGAACACACCTGGAGTATTGTGCACAGTTCCGGTCTCCATATACCTAGGTTAGACCACACTTGGAGCACTGTGTACAGTTTTGGACTTCATATACCTTCGTTAGACCACACTTGGAGCACTGTGCACAGTTCTGGTCTCCATATACCTTGGTTAGACCTCAATTGGAGTACTGTGCACTGTTCTGGTCTCCATCTACCTTGGTTAGACAACACTTGGAGCACTGTGCACAGTTCTGGTCTCCATATACCTTGGTTAGACCACACTTGGAATAGTGTGCACAGTTCTGGTCTCCATATACCTTGGTTAGACCACACTTGGAGCACTGTGCTCATTTCAGGTCTCCATATTTCTTTGTTAGACCACACATGGAGCACTGTGCTCAGTTCTGGTCTCCAGATACCTTGGTTAGACCATAATTGGAGCACTGTGCACAGTTCTGGTCTCCATTTACCTCAGTTAGACCACACATGGAGCACTGTGCACAGTTCTGGTCTCCATATCCCTTAGTTAGAACACACCTGGAGCACTGTGTACATTTCTGGTCTCCATATACCTTGGTTAGAACACAGCAGGAGAACTGTGCACAGTTCTGGTCTCCATCTACCTCGGTTAGACCACACTTGGAGCACTGTGCACAGTTCTGGTCTCCATATACCTTGGTTAGACCACACTTGGAGCACTGTGCACAGTTCTGGTCTCCATATACCTTGGTTAGACCACACTTGGAGGCTCTAACGGGATGCACAAAGCAATCGAATTTTGTCCCCCCCCGTGCGTCTCCCTATCAGACAGGCAACATATACTCGCGAGTCGGCTAGAAGCTGCTGGTCCCCTGCCGTGCCCAATCCCCGGACGGTACCTGGCATGGCCACCCCTTGCCCAGGCGGACAGGAGCTCAGGGGCGCGCAGTCGTTGCAGGTGGTGTCGCTCTCCTCCATTCCCCGCTTGCAGAAGGTCCCTGGCTTACAGCCGCATCTGCGTTTGGTGGAAGCCTTGCAACCCTGGAGTTCCACCAGTCCCATATCTGTGAGAAAAGAAAGACTTTGAGGCATTTTGATAGAAGGAACAGGGAGAGGCAATATACACTTAATGGCACAGTTTTAAAGTGTGTGCAGGGACAGAGGGACCTGGGAGTTAATGTGCAGAGGTCCCTGAAGGTGGCGGGACATATTGAGAGAGTGGTTAGCAAAGCATATGGGGATCTTGGGCTTCATAAATAGAGGTATTGAGTATAAAAGTAGAGAAGTTATGCTGAACCTTTATAAAGCGCTGGTTGGGCCACAACTGGAGTATTGCATCCAGTTTTGGTCACCACACTTTAGGAAGGATGTGAAGGCCCTTGAGAGGGTGCAGAGGAGATTTACCAGAATGGGTACCAGTGATGAGGTACTTCAGTTATGTGGAGAGACTGGAGAAGCTGGGGTTGTTCTCCTTAGAGCAGAGAAGGTTAAGGGGGAGATTTACCAGAATGGTACCAGGGATGAGGGACTTCAGTTATGTGGAGAGAGACTGGAGAAGCTGGGATTGTTCTCCTTGGAGCAGAGAAGGTTAAGGGGGAGATTTACCAGAATGGTTCCAGGGATGAGGGACTTCAGTTATGTGGAGAGACTGGAGAAGCTGGGGTTGTTCTCCTTAGAGCAGAGAAGGTTAAGGGGGAGATTTACCAGAATGGTTCCAGAGATGAGGGACTTCAGTTCTGTGGAGAGACTGGAGAAGCTGGGGATGTTCTCCTTAGAGCAGAGAAGGTTAAGGGGGAGATTTACCAGAATGGTTCCAGAGATGAGGGACTTCAGTTCTGTGGAGAGACTGGAGAAGCTGGGATTGAAGGTAAGCATGCAGGTGCAGCAGGCGGTTAAGAAGGCAAATGGCATGTTGGCTTTCATAGCAAGAGGATTCGAGTACAGGAGCAAGGATGTCTTACTGCAGTTGCACAGGGCCTTGGTGAGACCACACCTTGAGTATTGTGCGCAGTTTTGGTCGCCTTATCTGAGGAAGAATGTTCTTGCCATGGAAGGAGTGCAGCGAAGATTCACAAGGCTGATACCTGGGATGGCAGGAATGACGTATGAGGAGAGATTGGGTCGATTAGGCTTGTATTCGCTAGAGTTTAGAAGAATGAGAGGGGATCTCATTGAAACTTATAAAATTCTAACAGGACTGGACAGACTAGATGCAGGAAGGATGTTCCTGATGGTCGGAGAGTCCAGAACCAGGGGTCACAGTCTAAGGATAAGGGATAAGCCATTTAGGACTGAGATGAGGAGGAATTTCTTCACCCAGAGAGTGGTGAACCTGTGGAATTCTCTACCACAGAAGGCAGTTGAGGCCAATTCATTAAATCGATTCAAGAAGGAGTTAGATATAGTTCTTAAGGCTAAAGGGATCAAGGGATATGGGGAGAAGGCAGGGACAGGGTACTGAATTTGGATGATCAGCCATGATCGCATCGAATGGCGGAGCAGGCTCGAGGGGCCGAATGGCCTACTCCTGCTCCTATCTTCTATGTTTCTATGTAAGTAGAAAAGTAGAGAAGTTGTACTGAACCTTTATAAAGTGCTGGTTAGGCCACAACTGGAGTATTGCATCCAGTTCTGGTCACCACACTTTAGGAAGGATGTGAAGGCCCTTGAGAGGGTGCAGAGGAGATTTATCAGAATGGTTCTGGGGTTGGGGGATCTTAGCTACAAGGGCAGGTTGGAGAAGCTGGATTTGTTTTCATTAGAGCAAAGGAGGTTGAGGGGGTAATTTGATAGAGGTGTACAAGATTATGACGGGTTTGGATAGGCTAGACGGGGAAAGGCTGTTCCGCACTAGTTGATGGTACAAGGACTAGGGGACACAGATTGAAGGTTTTGGGCGAGAGATACAGGGGGGATGTGAGGAAAAACTTTTTTACGCAGCGAGTGGTGAGGACCTGGAACTCGCTGCCGACGGAAGTGGTGGAAGTGGAGACACTCAATGTTTTCAAGGGGAGACTGGATAGGCACTTGAGGGAAATAAACTTGCAGGGCTACAGGGATAGAGCGGGGGAATGGGACTAACTGGATTGCTCTACAGAGAGCCGGCACGGGCTCGATGGGCCGAATGGCCTCCTTCTGTGCCATTATGACTCTATGACTTGCATTTATATAGCGCCTTTCATGCCCACTGGAGGTCGCAAAGCGCATCTCAGCTGATGCAGTACTTTTTCTGAAGTGTGGTCACTGTTGTAATGTGGGGAACGCGGCAGCCAATTTGCGCACAGCAAGATCCCACAAAGCAGCAACGTGATAACGACCAGATAATCTGTTTTTGTTATGTTGATTCAGGGATAAATATTGGCCCCAGGGCTCCGGGGAGAACTCCCCCCCTACTCTTCCTCAAAATAGTGGCCCATGGGATCTTTTACATCCACCTGAGAGAGCAGACGGGGCCTCGGTTTAACGGCCCATCCGACAGTGCAGCGTTCCCTCAGTACTGTCCCTCCGACAGTGCAGCGCTCCCTCAGTACTGCCCCTCCGACAGTGCAGCACTCCCTCAGTACTGCCCCTCCGACAGTGCAGCGCTCCCTCAGTACTGCCCCTCCGACAGTGCAGCGCTCCGTCAGTACTGCCCCTCCGACAGTGCAGCACTCCCTCAGTACTGCCCCTCCGAGAGTGCAGCGCTCCCTCAGTACTGCCCCTCCGACAGTGCAGCACTCCGTCAGTACTGCCCCTCCGACAGTGCAGCGCTCCGTCAGTACTGCCCCTCCGACAGTGCAGCACTCCCTCAGTACTGCCCCTCCGACAGTGCAGCGCTCCCTCAGTACTGCCCCTCCGACAGTGTAGCGCTCCGTCAGTACTGCCCCTCCGACAGTGCAGCACTCCCTCAGTACTGCCCCTCCGACAGTGCAGCGCTCCGTCAGTCCTGCCCCTCCGACAGTGCAGCACTCCCTCAGTACTGCCCCTCCGACAGTGCGGCGCTCCCTGAGCACTGCACTGGGAGTGTCAGCCTGGATTTCTGTGCTCTGGAAGAGGACTTGAACCCACAACCTTATGACTCAGAGGCAAGAGTGCTGGAGACGTAGGGTGCGGAGTGAGGTTGGGGTTTTGAGTGAGGATGGGGGTCGGAATGAGGTTGGAGTAAGTTTGGAGTGCGGTTTGAGTGAGTTTATAGTACGGTTGAGTGAAGATGGAGTGAGGTTGAGTGAAGGAATGTGGTTGGAGTGAGTTTGGAGTGGGTTTGGAGTGCGTAAAATGAAGATGGAGTGAGGTTGAGTGAAGATGGAGTGAGTTTGAGTGAAGGAATGAGGTTGGAGTGAGTTTGGAGAGCGTATAGTGAAGATGGAGTGAGGTTGAGTGAAGATGGAGTGAGTTTGAGTGAAGATGGAGTGAGGTTGAGTGAAGATGGAGTGAGGTTGAGTGAGGATGGAGTGAGGTTGAGTGAAGATGGAGTGAGGTTGAGTGAGGATGGAGTGAGGTTGAGTGAGGATGGAGTGAGGTTGAGTGAAGATGGAGTGAGTTTGAGTGAAGGAATGAGGTTAGAGTGAGTTTGGAGTGAGTTTGGAGAGCGTATAGTGAAGATGGAGTGAGGTTGAGTAAATGAATGAGGTTGGAGTGAGTTTGGAGAGCGTATAGTGAAGATGGAGTGAGGTTGAGTGAAGATGGAGTGAGGTTGAGTGAAGATGGAGAGAGGTTGAGTGAGGATGGAGTGAGGTTGAGTGAGGATGGAGTGAGTTTGAGTGAAGGAATGAGGTTGGAGTGAGTTTGGAGTGAGTTTGGAGAGCGTATAGTGAAGATGGAGTGAGGTTGAGTGAAGATGGAGTGAGGTTGAGTGAAGATGGAGTGAGTTTGAGTGGAGATGGAGTGAGGTTGAGTGAGGATGGAGTGAGTTTGGAGAGCTTATAGTGAAGATGGAGTGAGGTTGAGTGAAGATGGAGTGAGGGTGAGTGAAGGAATGAGGTTGGAGTGAGTTTGGAGTCAGTTTGGAGAGCGTATAGTGAAGATGGAGTGAGGTTGGGTGAAGATGGAGTGAGGTTGAGTGAGGATGGAGTGAGGTTGAGTGAAGATGGAGTGAGGTTGGTTGTGGAGTGAGTTTGAGTGAAGATGGAGAGAGATTGAGTGAAGGAATGAGGTTGGAGTGAGTTTGGAGTGGGTTTGGAGAGCGTATAGTGAAGATGGAGTGAGGTTGAGTGAAGATGGAGTGAGGTTGAGTGAAGATGGAGTGAGGTTGAGTGAGGATGGAGTGAGTTTGAGTGAAGGAATGAGGTTGGAGTGAGTTTGGAGTGGGTTTGGAGAGCGTATAGTGAAGATGGAGTGCGTTTGAGTGAAGATGGAGTGAGTTTGACTGAAGGAATGAGGTTGGAGTGAGTTTGGAGTGTGTTTGGAGAGCGTATAGTGAAGATGGAGTGAGGTTGAGTGAAGATGGAGTGAGGTTGAGTGAAGATGGAGTGAGTTTGAGTGAAGATGGAGTGAGGTTGAGTGAAGATGGAGTGAGTTTGAGTGAAGGACTGAGGTTGGAGTGAGTTTGGAGTGGGTTTGGAGAGCGTATAGTGAAGATGGAGTGAGGTTGAGTGAGGATGGAGTGAGTTTGAGTGAAGATGGAGTGAGGTTGAGTGAAGATGGAGTGAGGTTGAGTGAAGGAATGAGGTTGGAGTGAGTTTGGACTGAGTTTGGAGTGAGTTTGGAGTGGGTTTGGAGAGCGTATAGTGAAGTGGAGTGAGGTTGAGTGAAGATGGAGTGAGTTTGAGTGAAGGAATGAGGTTGGAGTGAGTTTTGAGTGAGTTTGGAGAGCGTATAGTGAAGATGGAGTGAGGTTGAGTGAAGAAGGAGTGAGTTTGAGTGAAGGAATGAGGTTGGAGTGAGTTTGGAGTGAGGTTGGAGAGCGTATAGTGAAGATGGAGTGAGTTTGAGTGAAGATGGAGTGAGTTTGAGTGAAGGAATGAGGTTGGAGTGAGTTTGGAGTGGGTTTGGAGAGCGTATAGTGAAGATGGAGCGAGGTTGAGTGAAGATGGAGTGAGGTTGAGTGAAGGAATGAGGTTGGAGTGAGTTTCGAGTGTGTTTGGAGAGCGTATAGTGAAGATGGAGTGAGGTTGAGTGAAGATGGAGTGAGTTTGGAGTGAGTTTGGAGAGCGTATAGTGAAGATGGAGTGAGGTTGGGTGAAGAGGGAGTGAGGTTGAGTGAAGATGGAGTGAGTTTGAGTGAGGATGGAGTGAGGTTGAGTGAAGATGGAGTGAGGTTGAGTGAAGATGGAGTGAGTTTGAGTGATGGAATGAGGTTGGAGTGAGTTTTGAGTGAGTTTGGAGAGCTTATAGTGAAGATGGAGTGAGGTTGAGTGAAGATGGAGTGAGGGTGAGTGAAGGAATGAGGTTGGAGTGAGTTTGGAGTGAGTTTGGAGAGCATATAGTAAAGATGGAGTGAGGTTGAGTGAAGGTGTGAGGTTGAGTGAAGATGGAGTGAGGTTGCGTGAAGATGGAGTGAGGTTGGAGTGAAGATGGAGTGAGGTTAAGTGAAGATGGAGTGAGGTTGAGTGAAGATGGAGTGAGTTTGGAGTGGGTTTGGAGAGCGTATAGTGAAGATGGAGTGAGTTTGAGTGAAGATGGAGTGAGGTTGAGTGCAGATGGAGTGAGGTTGAGTGAAGATGGAGTGAGGTTGAGTGAAGATGGAGTGAGGTTGAGTGAAGATGGAGTGTGTTTCAGTGAAGATGGAGTGAGGTTGAGTGAGAATGGAGTGAGTTTGAGTGAAGATGGAGTGAGGTTGAGTGAAGGAATGAGGTTGGAGTGAGTTTGGAGTGAGTTTGGAGAGCGTATAGTGAAGATGGAGTGAGGTTGAGTGAGGATGGAGTGAGTTTGAGTGAAGGAATGAGGTTGGAGTGAGTTTGGAGTGAGGTTTGGTGAGCGTATAGTGAAGATGGAGTGAGGTTGAGTGAGGATGGAGTGAGTTTGAGTGAAGGAATGAGGTTGGAGTGAGTTTGGAGTGAGTTTGGAGAGCGTATAGTGAAGATGGAGTGAGGTTGAGTGAGGATGGAGTGAGTTTGAGCGTAGGAATGAGGTTGGAGTGAGTTTGGAGGGTTGGAGTGGATTTGGAGAGCGTATAGTGAAGATGGAGTGAGGTTGAGTGAGGATGGAGTGAGTTTGAGTGTAGGAATGAGGTTGGAGTGCGTTTGGAGTGGGTTAGGAGTGGGTTTGGAGAGTATATAGTGAAGATGGAGTGAGTTTGAGTGAAGGAATGAGGTTGGAGTGAGTTTGGAGTGAGTTTGGAGAGCGTATAGTGAAGATGGAGTGAGGTTGAGTGAGGATGGAGTGAGTTTGAGTGTAGGAATGAGGTTGGAGTGCGTTTGGAGTGGGTTTGGAGTGGGTTTGGAGAGCATATAGTGAAGATGGAGTGAGTTTGAGTGAAGGAATGAGGTTGGAGTGAGTTTGGAGTGAGTTTGGAGAGTGTATAGTGAAGATGGAGTGAGTTTGAGTGAAGGAATGAGGTTGGAGTGAGTTTGGAGTGAGTTTGGAGAGCGTATAGTGAAGATTGAGTGAGGTTTAGTGAGGATGGAGTGAGTTTGAGTGAAGGAATGAGGTTGGAGTGAGTTTGGAGTGAGTTTGGAGAGCGTATAGCGATGATGGAGTGAGGATGGAGTGAGTTTGAGTGAAGGAATGAGGTTGGAGTGAGTTTGGAGTCGGTTTGGAGAGCGTATAGTGAAGATGGAGTGAGGTTGAGTGAGGATGGAGTGAGTTTGAGTGAAGGAATGAGGTTGGAGTGAGTTTGCAGTGGGTTTGGAGAGCGTATAGTGAAGATGGAGTGAGGTTGAGAGAAGATGGAGTGAGGTTGAGTGAGTTTGGAGTGCGGTTGAGTGAAGATGGAGTGAGGTTGGTTGTGGAGTGAGTTTGAGTGAAGGAATGAGGTTGGAGTGAGTTTGGAGAGCATATAGTGAAGATGGAGTGAGGTTGAGTGAAGATGGAGTGAGTTTGAGTGAACATGGAGTGAGGTTGGTTGTGGAGTGAGGTTGAGTGAAGATGGAGTGAGTTTCAGTGAAGGAATGAGGTTGGAGTGAGTTTGGAGTGAGGTTGAGTGAAGATGGAGTGAAGTTGGTTGTGGAGTGAGCTTGAGTGAAGATGGAGTGAGGTTGAGTGAAGATGGAGTGAGGTTGAGTGAAGATGGAGTGTGTTTGGAGTGGGTTTGGAGAGCGTATAGTGAAGATGGAGTGAGTTTGCGTGAAGATGGAGTGAGGTTGAGTGCAGATGGAGTGAGGTTGAGTGAAGATGGAGTGAGGTTGGGTGAAGATGGAGTGAGGTTGGTTGTGGAGTGAGGTTGAGTGAAGATGGAGTGAGTTTCAGTGAAGGAATGAGGTTGGAGTGAGTTTGGAGTGAGGTTGAGTGAAGATGGAGTGAAGTTGGTTGTGGAGTGAGCTTGAGTGAAGATGGAGTGAGGTTGAGTGAAGATGGAGTGAGGTTGAGTGAAGATGGAGTGAGTTTGGAGTGGGTTTGGAGAGCGTATAGTGAAGATGGAGTGAGTTTGAGTGAAGATGGAGTGAGGTTGAGTGCAGATGGAGTGAGGTTGAGTGAAGATGGAATGAGGTTGAGTGAAGATGGAGTGAAGTTGAGTGAAGATGGAGTGTGTTTCAGTGAAGATGGAGTGAGGTTGAGTGAGAATGGAGTGAGTTTGAGTGAAGATGGAGTGAGGTTGAGTGAAGGAATGAGGTTGGAGTGAGTTTGGAGTGAGTTTGGAGAGCGTATAGTGAAGATGGAGTGAGGTTGAGTGAGGATGGAGTGAGTTTGAGTGAAGGAATGAGGTTGGAGTGAGTTTGGAGTGAGTTTGGAGAGCGTATAGTGAAGATGGAGTGAGGTTGAGTGAGGATGGAGTGAGTTTGAGTGAAGGAATGAGGTTGGAGTGAGTTTGGAGTGAGTTTGGAGAGCATATAGTGAAGATGGAGTGAGGTTGAGTGAGGATGGAGTGAGTTTGAGTGTAGGAATGAGGTTGGAGTGAGTTTGGAGTGGGTTTGGAGTGGATTTGGAGAGCGTATAGTGAAGATGGAGTGAGGTTGAGTGAGGATGGAGTGAGTTTGAGTGTAGGAATGAGGTTGGAGTGCGTTTGGAGTGGGTTTGGAGTGGGTTTGGAGAGCATATAGTGAAGATGGAGTGAGTTTGAGTGAAGGAATGAGGTTGGAGTGAGTTTGGAGTGAGTTTGGAGAGCGTATAGTGAAGATGGAGTGAGGTTGAGTGAGGATGGAGTGAGTTTGAGTGTAGGAATGAGGTTGGAGTGCGTTTGGAGTGGGTTTGGAGTGGGTTTGGAGAGCATATAGTGAAGATGGAGTGAGTTTGAGTGAAGGAATGAGGTTGGAGTGAGTTTGGAGTGAGTTTGGAGAGTGTATAGTGAAGATGGAGTGAGTTTGAGTGAAGGAATGAGGTTGGAGTGAGTTTGGAGTGAGTTTGGAGAGCGTATAGTGAAGATTGAGTGAGGTTTAGTGAGGATGGAGTGAGTTTGAGTGAAGGAATGAGGTTGGAGTGAGTTTGGAGTGAGTTTGGAGAGCGTATAGCGATGATGGAGTGAGGATGAGTGAGTTTGAGTGAAGATGAGGTTGGAGTGAGTTTGGAGTGGGTATGGAGAACGTATAGTGAAGATGGAGTGAGGTTGAGTGAGGATGGAGTGAGTTTGAGTGAAGGAATGAGGTTGGAGTGAGTGGTTTGGAGAGCGTATAGTGAAGATGGAGTGAGGTTGAGTGAAGATGGAGTGAGGTTGAGTGAGTTTGGAGTGCGGTTGGTTGTGGAGTGAGGTTGAGTGAAGATGGAGTGAGTTTCAGTGAAGGAATGAGGTTGGAGTGAGTTTGGAGTGAGGTTGAGTGAAGATGGAGTGAAGTTGGTTGTGGAGTGAGCTTGAGTGAAGATGGAGTGAGGTTGAGTGAAGATGGAGTGAGTTTGAGTGAAGATGGAGTGAGTTTGAGTGAAGGAATGAGGTTGGAGTGAGTTTTTGAGTGAGTTTGGAGAGCGTATAGTGAAGATGGAGTGAGGTTGAGTGAAGATGGAGTGAGTTTGAGTGAAGATGGAGTGAGTTTGGTTGTGGAGTGAGGTTGAGTGAAGATGGAGTGAGTTTGAGTGAAGGAATGAGGTTGGAGTGAGGTTGAGTGAAGATGGAGTGTGTTTGAGTGAAGATGGAGTGAGGTTGGTTGTGGAGTGAGGTTGAGTGAAGATGGAGTGAGTTTCAGTGAAGGAATGAGGTTGGAGTGAGGTTGAGTGAAGATGGAGTGAGGTTGGTTGTGGAGTGAGGTTGCAGTGAGGGGCTGCGGTTGGGTTTCCGTTACCTGCTCGACACAAGCCCCGACACGACAAGCAACTTTCGACCACGTTCCACTCCTCAGTGTGTGTCCCGCGCGGACACTCAATGCATTGAGTGTCATGATCCCTCGTACAGGAGGCTGACCTGCAAGTGCCTGGGGAGGAAGAGAAAGGGCACCGGGTTAAACTTCATTGCTCCTCAGTCACAACCGCCCCCTGCCGCGGCCTCCACCCCCTCCTCCCCCCCCCCACGCCCCCCTCCTGCTCCTCCCTCCCCTCCTCCTCCCCTCCTCAGCCATCTACCCCACACGCCAACCCTCTCCTCTCACCTGTGCTCAGTTAGCTGATCTCACTTGGTCCCACAAAAAGAAGGAAGGGCTTCGATGGGAGAGTTAGTGGACTAGAGGAATGGGCTTCGATGGGAGGGTTAGTGGACTAGAGGAATGGGCTTCGATGGGAGAGTTAGGGGACCAGAGGGATGGGCTTCGATGGGAGGGTTAGTGGACTAGAGGGATGGGCTTCGATGGGAGAGTTCGGGGACTAGAGGGATTAGCTTCGATGGGAGAGTTAGTGGACTAGAGGGATGGGCTTCAATGGGAGGGTTAGGGGACCAGAGGGATGGGCTTCGATGGGAGAGTTAGGGGACTGGAGGGATGGGCTTCGATGGGAGTGTTAGGGGACTAGAGGGATGGGCTTCGATGGGAGTGTTTGGGGACTAGAGGGATGGGCTTCGATGGGAGGGTTAGGGGACTAGAGGGATGGGCTTCGATGGGAGAGTTAGGGGACTAGAGGGATGGGCTTCGATGGGAGTGTTAGGGGACTAGAGGGATGGGTTTCGATGGGAGGGTTAGGGGACTAGAGGGATGGGCTTCGATGGGAGAGTTAGGAGACTAGAGGGATGGGCTTCGATGGGAGGGTTAGGGGACTAGAGGGATGGGCTTCGATGGGAGAGTTAGGGGACTAGAGGGATGGGCTTCGATGGGAGAGTTAGGAGACTAGAGGGATGGGCTTCGATGGGAGGGTTAGGGGACTAGAGGGATGGGCTTCGATGGGAGAGTTAGGGGACTAGAGGGATGGGCTTCGATGGGAGGGTTAGGGGACCAGAGGGATGGGCTTCAATGGGAGAGTTAGGGGACTAGAGGGATGGGCTTCGATGGGAGAGTTAGGAGACTAGAGGGATGGGCTTCGATGGGAGAGTTAGGAGACTAGAGGGATGGGCTTCGATGGGAGAGTTAGGAGACTAGAGGGATGGGCTTCGATGGGAGTGTTAGGGGACTGGAGGGATGGGCTTCGATGGGAGAGTTAGGGGACTAGAGGGATGGGCTTCGATGGGAGAGTTAGGGGACTAGAGGGATGGGCTTGGATGGGAGTGTTAGGGGACTAGAGGGATGGGCTTGGATGGGAGAGTTAGGGGACTAGAGGGATGGGCTTTGACAGGGGCTTAGAGGGATGTGTTTCGATGGGAGAGTTAGGGGACTAGAGGGATGGGCTTCGATGGGAGAGTTAGGGGACTAGAGGGATGGGCTTCGATGGGAGGGTTAGGGGACTAGAGGGATGGGCTTCGATGGGAGAGTTAGGGGACTAGAGGGATGTGTTTCGATGGGAGGGTTAGGGGACTAGAGGGATGGGCTTCGATGGGAGAGTTAGGGGACTAGAGGGATGTGTTTCGATGGGAGGGTTAGGGGACTAGAGGGATGTGTTTCGATGGGAGAGTTAGTGGACTAGAGGGATGGGTTTCGATGGGAGGGTTAGGGGACTAGAGAAATGGGCTTCGATGGGAGAGTTAGGCGACTGGAGGGATGGGCTTCGATGGGAGAGTTAGTGGACTAGAGGGATGGGCTTCAATGGGAGGGTTAGGGGACTAGAGGGATGGGCTTTGATGGGAGAGTTAGGGGACTAGAGGGATGGGCTTCGATGGGAGAGTTAGGGGACTAGAGGGATGGGCTTCGATGGGAGAGTTAGGGGACTAGAGGGATGGGCTTCGATGGGAGAGTTAGGGGACTAGAGGGATGGGCTTCGATGGGAGAGTTAGGGGACTAGAGGGATGGGCTTCGATGGGAGAGTTAGGGGACTAGAGGGATGGGCTTCGATGGGAGAGTTAGGGGACTAGAGGGATGGGCTTCAATGGGAGAGTTAGGGGACTAGAGGGATGGGCTTCGATGGGAGTGTTAGTGGACTAGAGGGATGGGCTTCGATGGGAGAGTTAGTGGACTCGAGGGATGGGCTTCGATGGGAGTGTTAGGGGACTGGAGGGATGGGCTTCGATGGGAGTGTTAGGGGACTAGAGGGATGGGCTTCGATGGGAGTGTTTGGGGACTAGAGGGATGGGCTTCGATGGGAGGGTTAGGGGACTAGAGGGATGGGCTTCGATGGGAGAGTTAGGGGACTAGAGGGATGGGCTTCGATGGGAGTGTTAGGGGACTAGAGGGATGGGCTTCGATGGGAGAGTTAGAGGACTGGAGGGATGGGCTTCGATGGGAGGGTTAGGGGACTAGAGGGATGGGCTTCGATGGGAGAGTTAGGGGACTAGAGGGATGGACTTCGATGGGAGAGTTAGGGGACTAGAGGGATGGGCTTCAATGGGAGAGTTAGGGGACTAGAGGGATGGGTTTCGATGGGAGGGTTAGGGGACTAGAGGGATGGGCTTCGATGGGAGAGTTAGGAGACTAGAGGGATGGGCTTCGATGGGAGGGTTAGGGGACTAGAGGGATGGGCTTCGATGGGAGAGTTAGGGGACTAGAGGGATGGGCTTCGATGGGAGAGTTAGGAGACTAGAGGGATGGGCTTCGATGGGAGGGTTAGGGGACTAGAGGGATGGGCTTCGATGGGAGAGTTAGGGGACTAGAGGGATGGGCTTCGATGGGAGGGTTAGGGGACCAGAGGGATGGGCTTCAATGGGAGAGTTAGGGGACTAGAGGGATGGGCTTCGATGGGAGAGTTAGGAGACTAGAGGGATGGGCTTCGATGGGAGAGTTAGGAGACTAGAGGGATGGGCTTCGATGGGAGAGTTAGGAGACTAGAGGGATGGGCTTCGATGGGAGTGTTAGGGGACTGGAGGGATGGGCTTCGATGGGAGAGTTAGGGGACTAGAGGGATGGGCTTCGATGGGAGAGTTAGGGGACTAGAGGGATGGGCTTGGATGGGAGTGTTAGGGGACTAGAGGGATGGGCTTGGATGGGAGAGTTAGGGGACTAGAGGGATGGGCTTTGACAGGGGCTTAGAGGGATGTGTTTCGATGGGAGAGTTAGGGGACTAGAGGGATGGGCTTCGATGGGAGAGTTAGGGGACTAGAGGGATGTGTTTCGATGGGAGGGTTAGGGGACTAGAGGGATGGGCTTCGATGGGAGAGTTAGGGGACTAGAGGGATGTGTTTCGATGGGAGGGTTAGGGGACTAGAGGGATGTGTTTCGATGGGAGAGTTAGTGGACTAGAGGGATGGGTTTCGATGGGAGGGTTAGGGGACTAGAGAAATGGGCTTCGATGGGAGAGTTAGGCGACTGGAGGGATGGGCTTCGATGGGAGAGTTAGGGGACTAGAGGGATGGGCTTCGATGGGAGCGTTAGGGGACTAGAGGGATGGGCTTCGATGGGAGAGTTAGGGGACTAGAGGGATGGGCTTCAATGGGAGAGTTAGGGGACTAGAGAGATGGGCTTCGATGGGAGAGTTAGTGGACTAGAGGGATGGGCTTCGATGGGAGAGTTAGGGGACTAGAGGGATGGGCTTCGATGGGAGAGTTAGGGGACTAGAGGGATGGGCTTCGATGGGCAAGTTAGGGGACTAGAGGGATGGGCTTGGATGGGAGCGTTAGGGGACTAGAGGGATGGGCTTCAATGGGAGGGTTAGGGGACTAGAGGGATGGGCTTCGATGGGAGGGTTAGGGGACTAGAGGGATGGGCTTCGATGGGAGGGTTAGGGGACTAGACAGATGGGCTTCGATCGGAGAGTTAGGGGACTAGAGGGATGGGCTTGGATGGGCAAGTTAGGGGACTAGAGGGATGGGCTTCGATGGGAGTGTTAGGGGACTAGAGGGATGGACTTCGATGGGAGAGTTAGGGGACTAGAGGGAAGGGCTTCGATGGGAGTGTTAGGGGACTAGAGGGATGGGCTTCGATGGGAGAGTTAGGGGACTAGAGGGATGGGCTTCGATGGGAGAGTTAGGGGACTAGAGGGATGGGCTTCGATGGGAGAGTTAGGGGACTAGAGGGATGGGCTTCGATGGGAGAGTTAGGGGACTAGAGGGATGGGCTTCGATGGGAGAGTTAGGGGACTAGAGGGATGGGATTCGATGGGAGAGTTAGGGGACTAGAGGGATGGGCTTGGATGGGCAAGTTAGGGGACTGGAGGGATGGGCTTCGATGGGACAGTTAGGGGACTAGAGGGATGGGCTTCGATGGGAGTGTTAGGGGATTAGAGGGATGGGGTTCGATGAGAGAGTTAGGGGACTAGAGGGATGGGCTTCGATGGGAGAGTTAGGCGACTGGAGGGATGGGCTTCAATGGGAGAGTTAGGGGACTAGAGGGATGGGCTTCGATGGGAGAGTTAGGGGATCGAGAGGGATGGGCTTCGATGGGAGAGTTAGGGGACTAGAGGGATGGGCTTCGATGGGAGAGTTAGGGAATCCAGAGGGATGGGCTTCGATGGGAGATGTCTGGGATGGGTGTTACAGTGCCTGGCATGCTGCACCAGACCAACAGGGGACTATGTTGACCTGCATTAAACACTCCAGTCACAGCTCAGGCCCAGTGATTGTCTGTGGAGGGAACTTTCAGTGGTGTCGCTCATTAACCCATGGCTACCCAGGCCCCTCCTTAAAGCCAATAAGACCAGTTGCCCCATGAAAGAGACGCTCCAGTTTGACCCTGGAACTCCCTCCCTAACAGCGCTGTGGGAGCACCTTCACCACACGGACTGCAGCAGTTCAAGAAGGCGGCTCACCACCACCTTCTCAAGGGCAACTAGGGATGGGCAATAAATGCTGGCCTTGCCAGCGACGCCCACATCCCATGAACGAATATTTTTTAAAAGTACAGCGCTCCCTCAGTACCGCCACTCCTACAGTGCGGCGCTCCCTCAGTACTGCCCCTCCGACAGTGCAGCGCTCTCTCAGTACCGCCTCTCTGACAGTGCAGCGCTCCCTTAGTACTGCCCCTCCGACAGTGCATCGCTCCCTCAGTACCCCCTCTCCGACAGTGCGGCGCTCCCTCAGTACTCCCCCTCCGACAGTGCAGCGCTCCCTCAGTACTGCCCCTCCGACAGTGCAGCGCTCCCTCAGTACTACCCCTCCGACAGTGCAGCGCTCCCTCAGTACTGCCCCTCCGACTGTGCAGCACTCCCTCAGTACCGCCCCTCCGACAGTGCAGCGCTCCCTCAGTACCGCCCCTCCGACAGTGCAGCGCTCCCTCAGTACTGCCCCTCCGACAGTGCAGCGCTCCCTCAGTACCGCCCCTCCGACAGTGCAGCGCTCCCTCAGTACTGCCCCTCCGACAGTGCAGCGCTCCCTCAGTACCGCCCCTCCGACAGTGCAGCGCTCCCTCAGTACTGCCCCTCCGACAGTGCAGCACTCTCTCAGTACTGCCCCTCCGACAGTGCGGCGCTCCCTCAGTACTGCCCCTCCGACAGTGCAGCGCTCCCTCAGTACTGCCCCTCCGACAGTGCAGCGCTCCCTCAGTACTGCCCCTCCGACAGTGCAGCGCTCCCTCAGTACTGTCCCTCTGACAGTGCGGCGCTCCCTCAGTACTGACCCTCCGACAGTGCAGCGCTCCCTCAGTACTGCCCCTCCGACAGTGCAGCGCTCCCTCAGTACTGCCCCTCCGACAGTGCAGCGCTCCCTCAGTACTGCCCATCTGACAGTGCGGCGCTCCCTCTCTCTCGCTCTCTTTCTCTCTCTCTCTCTCTCTCTTTCTCTCTCTCTATCGCTCGCTCTCTCGACCTCCTGAGCTGCAACCGTTGCAACTTGCAAAAGCAGAGGCAGAATAACAGACCGAGAGGATGTGGTTTGAAGACTGAACCCCCATCTGTCGGAGAAGTCGTGCCTGGGTTCCTGTTCACTCGAAGGTGTCAGGTTTTAACCTGAATTCCTGCCCTTAATTCTCATTAGAACGGAAATCTTGGGTCTGCAGCCACAGATGAATGTCAACTCTCTCGCTCACTGATTGAAAAAAATTAAGACTTGCATTTCTAGCGCGCCATTCACCACCTCAGGATGTCCCAGAGCGCTTTACAGCCAGTGAAGTACTTTTTCTGAAGTGTAGTCGCTGTTGTAATGTGGGAAACGCAGCAGCCAATTTGCGCACAGCAAGATCCCACAACAGCAATGTGATAATGATTGATGCTGGTTGAGGGATGATTCTTGGCCCCAGGACACCGGGGAGAACTCCCCCGCCCTGCTCTTCTTCCAATAGTGCCAGTGGAATCTTTTACGTCCACCTGAGAGGGCAGACGGTGCCTCGGTTTGGACGTCTCATCCCAAAGGCAGTGCAGCGCTCTCTCAGTACTGCCCCTCCGACAGTGCGGCGCTCCCTCAGTACTGCCCCTCCGACAGTGCAGCACTCTCTCAGTACTGCCCCTCCGGCAGCGCAGCGCTCCCTCAGTACTGCCCCTCTGACAGTGCGGCGCTCCCTCAGTACTGCCCCTCCGACAGTGCGGCGCTCCCTCAGTACTGCCTCTCCGACAGTGCGGCACTCCCTCAGTACTGCCCCTCCGACAGTGCGGCGCTCTCTCAGTACTGCCCCTCCGACAGTGCAGCTCTCCCTCAGTACTGCCCCTCCAACAGTGCAGTGCTCCCTCAGCACTGCCCCTCCGACAGTACAGCGCTCCCTCAACACTGCCCCTCCGACAGTGCAGCACTCCCTCAGTACTGCCCCTCTGACAGTGCAGTGCTCCCTCAGTACTGCCCCTCCGACAGAGCAGCGCTCCCTCAGTACTGCCCCTTCGACAGTGCAGTGCTCCCTCAGTACTGCCCCTCCGACAGTGCAGCGCTCCCTCAGTACTGCCCCTCTGACTGTGCAGTGCTCCCTCAGTACTGCCCCTCCGACAGTGCGGCGCTCCCTCAGTACTGCCCCTCCGACAGTGCAGCGCTCCCTCAGTACTGCACCCTCCGACAACGCAGCACTCCCTCAGTACGGCCCCTCCGACAGTGCAGTGCTCCCTCAGTACTGCCCCTCCGACAGAGCAGCGCTCCCTCAGTACTGCCCCTCCGACAGTGCAGCGCTCCCTCAGTACTGCCGCTCCGACAGTGCGGCGCTCCCTCAGTACTGTCCCTCCGACACTCCCTCAGTACTGCCCCTCCGACAGTGCAGCTCTCCCTCAGTACTGCCCCTCCGACAGTGCGGCGCTCCCTCAGTACTGCCCCTCTGACTGTGCAGTGCTCCCTCAGTACTGACCCTCCGACAGTGCAGCGCTCCCTCAGTACTGCCCCTCCGACAGTGCAGCGCTCCCTCAGTACTGCCCCTCTGACTGTGCAGTGCTCCCTCAGTACTGACCCTCCGACAGTGCAGTGCTCCCTCAGTACTGCCCCTCCGACAGTGCGGCGCTGCCTCAGTACTGCCCCTCCAACAGTGCGGCGCTCCCTCAGTACTGCACCCTCCGACAGTGCGGCGCTCCCTCAGTACTGCACCCTCCGACTGTGCGGCGCTCCCTCAGTACTGCCCATGATGGCCTGCGCTCTCGCTCTGACTAGGGGACAATCCCAGCTCACCCCGAGCGCCCTCTTCTTGTACCTGGGGGACATTTTGAGCAGCACAGGTTCATCGAACTCTCGTAGTTTTCCTTTTCTGGGACAAAGCAGGATTTATTTTGGGCTTCATAAGGCTTCGTCGAGACGGGCTGCTTGGAGAAGAACAGTGGGGAGAAAAAAGAGAGTGTTTTTTCAAAATGGCTTCCATTTGCCCTCTCACCCCTGCCCTGTCAACATACTCACAGTGTGGGTCCCACAGACACTGACTCTCACTGGGGTACAGGTCCCACAGACACTGACTCTCACTTTGGTACGGGTCCCACACACACTGACTCTCACTGGGGTACGGGTCCCACAGACACTGACTCTCACTGGGGTACAAGTCCCACACACACTGACTCTCACTGGGGTACAGGTCCCACAGACACTGACTCTCACTTTGGTACGGGTCCCACACACACTGACTCTCACTGGGGTACGGGTCCCACAGACACTGACTCTCACTGGGGTACAAGTCCCACACACACTGACTCTCACTGGGGTACGGGTCCCACAGACACTGACTCTCACTGGGGTACAGGTTCCACAGACACTGACTCTCACTGGGGTATGGGTCCCACAGACACTGACTCTCACTGGGGTACGGGTCCCACAGACACTGACTCTCACTGGGGTACGGGTCCCACAGACACTGACTCTCACTGGGGTACGGGTCCCACAGACACTGACTCTCACTGGGGTACGAGTCCCACACACACTGACTCTCACTGGGGTACGGGTCCCACAGACACTGACTCTCACTGGGGTACAGGTTCCACAGACACTGACTCTCACTGGGGTATGGGTCCCACAAACACTGACTCTCACTGGGGTACGGGTCCCACACACACTGACTCTCACTGGGGTACAGGTCCCACAGACACTGACTCTCACTGGGGTACGGGTCCCACACACACTGACTCTCACTGGGGTACGGGTCCCACACTCACTGACTCTCACTGGGGTACGGGTTCCACAGACACTGACTCTCACTGGGGTACGGGTTCCACAGACACTGACTCTCACTGAGGTACGGGTCCCACACACACTGACTCTCACTGGGGTACGGGTTCCACACACACTGACTCTCACTGGGGTACGGGTTCCACACACACTGACTCTCACTGGGGTACGGGTTCCACAGAGGGCGTAATGGGGTGGGGAGGGGGAGGGAAGAGGGGAGGAGGGGAGGGGAGAGGTAAGGGGAGAGGTAGGGGATGGGAAAGGGAGAGGAGGGGGACAGGAGAGGGAGAAGGATGGGAGAGGAGGGAGAGGGGTAGAGGGAGGGGAGAAGGAGGGGAGAGGAGGGGGAGAGGGTGGGGAGAGGGAGGGGGACAGGAAGGGGGAAAGCTAGGGGGAG
>JASTWF010002072.1:0-40023 GCA_030390025.1 Squalus acanthias
CCTCCCACTCCCGCCTCCCATATCAAGCACACAATCGGTGGGGCCAGAAAATTGCTTTGAAAGATTTTGATCAGAATGAGCCCACACTTTACTGCAGGTTGAGGCCTACCTTTACAGGGCAGCTGAGACAAAATGGCCACCACAATGCCTTTAGTCTGCTGGGCGGACTTCAGAAGTTTAAAGGTACGGTTACTGCTAGGGAATGAAACGTTGGGCTAAAGTTGGCATTAATATCAACAATCTGCTATTGCTCATCAATGAAAAACAATGTGCTCAAAAAATACTGTGAAAACTGTAGAAATGAATTTTTAGACTTGTTTTTGCAAAAAGGCTGGTTGCAGTTGTGCTGCTTTTGTTTATAGCAGTTTCTACATTCATTCTTTTTCAAAATGCATTGCTTATGGATTGTGCTTTTGTAAATAAATTCATGGCAAAAAGCCTGTGCCTCATTTGTGAAAATATCATTGAGCCCAGCTCGGCCTCACCTTGGAGTTCTGTATCCTGGAATCAGAGTTGGGAGGCTTCACATCCCAGATGGGTCCAATCTGGATGGCTGCAGTCGGTGTTAAAGCAGGGCTGGAATATTGTCCTGTGGAGTAATGTTACCACCACTACACATTTACCACTGATTGTGGCATGTTGCCACTGGAAATGCCAGTTCTGTCACTGCCACTTGGCAATACCTGCATAATATTAAATGTAAGCTTAATGGAATAGAGCCGTTTGGTACAAAATTAATTATTAAGATGGAAGTGGAGAGAGTTTTTCTTTAATTCATTCATGGGATGTGGGCGTCACTGGCAAGGCCAGCATTTATTGCCCACCCCTGATTGCCCTTGAGAAGGTGGTGGTGAGCCGCCTTCTTGAACTGCTGCAGTCCGTGTGGTGAAGGTACTCCCACAGTGCTGTTAGGGAGGGGGTTCCAGGATTTTGATCCAGCGACGATGAAGGAACGGCGATATACTTCTAAGTCAGGATGGTGTGTGACTTTGGGGAACTTGGAGGTGGTGGTGTTCCCATGTGCCTGCTGCCCTTGTCTTTCTAGGTGGAAGAGGTCGCGAGTTTGGGAGGTGCTGCCGAAGAAGCCTTGGCGAGTTGCTGCAGTGCATCTTGTAGATGGTACACTGCAGCCATGGTACGCCGGTGGTGGAGGGAGTGAATGTTTAAGGTGGTAGAGGGGGTGCCAATCAAGCGGGCTGCTTTGTCCTGGATGGTGTCGAGCTTCTTGAGTGTTGTTGGAGCTGCACTCATCCAGGCAAGTGAAGAGTATTCCATCGCACTCCTTACTTGTGCCTTGTAGATGGTGGAAAGGCTTTGGGGAGTCAGGAGGTGAGACACTCGCCGCAGAATACCTAGCCTCTGACCTGCTCTTGTTGACACAGTATTTGTGTCTGGTTCAGTTAAGTTTCTGGTCAATGGTGACCCCCCAGGATGTTAATAGTGGGGGATTCGGTGATGGTAATGCTGTTGAATGTCAAGGGGCGGTGGTTAGACTCTCGCTTGTTGGAGATAGTCATTGCCTGGCACTTGTGTGGCATGAATGTTACCTGCCACTTATCAGCCCAAGCCTGAATGTCGTCCAGATCTTGTTGCATGCGGGCATAGACTGCTTCATTATCTGAGGAGTTGTGAATGGCGTTGAACACTGTGCAGTCATCAACGAACATCCCCACTTCTGACCTTATGTTGGAGGGAAGGTCATGATGAATCAGCTAAAGATGGTTGGGCCTAGGACACTGCCCTGTGGAACTCCTGCAGTGATGTCCTGGGGCTGTGATGATTGACCTCCAACCACCACAACCATCTTCCTTTGTGCTAGGTATGACTCCAGCCAGTGGAGAGTTTTCCCCCCGATTCCCATTGACTTCAGTTTTACTCGGGCTCCTTGATACCACACTCAGTCAAATGTTGCCTTGATGTCAAGGGCAGTCACTCTCACCTCACTCTCACCTAGCAGGCGATTTTGCCAGCCCTGGGGAGGCGGGTATGGAGGCGGGACTGCCGGGAAAATGGTAGAATCTGGGAGCGGGTACCCATCCCGGCCCCAACCCGCCTCCGTGCCATCTTCCCAGGAGGCGGGTACACGATCCGCGCCGGGTCCCGTCTCCTCGAGGCGGGAAGAGGATTAGTGCCAATTAACTGCCTGTTAACAGGTAGTTAACAGGCAGTTTTTTGGCTAATCCCTATTTTGAGGCCTAAAGTGTGGGCTTCCCGATGGCTCCGAACCTCGCCAGGGTCAGCGAGGCGAGCCGTGGGTCTGCGGGGGTCGGAGGGGCCGAAATGTCCGGTGTGCAGGTGAGTGATGAGTGCAAGTGTGGAGAGGTAAGTGTGTGAGGTGAGTGTAAAGTGTTTTAAGAAGATTACTTACCTTTGCTTCTTCCTCCAGGCTTCATCCCTTTAGGCTGCGGAGCTGCCTCATCTCCACGGCAGAGATGACAGAATGGTTGCTGCATTCTCCGATGCAACAGCCATCTGCTTTCAGCTCAGGAAAGAGGTTTGGTGAGTCTTGAGTACAAGGACTCACCAAAGAACAGAGAATGTCAGTGTTTGACAGCTTCTCAAAACTGTCAAACGATGACAATTCATCTGTCAAAAATTTTGACAGATGAAACGTCATACGCTGACATTCTCTGTCACCGGCTTTCCCTTAATTGGCCGGTTAAACCCACTGGGCGGGCTTAACAAGGTCAATCAAGGGAAAAGAGCGTGGGTTGGCCGGACGTTGATGGAGGCGGGACTAAAACCCGACAAGTGGGAGTCCCGCCTCCAACACGTCCCCATTGATAAAATCACCCCCCCAGGAGTGGATCTCATTGAAATAGCCGGGCTGCTATTGTCCATTTCTGTTGCTAAACAGGGGTCTACCAAGGTTTCGTTGGAACTCCACATGGGAGGCCTCAGTCTCTAACCCTCCCACTTCAGGATTGTGGTTTCCCACGTTCCTCTTGCTTTTTTTTGCTAAAGAGTGAAAGGAATGGACGCGAGCCCCCCCAGAATTCATGGCAGTCATTGAAGTCCTCCATCAGTTTTGATAAGGAGCGTTCAGTGCTGCAGTGAATGCTGGGATAGCCCTGCTTCCATCCGTGGAATGAAAAGCTGCCTCCGTTGCATCACACCTTTCAAAGCCCTCGCACCTGAGAGTATAGCCTCACACCACAAAAGTTCCACACCTCAGAGAATCACGGTTCGAAAGTGCCGCTTGTCTGTCGGGCAAAAAATGATGATTGGCTCAAATAGCCAGTTATCTCTGAGCAATCAAATATCCGAGGGTTGTGGGCGGGGATGGGGACGGGGGTGGGGGGAGCAGTGAGGAACCCGGTGCCCCCTCCCAGGCCAGCCAGCTACTGTCAGTACGTCAACAGCGGGCCACCATAAAAACTGTCAAGGGCCGGCTTGCGGAGGCCCGCCTCCCCGACTCCACAGAGGTCAGCGGGCGCAATGCCAACCTACCCGCCTGCACCCTGACCCCTGCGGATCTTCTGGGCCCAAATCTCCAGAGCGGAAATCAGTAACCGGAGTTGGGCCAGACTTTAGCAAAGGCTGTGTTGCTCACGACCACACAGGGAGGGCCCAGGGCCTTTACTGTGCAGTTGAACGTGCCCGGTGTCAGATAAAAGAGAGACCTGCACGAATTGTCTTTCCTCTCAGCTCAGGGTGCTGGTAGGCAGAAAACAAGAGCGGTTAGAAGGCATTGCTTCAATATATTTGACTCATTCTTGGCCATTGAAGCTCAGTAGCACTGTAGACAGGGCAGCTCCACACAGCAGGCTGCGCCAACTTCCAAAACTACGACAGGCCGAGGCTCCGGGGTGCAGCTACAAACGAGTCACTGCAGGTGCTCATGTAAACTGAGGTCATCCTTACTGCAGAGGATGTGCGATGTCAGCTGGATCATACTTCAGTCCAAAGATCCAGCTCACCAGGAGACGGCAATAAAAGATATAAATACACTCTCAGGGACGTGATATTTACCCTTTCCTCACTGACGTGTCAAAGGAACATCACCACGCTCAGGACTGAAAAACACTCGACAATCCATCTGCTCGGGTCCAAGAAAATAGAGGAAGGGACAAGGCTGCAAAAAGTTACAGATTGAAATAGGTGAGCAAACATTTTCAGGAAGATGAAGCATGTGTGAACTGGAAGCTGGACTCCCGGACATTCGAACACTGGATTGCAACCCTCGAATTTCAGAATTAAGGGGGATTGTGACAACACCCTTTCACACCTGGAACCTGGGTTTGAATTCTAACAAAGGCAGCTATCACTGGGACAAGGAACACTTTCCAATCCAGAAACCCAGGGTCAGCATTAAACACACCATGGCATGATACAGCACGAGTTAGATACAGAGTAAAGCACCCTCCACACTGTCCCATCAAACACTCCCGCGGCAGGTACAGCATAGGTTAGATACAGAGTAAAGCACCCTCTACACTGTCCCATCAAACACTCCCAGGGCAGATACAGCATGGGTTAGATACAGAGTAAAGCTCCCTCTACACTGCCCCATCAAACACTCCCAGGGCAGGTACAGCACGGGGTGAGATACAGAGTAAAGCTCCCTCTACACTGTCCCATCAAACACTCCCAGGGCAGGTACAGCACGGGGTTAGATACAGAGTAAAGCTCCCTCTACACTGTCCAATTAAACACTCCCAGGGCAGGTATAGCACGGGTTAGATACAGAGTAAAGCTGCCTCTCCACTTTCCCATCAAACACTCCCAGGGCAGGTACAGCACGGGTTAGATACAGAGTAAAGCACCCTCTACATTGTCCCATCAAACACTCCGTGGGCAGGTACAGCACGGGTTAGATACAGCGTAAAGCTCCCTCTACACTGTTCCATCAAACACTCCGAGGGCAGGTACAGCACAGGTTACATACAGAGTAAAGCTCCCTCTACACTGTCCCATCAAACAGTCCTTGGGCAGGTGAAGCACGGGTTAGATACAGAGTAAAGCTCCCTCTCCACTGTCCCATCAAACACTCCCAGGGCAGGTACAGCATTGGTTCGATAGAGGATAAAGCGCCCTCTACACTGTCCCATCAAACACTCCCAGGGCAGGTACAGTACGGGTTAGATACAGAGTAAAGCTCCCTCTATACTGTCCCTATCAAATACTCCAAGGGCAGGTACAGCATGGGTTAGATACAGAGTAAAGCTCCCTCTACACTGTCCCATCAAACACTCCCAGGGCAGGTACAGCACGGGTTAGATACAGAGTAAAGCTCCCTCTATACTGTCCCTATCAAACACTCCCAGGGCAGGTACAGTACGGGTTAGATACAGAGTAAAGCTCCCTCAACACTGTCCCTATCAAATACTCCCAGGGCAGGTACAGCACAGGTTAGATACAGAGTAAAGCTCCCTCTACACTGTCCCATCAAACACTCCCAGGGCAGGTACAGCACGGGTTAGATACAGAGTAAAGCTCCCTCGATACTGTCCCTATCAAACACTCCCAGGGCAGGTACAGCATGGGTTAGATACAGAGTAAAGCTCCCTCTACACTGTCCCATCAAACACTCCCAGGGCAGGTGCAGCATGGGTTAGATACAGAGTAAAGGTCCCTCTACACTGTCCCCATCAAACACTCCCAGGGCAGGTACAGCACGGGTTAGATACAGAGTAAAGCTCCCTCGAAACTGTCTCATCAAACACTCCCAGGGCAGGTACAGTACGGGTTAGAAACAGAGTAAAGCTCCCTCTATACTGTCCCTATCAAACACTCCCAGGGCAGGTACAGCATGGGTTAGATACAGAGTAAAGCTCCCTCTACACTGTCCCATCAAACACTCCCAGGGCAGGTACAGCACGGGTTAGATACAGAGTAAAGCTCCCTCGAAACTGTCTCATCAAACACTCCCAGGGCAGTTACAGTATGGGTTAGATACAGAGTAAAGCTCCCTCTACACTGTCCAATCAAACACTCCCAGGGCAGGTGCAGCATGGGTTAGATACAGAGTAAAGCTCCCTCTACACTGTCCCATCAAACACTCCCAGGGCAGGTGCAGCATGGGTTAGATACAGAGTAAAGCTCCTTCTACACTGTCCCCATCAAACACTGCCAGGGCAGGTACAGCACGGGTTAGATACAGAATAAAGCTCCCTCTATACTGTCTCATCAAACACTCCCAGGGCAGGTACAGTACGGGTTAGATACAGAGTAAAGCTCCCTCAACACTGTCCCATCAAACACTCCCAGGGCATACAGCACGGGTTAGATACAGAGTAAAGCTCCCTCTACACTGTCCCATCAAACACTCCCAGGGCAGGTACAGCACGGGTTAGATACAGAGCAAAGCTCCCTCTACACTGTCCCATCAAACACTCCCAGGGCAGGTACAGCATGGGTTAGATACAGAGTAAAGCTCCCTCTACACTATCCCATCAAACACTCCCAGGGCAGGTACAGCACGGGTTAGATACAGAGTAAAGCTCCCTCAACACTGTCCCATCAAACACTCTCAGGGCAGGTACAGCACGGGTTAGATACAGAGTAAAGCTCCCTCTACACTGTCCCATCAAACACTCCCAGGACAGGTACAGCACGGGTTAGATACAGAGCAAAGCTCCCTCTACACTGTCCCATCAAACACTCCCAGGGCAGGTACAGCACGGTTTAGATGCAAAGTTAAGCTCCCTCTACACTGTCCCATCAAACACTCCCAAGGCAGGTACAGCACGGGTTAGATACAGAGTAAATCTCCCTCGACACTGTCGCATCAAACACTCCCAGGGCAGGTACAGTACGGGTTAGATACAGAGTAAAGCTCCCTCTATACTGTCCCTATCAAATACTCCCAGGGCAGGTACAGCATGGGTTAGATACAGAGTAAAGCTCCCTCTACACTGTCCCATCAAACACTCCCAGGGCAGGTACAGCACGGGTTAGATACAGAGTAAAGCTCCCTCTATACTGTCCCTATCAAACACTCCCAGGGCAGGTACAGCATGGGTTAGATACAGAGTAAAGCTCCCTCTACACTGTCCCATCAAACACTCCCAGGGCAGGTGCAGCATGGGTTAGATACAGAGTAAAGCTCCCTCTACACTGTCCCCATCAAACACTCCCAGGGCAGGTACAGCACGGGTTAGATACAGAGTAAAGCTCCCTCGAAACTGTCTCATCAAACACTCCCAGGGCAGGTACAGTACGGGTTAGATACAGAGTAAAGCTCCCTCTATACTGTCCCTATCAAACACTCCCAGGGCAGCTACAGCACGGGTTAGATACAGAGTAAAGCTCCCTCTACACTGTCCCATCAAACACACCCAGGGCAGGTGCAGCATGGGTTAGATACGAGTAAAGCTCCCTCTACACTGTCCCCATCAAACACTCCCAGGGCAGGTACAGCACGGGTTAGATACAGAATAAAGCTCCCTCTATACTGTCTCATCAAACACTCCCAGGGCAGGTACAGTACGGGTTAGATACAGAGTAAAGCTCCCTCAACACTGTAGCATCAAACACTCCCAGGGCATACAGCACGGGTTAGATACAGAGTAAATCTCCCTCTACACTTTCCCATCAAACACTCCCAGGGCAGGTACAGCACGGGTTAGATACAGAGTAAAGCTCCCTCGACACTGTCCCATCAAACACTCCCAGGGCAGGTACAGCACGGGTTAGATACAGAGTAAAGCTCCCTCTACACTTTCCCATCAAACACTCCCAGGGCAGGTACAGCACGGGTTAGATACAGAGTAAAGCTCCCTCTACACTGTCCCATCAAACACTCCCAGGGCAGGTACAGCACGGGTTAGATACAGAGTAAAGCTCCCTCTACACTGTCTCATCAAACACTCCCAGGGCAGGTACAGTACGGGTTAGATACAGAGTAAAGCTCCCTCTACACTCTCCCATCAAACACTCCCAGGGCAGGTACAGCACGGGTTAGATACAGAGTAAAGCTCCCTCTACACTGTCCCATCAAACACTCCCAGGGCAGGTGCAGCATGGGTTAGATACAGAGTAAAGCTCCCTCTGCACTGTCCCCATCAAACACTCCCAGGGCAGGTACAGCACGGGTTAGATACGGAATAAAGCTCCCTCTATAGTGTCTCATCAAACACTCCCAGGGCAGGTACAGTACGGGTTGGATACAGAGTAAAGCTCCCTCAACACTGTCCCATCAAACACTCCCAGGGCAGGTACAGCACGGGTTAGATACAGAGTAAAGCTCCCTCGACACTGTCCCATCAAACACTCCCAGGGCAGGTACAGCACGGGTTAGATACAGAGTAAAGCTCCCTCGACACTGTCCCATCAAACACTCCCAGGGCAGGTACAGCACGGGTTAGATACAGAGTAAAGCTCCCTCTACACTTTCCATCAAACACTCCCAGGGCAGGTACAGCACGGGTTAGATACAGAGTAAAGCTCCCTCTACACTGTCCATCAAACACTCCCAGGGCAGGTACAGCACGGGTTAGATACAGAGTAAAGCTCCCTCTACACTGTCTCATCAAACACTCCCAGGGCAGGTACAGTACGGGTTAGATACAGAGTAAAGCTCCCTCTGCACTGTCCCATCAAACACTCCCAGGGCAGGTACAGCACGGGTTAGATACGGAATAAAGCTCCCTCTATAGTGTCTCATCAAACACTCCCAGGGCAGGTACAGTACGGGTTGGATACAGAGTAAAGCTCCCTCAACACTGTCCCATCAAACACTCCCAGGGCATACAGCACGGGTTAGATACAGAGTAAAGCTCCCTCTACACTGTCCCATTGAACACTCCCAGGGCAGGTGCAGCATGGATTAGATACAGAGTAAAGCTCCCTCTACACTGTCCCCATCAAACACTCCCAGGGCAGGTACAGCACGGGTTAGATACAGAGTAAAGCTCCCTCGAAACTGTCTCATCAAACACTCCCAGGGCAGGTACAGTACGGGTTAGATACAGAGTAAAGGTCCCTCTACACTGTCCCCATCAAACACTCCCAGGGCAGGTACAGCACGGGTTAGATACAGAGTAAAGCTCCCTCGAAACTGTCTCATCAAACACTCCCAGGGCAGGTACAGTACGGGTTAGATACAGAGTTAAGCTCCCTCTACACTGTCCTATCAAACACTCCCAGGGCAGGTACAGCATGGGTTAGATACAGAGTAAAGCTCCCTCTACACTGTCCCATCAAACACTCCCAGGGCAGGTGCAGCATGGGTTTGATACAGAGTAAAGCTCCCTCTACACTGTCCCCATCAAACACTCCCAGGGCAGGTACAGCACGGGTTAGATACAGAGTAAAGCTCCCTCGAAACTGTCTCATCAAACACTCCCAGGGCAGTTACAGTATGGGTTAGATACAGAGTAAAGCTCCCTCTACACTGTCCCATCAAACACTCCCAGGGCAGGTGCAGCAAGGGTTAGATACAGAGTAAAGCTCCCTCTACACTGTCCCATCAAACACTCCCAGGGCAGGTGCAGCATGGGTTAGATACAGAGTAAAGCTCCCTTCTACACTGTCCCCATCAAACACTGCCAGGGCAGGTACAGCACGGGTTAGATACAGAATAAAGCTCCCTCTATACTGTCTCATCAAACACTCCCAGGGCAGGTACAGTACGGGTTAGATACAGAGTAAAGCTCCCTCAACACTGTCCCATCAAACACTCCCAGGGCATACAGCACGGGTTAGATACAGAGTAAAGCTCCCTCTACACTGTCCCATCAAACACTCCCAGGGCAGGTACAGCACGGGTTAGATACAGAGTAAAGCTCCCTCTACACTGTCCCATCAAACACTCCCAGGGCAGGTACAGCACGGGTTAGATACAGAGTAAAGCTCCCTCTACACTGTCCCATCAAACACTCCCAGGGCAGGTACAGCACGGGTTAGATACAGAGTAAAGCTCCCTCAACACTGTCCCATCAAACACTCTCAGGGCAGGTACAGCACGGGTTAGATACAGAGTAAAGCTCCCTCTACACTGTCCATCAAACACTCCAGGGCAGGTACAGCACGGGTTAGATACAGAGAAAAGCTCCCTCTACACTGTCCCATCAAACACTCCCAGGGCAGGTACAGCACGGTTTAGATACAAAGTTAAGCTCCCTCTACACTGTCCCATCAAACACTCCCAGGCAGGTACAGCACGGGTTAGATACAGAGTAAATCTCCCTCGACACTGTCGCATCAAACACTCCCAGGGCAGGTACAGTACGGGTTAGATACAGAGTAAAGCTCCCTCTATACTGTCCCTATCAAATACTCCCAGGGCAGGTACAGCATGGGTTAGATACAGAGTAAAGCTCCCTCTACACTGTCCCATCAAACACTCCCAGGGCAGGTACAGCACGGGTTAGATACAGAGTAAAGCTCCCTCTATACTGTCCCTATCAAACACTCCCAGGGCAGGTACAGCATGGGTTAGATACAGAGTAAAGCTCCCTCTACACTGTCCCATCAAACACTCCCAGGGCAGGTGCAGCATGGGTTAGATACAGAGTAAAGCTCCCTCTACACTGTCCCCATCAAACACTCCCAGGGCAGGTACAGCACGGGTTAGATACAGAGTAAAGCTCCCTCGACACTGTCTCATCAAACACTCCCAGGGCAGGTACAGCACGGGTTAGATACAGAGTAAAGCTCCCTCTACACTGTCCCTATCAAACACTCCCAGGGCAGCTACAGCACGGGTTAGATACAGAGTAAAGCTCCCTCTACACTGTCCCATCAAACACTCCCAGGGCAGGTACAGCATGGGTTAGATACAGAGTAAAGCTCCCTCTACACTGTCCCCATCAAACACTCCCAGGGCAGGTACAGCACGGGTTAGATACAGAGTAAAGCTCCCTCTATACTGTCCCATCAAACACTCCCAGGGCAGGTACAGCATGGGTTAGATACAGAGTAAAGCTCCCTCTGCACTGTCCCATCAAACACTCCCAGGGCAGTACAGCACGGGTTAGATACAGGAATAAAGCTCCCTC
The DNA here is from genome assembly GCA_030390025.1 of Squalus acanthias. Taxonomy (NCBI): domain Eukaryota; kingdom Metazoa; phylum Chordata; class Chondrichthyes; order Squaliformes; family Squalidae; genus Squalus; species Squalus acanthias. The sequence continues at coordinate 10,944 of JASTWF010002072.1, forward strand.
TACACTTTCCATCAAACACTCCCAGGGCAGGTACAGCACGGGTTGATACAGAGTAAAGCTCCCTCGACACTGTCCCATCAAACACTCCCAGGGCAGTACAGCACGGGTTAGATACAGAGTAAAGCTCCCTCTACACTTTCCCATCAAACACTCCCAGGGCAGGTACAGCATGGGTTAGATACAGAGTAAAGCTCCCTCTACACTGTCCCATCAAACACTCCCAGGGCAGGTACAGCACGGGTTAGATACAGAGTAAAGCTCCCTCTACACTGTCTCATCAAACACTCCCAGGGCAGGTACAGTACGGGTTAGATACAGAGTAAAGCTCCCTCTACACTCTCCCATCAAACACTCCCAGGGCAGGTACAGCACGGGTTAGATACAGAGTAAAGCTCCCTCTACACTGTCCATCAAACACTCCCAGGGCAGGTACAGCACGGGTTAGATACAGAGTAAAGCTCCCTCTGCACTGTCCCCATCAAACACTCCCAGGGCAGGTACAGCACGGGTTAGATACGGAATAAAGCTCCCTCTATAGCTGTCTCATCAAACACTCCCAGGGCAGGTACAGTACGGGTTGGATACAGAGTAAAGCTCCCTCGAAACTGTCCCATCAAACACTCCCAGGGCAGGTACAGCACGGGTTAGATACAGAGTAAAGCTCCCTCGACACTGTCCCATCAAACACTCCCAGGGCAGGTACAGCACGGGTTAGATACAGAGTAAAGCTCCCTCTACACTGTCTCATCAAACACTCCCAGGGCAGGTACAGCACGGGTTAGATACAGAGTAAAGCTCCCTCTACACTCTCCCATCAAACACTCCCAGGGCAGGTACAGCACGGGTTAGATACAGAGTAAAGCTCCCTCTACACTGTCCCATCAAACACTCCCAGGGCAGGTACAGCACGGGTTAGATACAGAGTAAAGCTCCCTCTACACTGTCTCATCAAACACTCCCAGGGCAGGTACAGCACGGGTTAGATACAGAGTAAAGCTCCCTCTACACTGTCCCTTCAAACACTCCCAGGGCAGGTACAGCACGGGTTAGATACAGAGTAAAGCTCCCTCTACACTGTCTCATCAAACACTCCCAGGGCAGGTACAGTACGGGTTAGATACAGAGTAAAGCTCCCTCAACACTGTCCCATCAAACACTCCCAGGGCATACAGCACGGGTTAGATACAGAGTAAAGCTCCCTCTACACTGTCCCATCAAACACTCCCAGGGCAGGTGCAGCATGGTTAGATACAGAGTAAAGCTCCCTCTACACTGTCCCCATCAAACACTCCCAGGGCAGGTACAGCACGGGTTAGATACAGAGTAAAGCTCCCTCGAAACTGTCTCATCAAACACTCCCAGGGCAGGTACAGTACGGGTTAGATACAGAGTAAAGCTCCCTCTACACTGTCTCATCAAACACTCCCAGGGCAGGTACAGCACGGGTTAGATACAGAGTAAAGCTCCCTCGAAACTGTCTCATCAAACACTCCCAGGGCAGGTACAGTACGGGTTAGATACAGAGTAAAGCTCCCTCTATACTGTCCCATCAAACACTCCCAGGGCAGGTACAGCATGGGTTAGATACAGAGTAAAGCTCCCTCTACACTGTCCCATCAAACACTCCCAGGGCAGGTGCAGCATGGGTTTGATACAGAGTAAAGCTCCCTCTACACTGTCCCATCAAACACTCCCAGGGCAGGTACAGCACGGGTTAGATACAGAGTAAAGCTCCCTCGAAACTGTCTCATCAAACACTCCCAGGGCAGGTACAGTACGGGTTAGATACAGAGTAAAGCTCCCTCTACACTGTCCCATCAAACACTCCCAGGGCAGGTACAGCACGGGTTAGATACAGAGTAAAGCTCCCTCTACACTGTCTCATCAAACACTCCCAGGGCAGGTACAGCATGGGTTAGATACAGAGTAAAGCTCCCTCTACACTGTCCCCATCAAACACTCCAGGGCAGGTACAGCACGGGTTAGATACAGAGTAAAGCTCCCTCTATACTGTCTCATCAAACACTCCCAGGGCAGGTACAGTACGGGTTAGATACAGAGTAAAGCTCCCTCAACACTGTCCCATCAAACACTCCCAGGGCATACAGCACGGTTAGATACAGAGTAAAGCTCCCTCTACACTGTCCCATCAAACACTCCCAGGGCAGGTAAAGAACGGGTTAGATACAGAGCAAAGCTCCTCTACACTGTCCCATCAAACACTCCCAGGGCAGGTACAGCATGCGGTTCGATACAGAGTAAAGCTCCCTCTACACTATCCCATCAAACACTCCCAGGGCAGGTACAGCACGGGTTAGATACAGAGTAAAGCTCCCTCAACACTGTCCCATCAAACACTCTCAGGGCAGGTACAGCACGGGTTAGATACAGAGTAAAGCTCCCTCTACACTGTCCCATCAAACACTCCCAGGACAGGTACAGCACGGGTTAGATACAGAGCAAAGCTCCCTCTACACTGTCCCATCAAACACTCCCAGGGCAGGTACAGCACGTTTTAGATGCAAAGTTAAGCTCCCTCTACACTGTCCCATCAAACACTCCCAAGGCAGGTACAGCACGGGTTAGATACAGAGTAAATCTCCCTCGACACTGTCGCATCAAACACTCCCAGGGCAGGTACAGTACGGGTTAGAATACAGAGTAAAGCTCCCTCTATACTGTCCCTATCAAATACTCCCAGGGCAGGTACAGCATGGGTTAGATACAGAGTAAAGCTCCCTCTACACTGTCCCATCAAACACTCCAGGGCAGGTACAGCACGGGTTAGATACAGAGTAAAGCTCCCTCTATACTGTCCCTATCAAACACTCCCAGGGCAGGTACAGCATGGGTTAGATACAGAGTAAAGCTCCCTCTACACTGTCCCATCAAACACTCCCAGGGCAGGTGCAGCATGGGTTAGATACAGAGTAAAGCTCCCTCTACACTGCTCCCATCAAACCACTCCCAGGGCAGGTACAGCACGGGTTAGATACAGAGTAAAGCTCCCTCGAAACTGTCTCATCAAACACTCCCAGGGCAGGTACAAGTACGGGTTAGATACAGAGTAAAGCTCCTCTATACTGTCCCTATAAAACACTCCCAGGGCAGGTACAGCACGGGTTAGATACAGAGTAAAGCTCCCTCTACACTGTCCCATCAAACACTCCCAGGGCAGGTACAGCACGGGTTAGATACAGAGTAAAGCTCCCTCTACACTGTCCCATCAAACACTCCCAGGGCAGGTACAGCACGGGTTAGATACAGAGTAAAGCTCCCTCTACACTGTCCCATCAAACACTCCCAGGGCAGGTACAGCACGGGTTAGATACAGAGTAAAGCTCCCTCTACACTGTCCCATCAAACACTCCCAGGGCAGGTACAGCACGGGTTAGATACAGAGTAAAGCTCCCTCTACACTGTCCCATCAAACACTCCCAGGGCAGGTACAGCACGGGTTAGATACAGAGTAAAGCTCCCTCTACACTGTCCCATCAAACACTCCCAGGGCAGGTACAGCACGGGTTAGATACAGAGTAAAGCTCCCTCTACACTGTCCCATCAAACACTCCCAGGGCAGGTACAGCACGGGTTAGATACAGAGTAAAGCTCCCTCTACACTGTCCCATCAAACACTCCCAGGGCAGGTACAGCACGGGTTAGATACAGAGTAAAGCTCCCTCTACACTGTCCCATCAAACACTCCCAGGGCAGGTACAGCACGGGTTAGATACAGAGTAAAGCTCCCTCTACACTGTCCCATCAAACACTCCCAGGGCAGGTACAGCACGGGTTAGATACAGAGTAAAGCTCCCTCTACACTGTCCCATCAAACACTCCCAGGGCAGGTACAGCACGGGTTAGATACAGAGTAAAGCTCCCTCTACACTGTCCCATCAAACACTCCCAGGGCAGGTACAGCACGGGTTAGATACAGAGTAAAGCTCCCTCTACACTGTCCCATCAAACACTCCCAGGGCAGGTACAGCACGGGTTAGATACAGAGTAAAGCTCCCTCTACACTGTCCCATCAAACACTCCCAGGGCAGGTACAGCACGGGTTAGATACAGAGTAAAGCTCCCTCTACACTGTCCCATCAAACACTCCCAGGGCAGGTACAGCACGGGTTAGATACAGAGTAAAGCTCCCTCTACACTGTCCCATCAAACACTCCCAGGGCAGGTACAGCACGGGTTAGATACAGAGTAAAGCTCCCTCTAAACTGTCCCATCAAACACTCCCAGGGCAGGTACAGCACGGGTTAGATACAGAGTAAAGCTCCCTCTACACTGTCCCATCAAACACTCCCAGGGCAGGTACAGCACGGGTTAGATACAGAGTAAAGCTCCCTCTACACTGTCCCATCAAACACTCCCAGGGCAGGTACAGCACGGGTTAGATACAGAGTAAAGCTCCCTCTACACTGTCCCATCAAACACTCCCAGGGCAGGTACAGCACGGGTTAGATACAGAGTAAAGCTCCCTCTACACTGTCCCATCAAACACTCCCAGGGCAGGTACAGCACGGGTTAGATACAGAGTAAAGCTCCCTCTACACTGTCCCATCAAACACTCCCAGGGCAGGTACAGCACGGGTTAGATACAGAGTAAAGCTCCCTCTACACTGTCCCATCAAACACTCCCAGGGCAGGTACAGCACGGGTTAGATACAGAGTAAAGCTCCCTCTACACTGTCCCATCAAACACTCCCAGGGCAGGTACAGCACGGGTTAGATACAGAGTAAAGCTCCCTCTACACTGTCCCATCAAACACTCCCAGGGCAGGTACAGCACGGGTTAGATACAGAGTAAAGCTCCCTCTACACTGTCCCATCAAACACTCCCAGGGCAGGTACAGCACGGGTTAGATACAGAGTAAAGCTCCCTCTACACTGTCCCATCAAACACTCCCAGGGCAGGTACAGCACGGGTTAGATACAGAGTAAAGCTCCCTCTACACTGTCCCATCAAACACTCCCAGGGCAGGTACAGCACGGGTTAGATACAGAGTAAAGCTCCCTCTACACTGTCCCATCAAACACTCCCAGGGCAGGTACAGCACGGGTTAGATACAGAGTAAAGCTCCCTCTACACTGTCCCATCAAACACTCCCAGGGCAGGTACAGCACGGGTTAGATACAGAGTAAAGCTCCCTCTACACTGTCCCATCAAACACTCCCAGGGCAGGTACAGCACGGGTTAGATACAGAGTAAAGCTCCCTCTACACTGTCCCATCAAACACTCCCAGGGCAGGTACAGCACGGGTTAGATACAGAGTAAAGCTCCCTCTACACTGTCCCATCAAACACTCCCAGGGCAGGTACAGCACGGGTTAGATACAGAGTAAAGCTCCCTCTACACTGTCCCATCAAACACTCCCAGGGCAGGTACAGCACGGGTTAGATACAGAGTAAAGCTCCCTCTACACTGTCCCATCAAACACTCCCAGGGCAGGTACAGCACGGGTTAGATACAGAGTAAAGCTCCCTCTACACTGTCCCATCAAACACTCCCAGGGCAGGTACAGCACGGGTTAGATACAGAGTAAAGCTCCCTCTACACTGTCCCATCAAACACTCCCAGGGCAGGTACAGCACGGGTTAGATACAGAGTAAAGCTCCCTCTACACTGTCCCATCAAACACTCCCAGGGCAGGTACAGCACGGGTTAGATACAGAGTAAAGCTCCCTCTACACTGTCCCATCAAACACTCCCAGGGCAGGTACAGCACGGGTTAGATACAGAGTAAAGCTCCCTCTACACTGTCCCATCAAACACTCCCAGGGCAGGTACAGCACGGGTTAGATACAGAGTAAAGCTCCCTCTACACTGTCCCATCAAACACTCCCAGGGCAGGTACAGCACGGGTTAGATACAGAGTAAAGCTCCCTCTACACTGTCCCATCAAACACTCCCAGGGCAGGTACAGCACGGGTTAGATACAGAGTAAAGCTCCCTCTACACTGTCCCATCAAACACTCCCAGGGCAGGTACAGCACGGGTTAGATACAGAGTAAAGCTCCCTCTACACTGTCCCATCAAACACTCCCAGGGCAGGTACAGCACGGGTTAGATACAGAGTAAAGCTCCCTCTACACTGTCCCCATCAAACACTCCCAGGGGCAGGTACAGCACGGGTTAGATACAGAGTAAAGCTCCCTCTACTACTGTCTCCATCAAACACTCCCAGGGCAGGTACAGTCACGGGTTAGATACAGAGTAAAGCTCCCTCTACACTGTCCCATCCAAACACTCCCAGGGCAGTTACAGCAGGGTTAGATACAGAGTAAATCTCCCTCTACACTATCCCATCAACACTCCCAGGGCAGGTACAGCACGGGTTAGATACAGAGTAAAGCTCCCTCGACACTGTCCCATCAAACACTCCCAGGGCAGGTACAGCACGGGTTAGATACAGAGTAAAGCTCCCTCTACACTGTCCCATCAAACACTCCCAGGGCAGGTACAGCACGGGTTAGATACAGAGTAAAGCTCCCTCTACACTGTCCCATCAAACACTCCCCAGGGCAGGTACAGCACGGGTTAGATACAGAGTTAAGCTCCCTCTACACTGTCCATCAAACACTCCCAGGCAGGTACAGCACGGGTTAGATACAGAGTAAAGCTCCCTCTACACTGTCGCATCAAACACTCCCAGGGCAGGTACAGTACGGGTTAGATACAGAGTAAAGCTCCCTCTATACTGTCCCTATCAAACACTCCCAGGGCAGGTACAGCATGGGTTAGATACAGAGTAAAGCTCCCTCTACCACTGTCCCCATCAAACACTCCCAGGGCAGGTACAGCACGGGTTAGATACAGAGTAAAGCTCCCTCTATACTGTCCCATCAAACACTCCCAGGGCAGGTACAGCACGGGTTAGATACAGAGTAAAGCTCCCTCTACACTGTCCCATCAAACACTCCCAGGGCAGGTACAGCACGGGTTAGATACAGAGTAAAAGCTCCCTCAACACTGTCCCATCAAACACTCCCAGGGCAGTACAGCACGGGTTAGATACAGAGTAAAGCTCCCTCTACACTGTCCCATCAAACACTCCCAGGGCAGGTACAGTACGGGTTAGATACAGAGTAAAGCTCCCTCTATACTGTCCCATCAAACACTCCCAGGGCAGCTACAGCACGGGTTAGATACAGAGTAAAGCTCCCTCTACACTGTCCCATCAAACACTCCCAGGGCAGGTGCAGCATGGGTTAGATACGAGTAAAGCTCCCTCTACACTGTCCCCATCAAACACTCCCAGGGCAGGTACAGCACGGGTTAGATACAGATTAAAGCTCCCTCTATACTGTCTCATCAAACACTCCCAGGGCAGGTACAGTACGGGTTAGATACAGAGTAAAGCTCCCTCTACACTGTCCCATCAAACACTCCCAGGGCAGGTACAGCACGGGTTAGATACAGAGTAAAGCTCCCTCTACACTTTCCCATCAAACACTCCCAGGGCAGGTACAGCACGGGTTAGATACAGAGTAAAGCTCCCTCTACACTGTCCCATCAAACACTCCCAGGGCAGGTACAGCACGGGTTAGATACAGAGTAAAGCTCCCTCTACACTGTCCTCATCAAACACTCCCAGGGCAGGTACAGTACGGGTTAGATACAGAGTAAAGCTCCCTCTACACTGTCCCATCAAACACTCCCAGGGCAGGTACAGCACGGGTTAGATACAGAGTAAAGCTCCCTCTACACTGTCCCATCAAACACTCCCAGGGCAGGTACAGTACGGGTTAGATACAGAGTAAAGCTCCCTCTATACTGTCCCTATCAAACACTCCCAGGGCAGGTACAGCACGGGTTAGATACAGAGTAAAGCTCCCTCTACACTGTCCCATCAAACACTCCCAGGGCAGGTGCAGCATGGGTTAGATACAGAGTAAAGCTCCCTCTACACTGTCCCCATCAAACACTCCCAGGGCAGGTACAGCACGGGTTAGATACAGAATAAAGCTCCCTCTATACTGTCTCATCAAACACTCCCAGGGCAGGTACAGTACGGGTTAGATACAGAGTAAAGCTCCCTCAACACTGTCCCATCAAACACTCCCAGGGCATACAGCACGGGTTAGATACAGAGTAAAGCTCCCTCTACACTTTCCCATCAAACACTCCCAGGGCAGGTACAGCACGGGTTAGATACAGAGTAAAGCTCCCTCTACACTGTCCCATCAAACACTCCCAGGGCAGGTACAGCACGGGTTAGATACAGAGTAAAGCTCCCTCTACACTGTCCCATCAAACACTCCCAGGGCAGGTACAGCACGGGTTAGATACAGAGTAAAGCTCCCTCTACACTGTCCATCAAACACTCCCAGGGCAGGTACAGCACGGGTTAGATACAGAGTAAAGCTCCCTCTACACTGTCTCATCAAACACTCCCAGGGCAGGTACAGCACGGGTTAGATACAGAGTAAAGCTCCCTCTACACTGTCCCATCAAACACTCCCAGGGCAGGTACAGCACGGGTTAGATACAGAGTAAAGCTCCCTCTACACTGTCCCATCAAACACTCCCAGGGCAGGTACAGCATGGGTTAGATACAGAGTAAAGCTCCCTCTACACTGTCCCATCAAACACTCCCAGGGCAGGTACAGCACGGGTTAGATACAGAGTAAAGCTCCCTCTACACTGTCTCATCAAACACTCCCAGGGCAGGTACAGTACGGGTTAGATACAGAGTAAAGCTCCCTCTACACTGTCCCATCAAACACTCCCAGGGCAGGTACAGCACGGGTTAGATACAGAGTAAAGCTCCCTCTACACTGTCCCATCAAACACTCCCAGGGCAGGTACAGCACGGGTTAGATACAGAGTAAAGCTCCCTCTACACTGTCCCATCAAACACTCCCAGGGCAGGTACAGTACGGGTTAGATACAGAGTAAAGCTCCCTCTATACTGTCCCTATCAAACACTCCCAGGGCAGGCTACAGCACGGGTTAGATACAGAGTAAAGCTCCCTCTACACTGTCCCATCAAACACTCCAGGGCAGGTACAGAACTGGGTTAGATACAGAGTAAAGCTCCCTCTACACTGTCCCATCAAAGACTCCCAGGGCAGGTACAGCACGGGTTAGATACAGAGTAAAGCTCCCTCTACACTGTCTCATCAAACACTCCCAGGGCAGGTACAGTACGGGTTAGATACAGAGTAAAGCTCCCTCAACACTGTCCCATCAAACACTCCCAGGGCAGTACAGCACGGGTTAGATACAGAGTAAAGCTCCCTCTACACTGTCCCATCAAACACTCCCAGGGCAGGTACAGCACGGGTTAGATACAGAGTAAAGCTCCCTCGACACTGTCCCATCAAACACTCCCAGGGCAGGTACAGCACGGGTTAGATACAGAGTAAAGCTCCCTCTACACTGTCCCATCAAACACTCCCAGGGCAGGTACAGCACGGGTTAGATACAGAGTAAAGCTCCCTCTACACTGTCCCATCAAACACTCCCAGGGCAGGTACAGCACGGGTTAGATACAGAGTAAAGCTCCCTCTACACTGTCCCATCAAACACTCCCAGGGCAGGTACAGCACGGGTTAGATACAGAGTAAAGCTCCCTCTACACTGTCCCATCAAACACTCCCAGGGCAGGTACAGCACGGGTTAGATACAGAGTAAAGCTCCCTCTACACTGTCCCATCAAACACTCCCAGGGCAGGTACAGCACGGGTTAGATACAGAGTAAAGCTCCCTCTACACTGTCCCATCAAACACTCCCAGGGCAGGTACAGCACGGGTTAGATACAGAGTAAAGCTCCCTCTACACTGTCTCATCAAACACTCCCAGGGCAGGTACAGCACGGGTTAGATACAGAGTAAAGCTCCCTCTACACTGTCCATCAAACACTCCCAGGGCAGGTACAGCACGGGTTAGATACAGAGTAAAGCTCCCTCTACACTGTCCCATCAAACACTCCCAGGGCAGGTACAGCACGGGTTAGATACAGAGTAAAGCTCCCTCTACACTGTCCCATCAAACACTCCCAGGGCAGGTACAGCACGGGTTAGATACAGAGTAAAGCTCCCTCTACACTGTCCCATCAAACACTCCCAGGGCAGGTACAGCACGGGTTAGATACAGAGTAAAGCTCCCTCTACACTGTCCTCATCAAACACTCCCAGGGCAGGTACAGCACGGGTTAGATACAGAGTAAAGCTCCCTCTACACTGTCCCATCAAACACTCCCAGGGCAGGTACAGCACGGGTTAGATACAGAGTAAAGCTCCCTCTACACTGTCCCATCAAACACTCCCAGGGCAGGTACAGCACGGGTTAGATACAGAGTAAAGCTCCCTCTACACTGTCCCATCAAACACTCCCAGGGCAGGTACAGCACGGGTTAGATACAGAGTAAAGCTCCCTCTACACTGTCCCATCAAACACTCCCAGGGCAGGTACAGCACGGGTTAGATACAGAGTAAAGCTCCCTCTACACTGTCCCATCAAACACTCCCAGGGCAGGTACAGCACGGGTTAGATACAGAGTAAAGCTCCCTCTACACTGTCTCATCAAACACTCCCAGGGCAGGTACAGTACGGGTTAGATACAGAGTAAAGCTCCCTCTACACTGTCCCATCAAACACTCCCAGGGCAGGTACAGCACGGGTTAGATACAGAGTAAAGCTCCCTCTACACTGTCCCATCAAACACTCCCAGGGCAGGTGCAGCATGGGTTAGATACAGAGTAAAGCTCCCTCTGCACTGTCCCATCAAACACTCCCAGGGCAGGTACAGCACGGGTTAGATACGGAATAAAGCTCCCTCTATAGTGTCTCATCAAACACTCCCAGGGCAGGTACAGTACGGGTTGGATACAGAGTAAAGCTCCCTCAACACTGTCCCATCAAACACTCCCAGGGCATACAGCACGGGTTAGATACAGAGTAAAGCTCCCTCTACACTGTCCCATCAAACACTCCCAGGGCAGGTACAGCACGGGTTAGATACAGAGTAAAGCTCCCTCTACACTGTCCCATCAAACACTCCCAGGGCAGGTACAGCACGGGTTAGATACAGAGTAAAGCTCCCTCTACACTGTCTCATCAAACACTCCCAGGGCAGGTACAGCACGGGTTAGATACAGAGTAAAGCTCCCTCTACACTGTCCCATCAAACACTCCCAGGGCAGGTGCAGCATGGGTTAGATACAGAGTAAAGCTCCCTCTACACTGTCCCCATCAAACACTCCCAGGGCAGGTACAGCACGGGTTAGATACGGAATAAAGCTCCCTCTATACTGTCTCATCAAACACTCCCAGGGCAGTACAGTACGGGTTGGATACAGAGTAAAGCTCCCTCTACACTGTCCCATCAAACACTCCCAGGGCAGTACAGCACGGGTTAGATACAGAGTAAAGCTCCCTCTACACTGTCCCATCAAACACTCCCAGGGCAGGTGCAGTACGGGTTAGATACAGAGTAAAGCTCCCTCTACACTGTCCCATCAAACACTCCCAGGGCAGGTACAGCACGGGTTAGATACAGAGTAAAGCTCCCTCTACACTGTCCCATCAAACACTCCCAGGGCAGGTACAGCACGGGTTAGATACAGAGTAAAGCTCCCTCTACACTGTCCCATCAAACACTCCCAGGGCAGGTACAGCACGGGTTAGATACAGAGTAAAGCTCCCTCTACACTGTCCCATCAAACACTCCCAGGGCAGGTACAGCACGGGTTAGATACAGAGTAAAGCTCCCTCTACACTGTCCCATCAAACACTCCCAGGGCAGGTACAGCACGGGTTAGATACAGAGTAAAGCTCCCTCTACACTGTCCCATCAAACACTCCCAGGGCAGGTACAGCACGGGTTAGATACAGAGTAAAGCTCCCTCTACACTGTCCCATCAAACACTCCCAGGGCAGGTACAGCACGGGTTAGATACAGAGTAAAGCTCCCTCTACACTGTCCCATCAAACACTCCCAGGGCAGGTACAGCACGGGTTAGATACAGAGTAAAGCTCCCTCTACACTGTCTCATCAAACACTCCCAGGGCAGGTACAGTACGGGTTAGATACAGAGTAAAGCTCCCTCTACACTGTCCCATCAAACACTCCCAGGGCAGGTACAGCACGGGTTAGATACAGAGTAAAGCTCCCTCTACACTGTCCCATCAAACACTCCCAGGGCAGGTGCAGCATGGGTTAGATACAGAGTAAAGCTCCCTCTACACTGTCCCATCAAACACTCCCAGGGCAGGTACAGCACGGGTTAGATACAGAATAAAGCTCCCTCTATACTGTCTCATCAAACACTCCCAGGGCAGGTACAGTACGGGTTAGATACAGAGTAAAGCTCCCTCAACACTGTCCCATCAAACACTCCCAGGGCATACAGCACGGGTTAGATACAGAGTAAAGCTCCCTCTACACTGTCTCATCAAACACTCCCAGGGCAGGTACAGTACGGGTTAGATACAGAGTAAAGCTCCCTCTACACTGTCCCATCAAACACTCCCAGGGCAGGTACAGCACGGGTTAGATACAGAGTAAAGCTCCCTCTACACTGTCTCATCAAACACTCCCAGGGCAGGTACAGTACGGGTTAGATACAGAGTAAAGCTCCCTCTGCACTGTCCCATCAAACACTCCCAGGGCAGGTACAGCACGGGTTAGATACAGAGTAAAGCTCCCTCTACACTGTCCATCAAACACTCCCAGGGCAGGTACAGCACGGGTTAGATACAGAGTAAAGCTCCCTCTACACTGTCCCATCAAACACTCCCAGGGCAGGTACAGCACGGGTTAGATACAGAGTAAAGCTCCCTCTACACTGTCCCATCAAACACTCCCAGGGCAGGTACAGCACGGGTTAGATACAGAGTAAAGCTCCCTCAACACTGTCCCATCAAACACTCCCAGGGCAGGTACAGCACGGGTTAGATACAGAGTAAAGCTCCCTCTACACTGTCCCATCAAACACTCCCAGGGCAGGTACAGCACGGGTTAGATACAGAGTAAAGCTCCCTCTACACTGTCCCATCAAACACTCCCAGGGCAGGTACAGCACGGGTTAGATACAGAGTAAAGCTCCCTCTACACTGTCCCATCAAACACTCCCAGGGCAGGTACAGCACGGGTTAGATATAGAGTAAAGCTCCCTCGAAACTGTCTCATCAAACACTCCCAGGGCAGGTACAGTACGAGTTAGATACAGAGTAAAGCTCCCTCTACACTGTCCAATCAAACACTCCCAGGGCAGCTACAGCACGGGTTAGATACAGAGTAAAGCTCCCTCTACACTGTCCCATCAAACACTCCCAGGGCAGGTGCAGCATGGGTTAGATACAGAGTAAAGCTCCCTCTGCACTGTCGCCATCAAACACTCCCAGGGCAGGTACAGCACGGGTTAGATACGGAATAAAGCTCCCTCTATACTGTCTCATCAAACACTCCCAGGGCAGGTACAGTACGGGTTGGATACAGAGTAAAGCTCCCTCAACACTGTCCCATCAAACACTCCCAGGGCAGTACAGCACGGGTTAGATACAGAGTAAAGCTCCCTCTACACTGTCCCATCAAACACTCCCAGGGCAGGTACAGCACGGGTTAGATACAGAGTAAAGCTCCCTCTACACTGTCTCATCAAACACTCCCAGGGCAGGTACAGTACGGGTTAGATACAGAGTAAAGCTCCCTCTACACTGTCCCATCAAACACTCCCAGGGCAGGTACAGCACGGGTTAGATACAGAGTAAAGCTCCCTCTACACTGTCCCATCAAACACTCCCAGGGCAGGTGCAGCATGGGTTAGATACAGAGTAAAGCTCCCTCTGCACTGTCCCCATCAAACACTCCCAGGGCAGGTACAGCACGGGTTAGATACAGAGTAAAGCTCCCTCGACACTGTCCCATCAAACACTCCCAGGGCAGTACAGCACGGGTTAGATACAGAGTAAAGCTCCCTCTACACTGTCCCATCAAACACTCCCAGGGCAGGTACAGTACGGGTTAGATACAGAGTAAAGCTCCCTCTATACTGTCCCATCAAACACTCCCAGGGCAGGTACAGCACGGGTTAGATACAGAATAAAGCTCCCTCTATACTGTCTCATCAAACACTCCCAGGGCAGGTACAGTACGGGTTAGATACAGAGTAAAGCTCCCTCAACACTGTCCCATCAAACACTCCCAGGGCAGTACAGCACGGGTTAGATACAGAGTAAAGCTCCCTCTACACTGTCCCATCAAACACTCCCAGGGCAGGTACAGCACGGGTTAGATACAGAGTAAAGCTCCCTCTACACTGTCCCATCAAACACTCCCAGGGCAGGTACAGCACGGGTTAGATACAGAGTAAAGCTCCCTCTACACTGTCCCATCAAACACTCCCAGGGCAGGTACAGCACGGGTTAGATACAGAGTAAAGCTCCCTCTACACTGTCCCATCAAACACTCCCAGGGCAGGTACAGCACGGGTTAGATACAGAGTAAAGCTCCCTCTACACTGTCCCATCAAACACTCCCAGGGCAGGTACAGTACGGGTTAGATACAGAGTAAAGCTCCCTCTACACTGTCCCATCAAACACTCCCAGGGCAGGTACAGCACGGGTTAGATACAGAGTAAAGCTCCCTCTACACTGTCCCATCAAACACTCCCAGGGCAGGTGCAGCATGGGTTAGATACGAGTAAAGCTCCCTCTACACTGTCCCCATCAAACACTCCCAGGGCAGGTACAGCACGGGTTAGATACAGAATAAAGCTCCCTCTATACTGTCTCATCAAACACTCCCAGGGCAGGTACAGTACGGGTTAGATACAGAGTAAAGCTCCCTCAACACTGTCCCATCAAACACTCCCAGGGCATACAGCACGGGTTAGATACAGAGTAAAGCTCCCTCTACACTGTCTCATCAAACACTCCCAGGGCAGGTACAGCACGGGTTAGATACGAGATAAAGCTCCCTCTATACTGTCTCATCAAACACTCCCAGGGCAGGTACAGTACGGGTTAGATACAGAGTAAAGCTCCCTCAACACTGTCCCATCAAACACTCCCAGGGCAGTACAGCACGGGTTAGATACAGAGTAAAGCTCCCTCTACACTGTCCCATCAAACACTCCCAGGGCAGGTGCAGCACGGGTTAGATACAGAGTAAAGCTCCCTCTACACTGTCCCATCAAACACTCCCAGGGCAGGTACAGTACGGGTTAGATACAGAGTAAAGCTCCCTCTACACTCTCCCATCAAACACTCCCAGGGCAGGTACAGCACGGGTTAGATACAGAGTAAAGCTCCCTCTACACTGTCCCATCAAACACTCCCAGGGCAGGTGCAGCATGGGTTAGATACAGAGTAAAGCTCCCTCTGCACTGTCCGATCAAACACTCCCAGGGCAGGTACAGCACGGGTTAGATACAGAGTAAAGCTCCCTCTACACTGTCCCTTCAAACTCTGCCAGGGCAGGTACAGCACGGGGTTAGATACAGAGTAAAGCTCCCTCAACACTGTCCCATCAAACACTCCCAGGGCATACAGCACGGGTTAGATACAGAGTAAAGCTCCCTCTACACTGTCCCATCAAACACTCCCAGGGCAGGTGCAGCATGGGTTAGATACAGAGTAAAGCTCCCTCTACACTGTCCCATCAAACACTCCCAGGGCAGGTGCAGCATGGGTTAGATACGAGTAAAGCTCCCTCTACACTGTCCCCATCAAACACTCCCAGGGCAGGTACAGCACGGGTTAGATACAGAGTAAAGCTCCCTCGAAACTGTCTCATCAAACACTCCCAGGGCAGGTACAGTACGAGTTAGATACAGAGTAAAGCTCCCTCTACACTGTCCAATCAAACACTCCCAGGGCAGCTACAGCACGGGTTAGATACAGAGTAAAGCTCCCTCTACACTGTCCCATCAAACACTCCCAGGGCAGGTGCAGCATGGGTTAGATACAGAGTAAAGCTCCCTCTGCACTGTCGCCATCAAACACTCCCAGGGCGGGTACAGCACGGGTTAGATACGGAATAAAGCTCCCTCTATACTGTCTCATCAAACACTCCCAGGGCAGGTACAGTACGGGTTGGATACAGAGTAAAGCTCCCTCAACACTGTCCCATCAAACACTCCCAGGGCATACAGCACGGGTTAGATACAGAGTAAAGCTCCCTCTACACTGTCCCATCAAACACTCCCAGGGCAGGTACAGCACGGGTTAGATACAGAGTAAAGCTCCCTCTACACTGTCTCATCAAACACTCCCAGGGCAGGTACAGTACGGGTTAGATACAGAGTAAAGCTCCCTCTACACTCTCCCATCAAACACTCCCAGGGCAGTTACAGCACGGGTTAGATACAGAGTAAAGCTCCCTCTACACTGTCCCATCAAACACTCCCAGGGCAGGTGCAGCATGGGTTAGATACAGAGTAAAGCTCCCTCTGCACTGTCCCCATCAAACACTCCCAGGGCAGGTACAGCACGGGTTAGATACGGAATAAAGCTCCCTCTATACTGTCTCATCAAACACTCCCAGGGCATACAGTACGGGTTGGATACAGAGTAAAGCTCCCTCAACACTGTCCCATCAAACACTCCCAGGGCATACAGCACGGGTTAGATACAGAGTAAAGCTCCCTCTACACTGTCCCATCAAACACTCCCAGGGCAGGTACAGTACGGGTTAGATACAGAGTAAAGCTCCCTCTATACTGTCCCTATCAAACACTCCCAGGGCAGCTACAGCACGGGTTAGATACAGAGTAAAGCTCCCTCTACACTGTCCCATCAAACACTCCCAGGGCAGGTGCAGCATGGGTTAGATACGAGTAAAGCTCCCTCTACACTGTCCCCATCAAACACTCCCAGGGCAGGTACAGCACGGGTTAGATACAGAATAAAGCTCCCTCTATACTGTCTCATCAAACACTCCCAGGGCAGGTACAGTACGGGTTAGATACAGAGTAAAGCTCCCTCAACACTGTCCCATCAAACACTCCCAGGGCATACAGCACGGGTTAGATACAGAGTAAATCTCCCTCTACACTTTCCCATCAAACACTCCCAGGGCAGGTACAGCACGGGTTAGATACAGAGTAAAGCTCCCTCGACACTGTCCCATCAAACACTCCCAGGGCAGGTACAGCACGGGTTAGATACAGAGTAAAGCTCCCTCTACACTTTCCCATCAAACACTCCCAGGGCAGGTACAGCACGGGTTAGATACAGAGTAAAGCTCCCTCTACACTGTCTCATCAAACACTCCCAGGGCAGGTACAGTACGGGTTAGATACAGAGTAAAGCTCCCTCTACACTCTCCCATCAAACACTCCCAGGGCAGGTACAGCACGGGTTAGATACAGAGTAAAGCTCCCTCTACACTGTCCCATCAAACACTCCCAGGGCAGGTGCAGCATGGGTTAGATACGAGTAAAGCTCCCTCTACACTGTCCCCATCAAACACTCCCAGGGCAGGTACAGCACGGGTTAGATACAGAATAAAGCTCCCTCTATACTGTCTCATCAAACACTCCCAGGGCAGGTACAGTACGGGTTAGATACAGAGTAAAGCTCCCTCAACACTGTCCCATCAAACACTCCCAGGGCAGTACAGCACGGGTTAGATACAGAGTAAATCTCCCTCTACACTTTCCCATCAAACACTCCCAGGGCAGGTACAGCACGGGTTAGATACAGAGTAAAGCTCCCTCGACACTGTCCCATCAAACACTCCCAGGGCAGGTACAGCACGGGTTAGATACAGAGTAAAGCTCCCTCTACACTTTCCCATCAAACACTCCCAGGGCAGGTACAGCACGGGTTAGATACAGAGTAAAGCTCCCTCTACACTGTCCCATCAAACACTCCCAGGGCAGGTACAGCACGGGTTAGATACAGAGTAAAGCTCCCTCTACACTGTCTCATCAAACACTCCCAGGGCAGGTACAGTACGGGTTAGATACAGAGTAAAGCTCCCTCTACACTCTCCCATCAAACACTCCCAGGGCAGGTACAGCACGGGTTAGATACAGAGTAAAGCTCCCTCTACACTGTCCCATCAAACACTCCCAGGGCAGGTGCAGCATGGGTTAGATACAGAGTAAAGCTCCCTCTGCACTGTCCCCATCAAACACTCCCAGGGCAGGTACAGCACGGGTTAGATACGGAATAAAGCTCCCTCTATAGTGTCTCATCAAACACTCCCAGGGCAGGTACAGTACGGGTTGGATACAGAGTAAAGCTCCCTCAACACTGTCCCATCAAACACTCCCAGGGCATACAGCACGGGTTAGATACAGAGTAAAGCTCCCTCTACACTGTCCCATTAAACACTCCCAGGGCAGGTGCAGCATGGATTAGATACAGAGTAAAGCTCCCTCTACACTGTCCCCATCAAACACTCCCAGGGCAGGTACAGCACGGGTTAGATACAGAGTAAAGCTCCCTCGAAATTGTCTCATCAAACACTCCCAGGGCAGGTACAGTACGGGTTAGATACAGAGTAAAGCTCCCTCTACACTGTCCCATCAAACACTCCCAGGGCAGGTACAGCACGGGTTAGATACAGAGTAAAGCTCCCTCTACACTGTCTCATCAAACACTCCCAGGGCAGGTACAGCACGGGTTAGATAAGGAATAAAGCTCCCTCTATAGTGTCTCATCAAACACTCCCAGGGCAGGTACAGTACGGGTTGGATACAGAGTAAAGCTCCCTCAACACTGTCCCATCAAACACTCCCAGGGCAGGTGCAGCATGGGTTAGATACAGAGTAAAGCTCCCTCTGCACTGTCCGATCAAACACTCCCAGGGCAGGTACAGCACGGGTTAGATACAGAGTAAAGCTCCCTCTACACTGTCCCTTCAAACTCTGCCAGGGCAGGTACAGCACGGGTTAGATACAGAGTAAAGCTCCCTCAACACTGTCCCATCAAACACTCCCAGGGCATACAGCACGGGTTAGATACAGAGTAAAGCTCCCTCTACACTGTCCCATCAAACACTCCCAGGGCAGGTGCAGCATGGGTTAGATACAGAGTAAAGCTCCCTCTACACTGTCCCCATCAAACACTCCCAGGGCAGGTACAGCACGGGTTAGATACAGAGTAAAGCTCCCTCGACACTGTCTCATCAAACACTCCCAGGGCAGGTACAGTACGAGTTAGATACAGAGTAAAGCTCCCTCTACACTGTCCATCAAACACTCCCAGGGCAGGCTACAGCACGGGTTAGATACAGAGTAAAGCTCCCTCTACACTGTCCCATCAAACACTCCCAGGGCAGGTACAGCATGGGTTAGATACAGAGTAAAGCTCCCTCTACACTGTCGCCATCAAACACTCCCAGGGCAGGTACAGCACGGGTTAGATACGAGTAAAGCTCCCTCTACACTGTAGCATCAAACACTCCCAGGGCAGGTACAGTACGGGTTAGATACAGAGTAAAGCTCCCTCAACACTGTCCCATCAAACACTCCCAGGGCAGGTACAGCATGGGTTAGATACAGAGTAAAGCTCCCTCTGCACTGTCCGATCAAACACTCCCAGGGCAGGTACAGCACGGGTTAGATACAGAGTAAAGCTCCCTCTACACTGTCCCATCAAACACTGCCAGGGCAGGTACAGCACGGGTTAGATACAGAGTAAAGCTCCCTCAACACTGTCCCATCAAACACTCCCAGGGCATACAGCACGGGTTAGATACAGAGTAAAGCTCCCTCTACACTGTCCCATCAAACACTCCCAGGGCAGGTGCAGCATGGGTTAGATACAGAGTAAAGCTCCCTCTACACTGTCCCCATCAAACACTCCCAGGGCAGGTACAGCACGGGTTAGATACAGAGTAAAGCTCCCTCTACACTGTCTCATCAAACACTCCCAGGGCAGGTACAGTACGAGTTAGATACAGAGTAAAGCTCCCTCTACACTGTCCAATCAAACACTCCCAGGGCAGCTACAGCACGGGTTAGATACAGAGTAAAGCTCCCTCTACACTGTCCCATCAAACACTCCCAGGGCAGGTGCAGCATGGGTTAGATACAGAGTAAAGCTCCCTCTGCACTGTCGCCATCAAACACTCCCAGGGCGGGTACAGCACGGGTTAGATACAGAATAAAGCTCCCTCTATACTGTCTCATCAAACACTCCCAGGGCAGGTACAGTACGGGTTGGATACAGAGTAAAGCTCCCTCAACACTGTCCCATCAAACACTCCCAGGGCATACAGCACGGGTTAGATACAGAGTAAAGCTCCCTCTACACTGTCCCATCAAACACTCCCAGGGCAGGTGCAGCATGGGTTAGATACAGAGTAAAGCTCCCTCTACACTGTCCCATCAAACACTCCCAGGGCAGGTACAGCACGGGTTAGATACAGAGTAAAGCTCCCTCTACACTGTCCCATCAAACACTCCCAGGGCAGTACAGTACGGGTTGGATACAGAGTAAAGCTCCCTCAACACTGTCCCATCAAACACTCCCAGGGCAGGTACAGCACGGGTTAGATACAGAGTAAAGCTCCCTCTACACTGTCCCATCAAACACTCCCAGGGCAGGTACAGCACGGGTTAGATACAGAGTAAAGCTCCCTCTACACTGTCCCATCAAACACTCCCAGGGCAGGTACAGCACGGGTTAGATACAGAGTAAAGCTCCCTCTACACTGTCCCATCAAACACTCCCAGGGCAGGTACAGCACGGGTTAGATACAGAGTAAAGCTCCCTCTACACTGTCCCATCAAACACTCCCAGGGCAGGTACAGCACGGGTTAGATACAGAGTAAAGCTCCCTCTACACTGTCCCCATCAAACACTCCCAGGGCAGGTACAGCACGGGTTAGATACAGAGTAAAGCTCCCTCTACACTGTCCCATCAAACACTCCCAGGACAACCTACCAATTGTTGGAGACCAATCGTTGAATAACAGAGTGAGGGAGGTAAAGAGATTTAATTTTTCGCTCCTGAGAAGTTCCTGATTCGGATTGTAGATTTTGCTTCACAAAGCTGCCGATAACTTCAAAGTAGAATGAAGATTGATTAACGGAGAGGACGGATAGAGGGATGAAGTTTGCTGGGAATGGCTGTTAAAACCCCTCTGGTATGTCTTTGATGATATTTGTTCTGTCCATGCAGATACAAAGCTTTGAGATGTCCAAGAACGAAGCTTATAATGTGGCACCACTGCCAAGCTTTTTTTGCAATGCTAGTTTTCCGTGCCATATCCCTGCCCATGATATATCCATATTTCTGTGCCACTTACAAAGTTTGCCCTGCACCAATATGGGCATACTGTGCATCGGTGAAAGAACTACAGGATTGGCTGCATGCCTGGCATCCTGCCTCGCTTCCTATCTTTCTTCTATTTTCATCAGCCGTGGCTCAGATGGAACACTCTTCCCTCTGTGGCAGAAGGACGCGGGTTCAAGCTCCACCCCAGGGCTGGAGCATCCAATCCAGGCTGACACTCTAGTGCAGTACTGAGGGAGCACTGCACTGTCGGAGGGTCAGTGCTGAGGGAGCGCCGCACTGTCGGAGGGGCAGTACTGAGGGAGCACCGCACTGTCGGAGGGTCAGTACTGACGGAGCGCCACACTGTCGGAGGGGCAGTACTGAGGGAGCGCCACACTGTCGGAGGGGCAGTACTGAGGGAGCGCCGCACTGTCGGAGGGCCAGTACTGAGGGAGCGCCGCACTGTCGGAGGGTCAGTATTAGAACATAAGAACATAAGAAATAGGAGCAGGAGTAGACCAATCGGCCCCTCGAGCCTGCTCCGCCATTCAATGAGATCATGGCTGATCTGATCCAACCTCAACTCTAAAGAACACAAGAAGTAGGAGCAAGACCAGGCCACTCGGCCCCTGGGCCCGCTCCGCCACCCACAGGGCCTTGACCGATCCGAACTCAAACTCATGTCCAATTTCCAGCCCGCTCCCCGTAACCCCTGATTCCCTTTACTTCTAGGAAACGGTCTATTTCTGTTTTAAATTTATTTAATGAAGTAGCTTCCACAGCTTCCTGGGGTAGCAAATTCCACAGACCCACTACCCTCTGAGTGAAAAAGTTTCTCCTCATCTCAGTTTTGAAAGAGCAGCCCCTTATTCTAAGATTATGTCCCCTAGTTCTAGTTTCACCCATCATTGGGAACATCCTCACCGCGTCCACCCGATCAAGCCCCTTCACAATCTTATATGTTTCAACAAGATCGCCTCTCATTCTTCTGAACTCCAATGAGTAGAGTCCCAATCTACTCAACCTCTCCTCGTATGTCCACCCCCTCATCCCCGGAATTAACCGAGTGAACCTTCTTTGTACTGCCTCGAGAGCGCCGCACTGTCGGAGGGGCAGTACTGAGGGAGTGTTGCACTGTCGGAGGGGCAGTAATGAGGGAGTGTTGCACTGTCGGAGGGGCAGTACTGAGGGAGCGCCGCACTGTGGGAGGGGCAGTACTGAGGGAGCGCCGCACTGTCGGAGGGTCAGTACTGACGGAGCGCCGCACTGTGAGAGGGGCAGTACTGAGGGAACGCTGCACTGTCAGAGGGGCAGTACTGAGGGAGCGCCGCACTGTCGGAGGGGCGGTACCAAGGGAGCGCCGTGCTGTCGGAGGGGCGGTACTGAGGGAGCGCCGCACTATCGGAGGGGCGGTACTGAGCGAGCGCCGCACTGTCGGAGGGGCAGTACTGAGGGAGCGCCGCACTGTCGGAGTGGCGGTACTGAGGGAGCGCTGCACTGTCGGAGGGGCAGTACTGAGGGAGCGCCGCGCTGTCGAAGGGGCGGTACTGAGGGAGCGCCGCACTGTCGGAGGGGCGGTACTGAGGGAGCGCCGCACTATCGGAGGGGCCGTACTGAGGGAGCGCCGCACTGTCGGAGGGGCAGTACTGAGAGAGCGCCGCACTGTCGGAGGGGCGGTACTGAGGGAGCGCCGCACTGTCGGAGGGGCAGTACTGAGGGAGCGCCGCACTGTCGGAGGGGCAGTACTGAGGGAGCGCTGCACTGTCGGAGGGGCAGTACTGAGGGAGCGCCGCACTGTCGGAGGGGCAGTACTGAGGGAGCGCGGCACTATCGGAGGGGCAGTACTGAGGGAGCGCCGCACTTTCGGAGGGGCAGTACTGAGGGAGCGCCGCACTGTCGGAGGGGCGGTACTGAGGGAGCGCCGCACTGTCGCAGGGGTAGTATTGAGGGAGCGCCGCACTGTCGGAGGGGCAGTACTGAGGGAGCGCTGCACTGTCTGAGGGGCAGTACTGAGGGAGCGCCGCACTGTCGGAGGGGCCGTACTGAGGGAGCGCCGCACTGTCAGAGGGGCTGTACTGAGGGAGTGCCTCACTATCGGAGGGGCTGCACTGAGGGAGCGCTGCACTGTCGGAGGGGCAGTACTGAGGGAGCACTGCACTGTCGGAGGGGCAGTACTGAGGGAGTGCTGCACTGTCGGAGGGGCAGTACTGAGGGAGCGCTGCACTGTCAGGGGGCAGTACTGAGGGAGCACTGCACTGTCGGAGGGTCAGTACTGAGGGAGTGCTGCACTGTCGGAGGGGCAGTACTGAGGGAGCACTGCACTGTCGGAGGGGCAGTACTGAGAGAGCACCGCACTGTCGGAGGGGCAGTACTGAGGGAGTGCTGCACTGTCGGAGGGGCAGTACTGAGGGAGCGCTGCACTGTCGGAGGGGCAGTACTGAGGGAGCGCTGCACTGTCGGAGGAGCAGTACTGAGAGAGCACCGCACTGTCGGAGGGGCAGTACTGAGGGAGTGCTGCACTGTCGGAGGGGCAGTACTGAGGGAGTGCTGCACTGTCGGAGGGGCAGTACTGAGGGAGCGCCTCACTGTCGGAGGGGCAGTACTGTGGGAGCGCTGCACTGTCGGAGGGGCAGTACTGTGGGAGCGCTGCACTGTCGGAGGGGCAGTACTGAGGGAGCGCTGCACTGTCGGAGGGCGCTGCACTGTCGGAGGGGCAGTATTGCGGGAGCGCCGCACTGTCGGAGGGGCGGTACTGAGGGAGCGCTGCACTGTCGGAGGGGCGGTACTGAGGGAGTGCTCGCACTGTCGGAGGGGCGGTACTGAGGGAGTGCCTGCACTGTCGGAAGGGCAGTACTGAGGGAGTGCCGCACTGTCGGAGGGGCGGTACTGAGGGAGTGCTGCACTGTCGGAAGGGCAGTACTGAGGGAGCGCTGCACTGTCGGAAGGGCAGTACTGAGGGAGCGGCGCACTGTCGGAAGGGCAGTACTGAGGGAGCGCCGCACTGTCGGAAGGGCAGTACTGAGGGAGCGCTGCACTGTCGGAGGGGCGGTACTGAGGGAGTGCTGCACTGTCGGAGGGGCGGTACTGAGGGAGTGCTGCACTGTCGGAGGGGCGGTACTGAGGGAGTGCCTGCACTGTCGGAGGGGCAGTACTGAGGTGCGGAAGTCAGCTCTGGCCTCCTAATAGCAATCCATGCAGTGTTCCCCCTTCCAAAAATGGGGCCTCTGTGGATAGCCACATTATGGAGGCAACATGGCATTTCCTAGATAACATTCACTGGCATTCACAATGATTTTTTTGTGGTCACTTGTCACCTGAACATTAATGAAGTGCAAGCTCATGATGGGCATGAGGTTGATATGAGGAGACCTGATGCCCACAATGGTGCCATCTGTGATGCCTTGCATTCATTGGAACCCTACCAACCTGTGACCGCTCTGTGTGCTGCCCAGCTGATGTCTCCTTTCCACAGGGAAAGTGTTGAAGGTGTTGCCACTCACAAACACAAGGTTTTTGTCACTTGCTTGATAGCTGTGTGCGCTACAGGTCGTCCAGTGTGGTGGACCTCTCCTGGGGTGACCTGGAAAGGACCTGGTCGTGGGAAAGCTTCGGGCTGTGGTAAGCTTCACTTCTACAGGAAGAGCCATCCCTTGTCCAGATGTTGTCCACGGGTTGCAGCAGATGGTCCAACTCTGTGGCAGCCTGTCTTGTGAAGGGGAGATGGCACAGACGGATCTCCTGAGACTCGTGCAGCAGCAAGTGGAGGGCTTTAGAAACATGGGTTCCAGGAAAGTGACAGTTGCAAACAAAATGCCTGAGGTGTCATTGTACCTGCCTTGTTGACTCACATGACTGCTCTTCCTCATATATTTCCCTTAGCAGAGAAGTCAATAACCAGGGGGCATAGATTTAAAGTAATTGGTAGAAGGATTAGAGGGAGTCGAGGAGAAATTTTTCACCCAGAGGGTGGTGGGGGTCTGGAACTCACTGCCTCAAAGGGTGGTAGAGGCAGAGACCCTCATTGCATGTAAAAAGTTCTTGGATATGCACTTGAAGTGCCGTAACCTACAGGGCTATGGACCAAGAGCTGGAAAGTGGGATTAGACTGGATAGCTCTGTCGGCCGGCACGGACACGATGGGCCGAATAGCCTCCTTCTGTGCTGTAAATTTCTATGATTGAATTAATTATGCAGCGCATTCCGAACCGCCAAACCCCACCCTCAGCACTTTGGACGGTGCATGTTAAAGGCCCTCAGCAACCGGGAATAACGATGGAAAGTATTGGGAGGACGAAAGATGCGAATAAATGACGGACGATCCCTCAAAACCAACTGATGTAAAGTGGAGCAAAGTGTAATTGAAAAGGCAAAAACAAAACCCACGGTTGCTAAGCAACACAAGCTGCCATCCCTCTTTAAGAAGCCTACAGGGGCAGGTGAGGTCCCAGGGCTCCAGCTTCTCTCAGTGCTGATGGGTGAAGAGCATGCTGTGGCAATTCAGGGCCAGAGGCGCTTCGGTCCTTTGTGGTTCTATTAAAGCAGAGCCCGGTGCTGCGACCGGAGCTGGGTGGTAGCTGCCATTATTGTGTACCATTAAAACCCACCAAAACTCTGCCCCCACCCCCCACCCTGGTCTGGCCTGGCTTTACCAATGTCGACCCCTGTCGATCCAACACAGAGCGCTACGGTTGGTCACATGTTGGCCAGCAGCCAATGAAATTGCTAGAACATGACACCACGGTCATGTGATGCCTATTGCCCAACGGGTTGGCTCAAAAGCGACATTTCTGTTCATACTTTATCGAGTAATTCTTCCCATTAATGTAGACTAAACAGTGCAGAATTCAGTGGGTTGGATTTTCCAGAGGTCTTACGCTGGACTGTTTGGAGACAGGGCCTTCTGAAACAAGAGCTGCTTGCTTTAAATGGGCCCCATACTTGTGTATCCTACTTGGTATGGAATGACTGAGAGACGCCAAGGGAACTGGAGTCTGGCCAGTGAGACTGGTGTGGAGAATGTGAGCAGGTGTGGCTGTCACTCAGCAGGCCCCCTGTGTTTGTTTAAACCATTCTGTGCAGTCTTCGGAAAATGCCGGAATCACAAACACGGCCGACATTCCGAATTCTCGTTATCTTTTGTGTCATGGTGAAGAAGAGAAGAGCTTAACACAGATGAAGGAACATTTCTCCACGACATTTTTGCTTGCAATAGATCACTGGACTTGGTCTGTTGTGGAAATGACGCAGCTCTCAAAGAGTTGGTGCTTCTTGCTGATTTGTGAAACCCAGAAAATGAAGCCTGATCTGATAGTCTAGGCTAGACTTCCCTATGGAGGACACACTAGGATTTACAAAGGCTGGTAGCAAGAGCAGCACAGGCAATGGGAGGCTGGAGGCCCTGGCTGGCCCACATCCATCCAGTTGGGTCTGTGTCAGTTTAGCACTTAGCGCGATCTTCGATCAGGTTTTTTAGACTGGCCTCAAGTGAGCTCGCTGTGTTTGAGCCCTGTAAGGGATACTCTCCTGACCCTGCGTGTCTCGTGGCCTGTGAGGTTCACGCGGCTCTGTGCAGCCTGTATGTCAGTGCGGGTCTAGGCCTGGTCTCCAGCCAGTCTGGGAACACTAGACACCCCTGTGAGTGGTTCGAATCACTCTCCCTTACGGTTCTAGACACTGGACTTAGATGCGAGAGCAGTAATGGAGATAAAACTCATGTAGACTTGGTTTGAACGGTACGAAATGGAAAATCTTTATTGCATGATACTTAAAATTATGAAATACATGTCATATGCACAGATTAATGACAGTACAATCTTACAAACAGTTATAATCACTCTTAGGGAAACGAGGAACGACCAGCACAACGTAAATAGGGCACACATTACAAATATCCTTAAACTTTAAACCCTCCCCTATCAATAACTATCCTAAAACTAGCTTCGTAGGATCCCGAGACTCATGCTCACCACTCGTAATAACTCGGAGAAATCCCGAATAGCTGATCGGATGTTTTCCACCGCAGCACCCACGTGTTGGTCAGGAGATCTCCTGGTCCCACTTGTTTACTGCTTCTGCTGCTCGGTTAGTCGGCTGGACCGTCCGCTGTAGTGAAGACCTCTGTTGGTGGGCTTCAAAGTTTAATCGTGGAGCACCGTTGTCAATATCACTGATACGATGTGTTTGCACAGTCCAGTTATCATTGATGCAATATGTCTTGTTAAAGAAGAAAACTTCCTGTCGAGAAGACTTGGCTGATCGACCTACAGGCGCGGTCGGGATTTACTGACCGTGGCGATGGATAAGGTCTTCTTCTCTTCTCCTCTCATCTCATCTCATCTCATCCCGGGCCTTCGGTTCCGCTGCCAGCTACCAACATAGGTCTTTGCAACAGTCTTTTACCCAGGAGCAGCCACGAGGTTACGAATCGACCGGATAAAACACAGGAGCAGCCACGATGATAACAGCAGCAAGCGGCAAGAGTCAAGAGCAAAAGAGCAAGAGGCCAGAGCAAGAATCAAGAGAGAGAATGGACGGTTTGGGGCCTGCAATTATAGTGCACAGTTCTTCCGTTTCCGCCCAACTACAATGTCCATTCTTTTGTTTAAGGTTTGGCGCCCAAAATGTCCTGTATGGGTGATCTCTGTCCTTAATGGGTTTCGGGGCTACTCCTGAATGTTTGAGTACCTGTTAATATTTCTCCCATTGTTAAATCGGTCGGTGTTCCCCCTGGAGGGGTTTGGGGCTTCCAAGTGTCCTGTATAACTACCTGCTAACGGCTCTCTCATCGTAGAGCCGTTGGGAGTTTACATATTAATGTCCTTTGGATGGGCCCTTGATGGCTTTCCTTTGTACCTGGGAGACCGATCCCAGTATCGATGTTTATACTGTAAACCCATAATGTCCTGTGTATTGTCTTCACTGTGCTGAATCGTTATCGATCCTGCAAAAATGTTTATTGGAACGCCATCTTGTCTGCCTGCCGAAAAGTCTCGAATGTTCTGTCACGCGGTGCGGCGGCCATTTTACAGGCTGCTTGTGTCCAATTTAAACCTGACAGCATTCCGCTGAAATAAAAGCTGTTTTGAACGAAACTTGTGTTTTCTCCTTATTAAAATGAAATCGCGATAATTGCGAATTCTACAGTCCCTCCTGTTGATGCGAATAACTCCGCTTATCGTATCAAAAAATCTCAGTGGTGAGCAATCTTATCTCGATTTCACTCCGAATCCAGTAAATTAATCCCATAAATTTTAACTTAACTAGGGTCTCTGTGTCGTCCTTATTTCCCAAGAAAATCACATTTTATATCACCATAGGCATCATTTGCCCTTAAACTTACACCACTTGTCTTCCTTCCCGGCGTAACCAGGCCGATACCTCACGCATCACCTGTATATTTATCTTTTATTCAGGGAAAGGAAAAACAAAACCCAAAAAACCAAACAATCAACACCATCACCAAAATAAACAAATCCCAACTCTTAAACATGTCGAGTTTCCAACGTATTTACACTGAGTACAAACTTCCGCGGCGCACGTGGCGAGCGGGAGTGACGCCATTTTCCCATTACACTGCGCTCTCATCGTGCACGCGCACGTAACGTTCTCGCCACTCTCCCGTGTTCTCATGCTTGGTGAGGCGCTTGTCTCTTTTACAATGTATGAACAAAAGGTATACTACAATAAACACTTGACAGACGACTAAAATGTGGGAGGCTATTCTGACCCATGAGGGCACTTCAATATTCGTGAACAGATTCCACCACGGTGGAACCACTATGTCCAAAATGTCTGTACCTATCTCGACGGTTTTCTGTTCTAATGTATAGAAATGCTTTTGTGACACCGCGACGGCTTTTAGAAGTTTGGTTAAATGCTCGGGGAGAGGG
>JASTWF010002073.1:0-40000 GCA_030390025.1 Squalus acanthias
GCAATTTGCAGAAACTTACATACAGACACACTCTCACAGACTCTGCAATTTGCAGAAACTCACATACAGACACACTCCCACAGACTGCAATTTGCAGAAACTCACACTCTCATCCATTTTGAAACGGGTGCAGCCTGCGAGCGGCTGAGTCACGTGACCCTGTGGCTGGGCCTCTGACCTCACAATGGGAGATGACGCGTTCAGCTCGAGCGGGAAACCGTTAAATTAAATTAAATTCAATTAACGGTCACTGTCAATCCGGGTCTTGCTCCCTGCAGCGCCCTCAGGAGTCTCGCTCCGTCTGAACTGAACCGATTGTTCCACAGCCTGAAACAGATTAAAGATTAAACAGGAAATAAACAGATTGAACATCAGTGTAAATAACCGCGAGACTGGGGTTAATATTTCAATAATAATTACAGACAAATATTACCCATTAAAGTGACTGAATCCCATTGATATTTTATTTATTACATTAAACATTAACACAAACACTCACCCGATCCGCTCCAGACTCCGGCAGGTCAGTGTGAGGCGGCTGAGAGCGGGGATAGATCGATCTGTGAAGGAGTTTGATCTCAGGTCCAGAACCGTCAGTGAGCGGATTGTACTGAGAGCGGAGGCGAGATCCTCGGCACCAGAATCTGTGAGACCGACATCACCCAGCCTGGGGATCAGAGAGAGAAATAACAGGAATCAGAGTCAATCCCCAGAGTGTATTAATAACACTATTACTGATACTAATAATAATGTTCAGTGTCAGACATCCAGTTATTATAAACACAATCTCACACAGTCTGGTACTTACTGCAGTGTCTGTATTTTACAGTCCGGGTTCCTCAGAGCCGCAGACACTAGTTTCACTCCTGAATCTCCCAGTTTATTGTTGCTCAGTCTAAACACAAACAGAGAGAGATAAACAAACTGAATCAAAGCCCGGATCTGATATATTTTTCTCTCTCGGATATTACAGCAATCACTGAAGAACATTAATAATCCGGTTTCCCCCCGCGATTTCCCCCCTGGGCGGGCCGGGTGGGGCCGGTGGTGGGTCGGGTGGGGCCGGGGTCGAGTTGAGTCGGGTCGGTGGCGGGTCGGGTGGGGCCGGTGGTGGGTCGGGTGGGGCCGGGGTCGGGTCGGGTGGGGTCGGGCCGGCTGGAGTCGGGCCGGGTGGGGCCGGGTTCGGTAGCGGTCGAGTGGGGCCGGGGTCGGGTGGGGCCGGGGTCGGTGGTGGGTCGGCTGGGGCCGGAGTCGGTGGCGGATCGGATGGGCCAGGTCGGTGGAGGGTCGGGCCGGGGCGGCTTGGGTGGGCCGGGGTCGGGGTCGGGCCAGGGGCGTGTCGGGGGGGGGCCGGAGTCGGGCCGGTGGGACCGGGGTCGGTGGCGGGTCGGGTGGAGCCGGGGTCGCTGGCAGGTCGGGTGGGGCCGGGTTCGGAGGCCGGTGGGGCCGGGGTCGGTTCGGGTGGGGTCGGTGGCGGGCCGGGTGTCCCTCAGTCCGGTCTCATTCCCTGATGATCAGAATTACCCTCCTGGAGCTCAGTGACCGGCCTCGTCATCTTTGGAGAAACTTTTCTCATTTCTGCTGCTCCTTAATTCCCGGATTTTATGGGAATGTGGCGATTTTCCCAGAATTAAATGATAAAGCGGTGATTCCCTGTACTTTATACTCTGTGCATTATATTAATCTGTATAATATCTCGGGTGAGTTATATTGTGAAACGGCGCTAACTGCTGCTGTAAAATCAGTCCCCCAGGATTTTATATAACACGGAGAATTTATGCTGAAATAAAAACAGGAAATGCTGGCAATTCCCAGCAGGTCAGGCAGCATCTAAAGAGAGAGAAACAGAGTTAATGTTTCATATCGAGGACCCTTCGTCAGAACTGGAAAAAGTTACAGATGTAACAGATTTTTAAGCAAGTTTAGGGGCAGGGAAAGGTGGGGGGAGCGGAGGAAAGAACAAAAGGGAAGGTCTGTGATAGGGTGGAAGACAGGAGAGATTAAAAGACAAAAGGGATGATGGTGCAAGCAAAAGGAGCTGGTAATGGGACAAGTTAAAAATCAAAACATGAGTCTAGATGAGGTGTGAATGGCAATGGCAAAGTCATCAACAGCTGTCATGCGAGGGAAAAACAAGGGAAAAGGAAAAACAATAATGAAAAAAATAAATAGGGGCCGAGTTTATAGTCTGAAATTGTTGAACTCGATGTTGAGTCCAGAAGGCTGTAAAGTTCCTAATTGAAAGATGAGGTGCTGTTCCTCGATCTTATGTTGTACTTTGTTGGAAGAGTGTAAGAGGCCGAGAATACAGAGATCAGAGTGGGAGTGGAGCAGAGAATTAAAGCGATAGGCGACCAGAAGCTCAGGGTCACACTTACGGACTGAGCGGAGGTGTTCCACAAAGCGGTCACCCAATCTGCGTTTGGTCTCCCCAATGTAGAGGAGTCCGCATCGTGAGCAGCGAATACAGTATACTAAATTGCAAGAAGTACAAGTAAATCACTGTTTTACCTGGAAGGAGTGTTTGGGGCCCTGGACAGTGGGAGGGGAAGTGGTAAAAGGGCAGGTGTAGCATCTCCTGCGCTTGCACGGGAAGGTGCCGTGGGAAGGGGAAGGGGTGTTGGGGGTGATTGAGGAGTGGACCAGGGTGTCGTGGAGGGAGCGATCCCTTCGGAATGCTGAACGGGGAGGTGAGGGGAAGATGTGTTTGGTGGTGGGATCACGCTGGAGGTGGGGGAAATGGCGGAGGATGATCCATTGAATGCGGAGGCTGGTGGGGTGAAAGGTGAGGACAAGGGGAAACCTATCGTGGTTCTGGGAGGGAGGGGCAGGGGTGAGGGCAGAAGTGCGGGAAATAGAACGGACACGGTCAAGGGCCGTGTCACCACGGTAGAAGGGAATCCTCCATTGAGGAAAAAGGAAGACATGTCGGAAGCACGAGTATGGAACGTGGCATTGTCAGAGCAGATGCGGCAGTGACGGAAAAACTGGGAGAATGGACCCGGGTCCTTACAGGAAGCGAGGTGGGAGGAAGTGTATTCCAGGTAGCTGTGGGAGTCAGAGGGCTTATAGTGAATGTTTGTCAATAGCAGCAATAGAGTTTATTCTGTCCCGTTACAAGTTTTAAATGTCCCTGTACTCCTAGTTTATAGGGGAGGGGAGTCTCTCACTTTATTCCCATTAAACCGGCTCTACATTTATTTCAGGTGTAACTGGTCCGACAGGTTTTGGGGAATTTTCGGAAGTTCCCTCCCCGAGCGGGGCCTCACTCACAGGGGGCGGATTATGGGGAATTCCCGGTTTCACTGCCCCCGGTTTACCCAGGAGCCGCCCGCTGTGTGCGAGGCCCCACCGCTGGCCGGTGTGTGTCTGTACTCCGGTTAGATTGGAACCTTTTCACCGGCAGGTTTAAGATCCTGAATATCAATCTTTACTCAATGTTCAGGACTGTGAATAATTGTAAACATTTACAGCTGAAAGAAATCCCGATTCCCCAATATTCCCAATCCAGGGAACTACCCCCTCGACAGGACACACCCTGCACGGTTTTGGAGTAAATATCGAACTGTTAGTGATTTAAACTCGGGTTTCTCTCCTGTTCCCAGTTGAAATGGTAGATGTGGAAAATATTTTAAATTAATTTTATCTTTACTGCCGGATTATATTTTATATTTACATTCTGCTGTCCAGCCTTATTAAATATGATTTATTGTAATTAAATTATCAGACTCTCAGTGACCTGTATTTGCTGATCCGATAAAGACTGTAAAATCCCTACTTGTTCATAAGGATCCATTTTAGATTCTCCAGTCCTTAGGGAATTACTAACTGATCTTATTATTGGACATATTGGTGTTGAATCTGCTTCTCCCTGGTTTAACTGAACTGTTTGTTTCCCTACATTACGGAGCAACAACACAATCCGTGACTGATCTACAATTCGCCCAACAGTCAGAGACAGATAAGCAGTTACCTCAACTCCTGGCATTTGTGCAGTACGGGTCGCAGCCGCTGGAGTCCCTCACACTGAATGGAGCAGCTCCATAGATCGAGTTCTTTTATTGTATCACAGAGTCCAATGACGTGAGAAAGGACCGCACAGTCAATCGGGGTCAATGTCAATCTACTAAATGTAAGTGATTCCACAGATCCCACTGTGTTCCGAGCCAGTACTTTATTCTGAGACTCAAACAGGTAGTGGAATGTGTTCAGGAGGTCCCTTTTCCCAGTTTCACTCTCTGTGTTTCCAATCTGTCCTTCAATCTTCTCCTTCACCCAGTCAATCACTCGGCAGGTGGTTTGATGAAGAAAAGGACCCAGAAACTCCTCCAGGGGCCGAGCTGCCTGTCGGGAGGAGAGACCAGCAACAAAACGGAGAAATATCTCAAATCGCCCATCTTCCTTGCTGTGGGATTCCCTGAGGAGTTTCAGGATGTCCCCGGGATCTGGAGTCAGGAATTGTGTGAGTGCGGCTACAAACTCTTGGATGGTGAGGTGCGGGAATGTGTACACCATGCTCTGGACAGATTCATCTCTCTCCAAAAGTTCCATCATGAACCCAGACAGGAACTGGGAAGGTTGCAGATTGTACTTGATCAAATCTTCATTTCTAAACACAATCTTCTTCTCGGAGACTCCTGTGAAGGCCATCTCACCAAGCTTCAGTAACACATCACGGGGGCTTTCAATCTCTCGGCCATGGTTTTTCAGAATGTTGTAGATATAGTAGGAATATAGTTGGGTTATGGTCTTGGGAACTCGCTGCTGTTTCCTGTCTCTTTGTGTAAAGAAGGGGCCCAGTGACAGACCGAGGATCCAGCAGTATGAAGGGTTGTAGCACATGGTGTACAGGATCTCGTTCTCCTCCACGTGTTTGAAAACAGCTGCTGCCACCGTCTGATCTTCAAAAAACTTGTTGAAATATTCCTTTCGTTCTTCACCAACAAATCCCAGGATTTCAGCCCAGACACTGATCTCAGCCTTTTCCAATAACTGTAATGCAGTGGGGCGGCTGGTAACTAGCACTGAACATCCTGGGAGCAGCTTGTGCTGTATTAAACTGTACACAATGTCAGACACTTCACACCAGTCTTCAGGATCTGTGCACATGTGCTGAGGTTCTGTATTTCTCCGATTGTCAGCAAAATCGATCACGTCCTTGAATTCATCCAGACCATCGAATATAAACAACAATCCCTCTGGGTTCTTCCAGAGCTCTCGAAGAATATTCCCAAAGTAAGGATACAGATCCAGTATCAGATTCCTCAGGTTTATTCGACAGTCAATAGCGTTCAAATCCCGGAATTTAAAGCTGAAAACAAATTGAAAGTGTGGGTATATTTTTCCAGTGGCCCAGTCATGAACAATCTTTTGTACCATTGTTGTTTTTCCAATCCCCGGGACTCCGCTCACTGCTCCTGAACTCCCCCGCACTTCACTCACTGCTGCGGTACTCCCAGACTTGGATCCCCGGAAGAAGCCCTTTATTTTCTGGAACAAACCTCCTCTCTGGGAAAAACAGCTCTGGAACAATTGATCAGTTCGGATTTTTTCCAGCTCTCTCCGGAGGTGTTTCTCTCTCCACTCTTCATGGTCTCGGCCTCTTGCCAGCAGTTCATGTTCTACAAGTGTCCGATCTCGAACAGTAGAAATGATCGTTAGCTCAGCGTATCGATCAACCAGCTGGAAAACCTTAACCTTCTCCTTTATTAGGATAGTGTTCAATCTCAATCTTTCAGTTTGTTCCCGGAGTGTGTCCTTGTGTTTCTGCTGTACATCTTTAATTAGAATAGTCAGAAAGTGGTTCTCAGTATTATTTGTATTGACATAAATACAACTTCTCAATATCATTTCACTATTCAGTAAAATATTGCAAGATTTAATTGGCAGTTTCGATAGAGATGCGTGTAGAAATTAAAACATAGTCAGTAGCTGAGAACTGTTTCAAATCCTCACTTGATTCTAATATTTACTGGGAAATAGGGCACAGGATATCAGTGGGATATAGACAGAGTGTGAATGGTCAACTGTCCTACTGTTACTGTGTCAGACCTTGGGTAGGTTATCTGGGCTGTTGTGTGAGTCTGGGGCATTGTGTGAATTGGGAGTGGGACAGAGTGTGAATAGTCAAGTGTCCCACTGTTATTGCATCAGACCTTGGGCAGGTTTTCTGGGGCATTGTGTGAATTGCGAGTGGGACAGACTGTGAATGGTCAAGTGTCCCACTGTTATAGTATCAGACCTTGGGCAGGTTTTCTGGGCATTGTGTGAGTCTGGGGCATTGTGTGAATTGGGAGTGGGACAGAGTGTGAATGGTCAAGTGTCCCACTCTTATTGCATCAGACCTTGGGCAGGTTATCTGGGGCATTGTGTGAATTGGGAGTGGGACAGACTGTGAATGGTCAAGTGTCCCACTGTTATTGTGTCAGACCTTGGGCAGGTTTTCTGGGCATTGTGTGAATTGCGAGTGGGGCGTTCTACTTATTCGTTCGACTATTCTTTGTGCTAATTTCACTAACATTATGAAGATAACCAATAACTTCCTAGTCACCCTGAACATTGTACATTTCTCACATTTCTACACGGATTAATGTTCTATTGTGTGAACATCAGTACATCTTCTCAGATCGGAAATACCACTTTCCGACATATTATTCTGTGCTGAGAAGCGATAACATTTTGCTATTACGCATGTCTCCATCTCTTTCCGTACACTTTATGGTGGGACAGATTTCTAGGGGTGCAGGAAACCCTGAATACCTAAATATGTAGCTCAAAGAAATTTAAGATCCCAGAGATTCTGCGTGGCACATAGGGGGTTTGTATTAAGATTTGCTGTATATTGGAATAGTAGCTGATGTGTATGGGGTTTCACAGTGTATCAGGGTCCTGCCAGGTGTGTATGGGATTTTACATTGTATCAGGATCCTGCCAGGTGTGTATGAGGTTTTACAGTGTATCAGGATCCTGCCAGGAGGTTATGGTGTTTCACAGTGTATCAGGATCCTGCCAGGTGTGTATGGGGTTTCGCAATGTATCCGGATCCTTCCAGGTGTGTATGGGGTTTCACAATGTATCATGATTCTGCCAGGTGTGTATGGGGTTTTACAGTGTATCAGGATCCTGCCAGGTGTGTATGGGGTTTTACAGTGTATCAGGATCCTGCCAGGTGTGTATGGGGTTTTAAAGTGTATCAGCATCCTGCCGGGTGTGTATGAGATTTCACAGTGTATCAGGATCCTGCCAGGTGTGCAAGGGGTTTCACAGTGTATCGGGATCCTGCCTGTTGTGTAGGGGTTTTCACAGTGATTCAGGATCCTGCCAGATGTGTATGTAGTTTCACAGTGATCCTGCCAGGTGTGTATGAGGTTTCAAAGTGTATCATGATCCTGCCAGGTGTGTATGGGGTTTCACAGTGTATCGGGATCCTGCCAGGTGTGTATGGGGTTTCCCAGTGTATCAGCATCCTGCCAGTTGTGTATGGGGTTCACAGTGTATCAGGATCCTGCCAGGTGTGTATTGGATTTCACAGTGTATCAGGATCCTGCTCGGTGTGTATGGGGTTTCACAGTGTATTAGGATACTGCCAGATGTGTATTGGATTTCACAGTGTATCAGGATCCTGCCAGGTGTGTCTAGGGTTTGCCAGTGTATCAGGATCCTGTCAGGTGTGTATGGGGTTTCACAGTGTATCAGGTTCCTGCCAGGTGTGTATGGGGTTTCAGTGTGTCAGGTTCCTGCCAGGTGTGTATGGGGTTTCAGTGTATCAGGATCCTGCCAGGTGTGTATGGGGTTTCAGTGTATCAGGATCCTGTCAGGTGTGTATGGGGTTTCACAGTGTATCATGATCCTGCCAGGTGTGTATGGGTTTTGTCAGTGTATCGGGATCCTGCCAGGTGTATATGGGGTGTCACAGTGTATCAATATCCTGCCAGGTGTGTATGGGGTTTTCCAGAATATTAGGATCCTGCCAGGTGTGTATGATGTTTCACAGTGGTTCAGGATCCTGCCAGGTGTAGGCAATGTGCAGTTGGATTTACTGGAGCATACAAGACCTGCAAATTTAGCAATAATTTCAAAATCGGAGTTATTTGTAAAATGAACTTACGCCGATCCTTTGTGGATTATTCACAAATCCAAATGACGTTAAATGCTGTTTCCCCAGCCTTGCTATCTCTGACTGCCAGATTCTGACAACCTTTCAACTAAGAGCTAGTGTCAAACATTCTGATTCTCAAGTGACATGAACGCTTTGAAATCTCCATGTCGTCACTTACCTTTCAGGTTGCTGGGTACTTCGGATAAACCTTGTGCGATGTTCATGTAAGCAAATGGAGCAGAACCTGTTTAAATCAATAAACTTTCATGAAATCAGATCTGTGTGATACTATAGTAAAATCTGCAGTGTTTGAATCTGTCATTGAATTCAGTGGGTGATTTTACCGTACCACGTTCCTCTATTTCTTTCAGTATTTTGTTCAGCTTTGGTAACCTGTGGCGCATTTTCACAGAGGATTCCCACATCACCCTTCGGGCCCGAGAGCCTTTCTCCATCACCAGATTTAGGAGAAGTTTGGAACTGTCCGCCCGCTTTCCCTTCTCCGCGAGCTCAGTGACTTTCTGTAAAGAATAATAATGAATATATTGGGGAGCGGAGTGAAAGACAAACACTGAGAATGAGAAGGAAAGGATCTGCTCAGTGATGGAATCTCCCAGTTGTTTTGAGCACAGAAAGCAGCCACTGGGTCGGGTTCTGATCCATTCTGAACATGGTCTGAATATTCTGTAATCATCTTGATTCACTCATTAACGGGAAATAAATGAGATAGAAGGTAAATAGAAATCAGAAATATTGTTCTCGGAGAGTGAGGAATCACTGAGAATCAGCAATAGTTTTAATGGGATTGTTTCTCTCCCTCCATCGGTGTCCAACATGACATCAGATTCCTGATTGACAATATGATACACTTGTTTCTCACACTTACTTCCTGCTGTCACACTTTGTGATTTATTTGAATTAAAACATCACCGAATCACAACTCCAGTTGCAGGGAAGGGACGAATCTGAAGTGAGGGAAGCAGCTAGAAAACTGTCTGAGAAATTACACCGACTAATCAAAACAACCACTGTTGGTATATTGGTCAGCAGAATCGACCAATAATAATAATAATGATGACAAATCCAATCACTCCAATCGCATGCTTGTTCGGCAATTGAAATGCCAGATACTCAATTTTTTGCACAATCGCTGCCAGTATGAAAGCTCAGTAACCGCGAGCACGTGTCCACCAATGGATCGTCAGGACTTCAATCACCAACTTACATTTATATAGGGCTTTTACAGCAGAATATCGTCCCAGGGTGTTTCAGAGAGGCGGAATCAGACAATGAACCCGAGACAAAGCAGGATAAATTAGCAGATGTGGTCAAAAGCTAGAGGAAAGGTAAGGTTTAAGGAGTAGAGGGAGGTGGAGAGGCAGAGAGGTTGATGGAGTGAATTCCTGAGCATGGGGCCCAAAACAACTGAACGCTCAGCCACCAGTGGTGGTGTGAAGGACTGGGTGCACAAGAGGACAGAGTCAGAGCAACGGAGAATTCCAGTGGCACGGGAGGTTGTAGAGCTGGAGTGGGTTACAGAGATAGGAAGGGTCGTGGTCCTTAAGTTATTTAAAGAGAAGCATGGGCATTTTAAAATGAAGGAATTCGCGGAGCGGGCGCCATGAAAGGTGAGTGAGCACACGAGTGATATCTGAATGACACCTGGGCAGGTTGCAGGCAGCAGAATTCTGGAGTTGCTGAAAATTAAAGAGCGTGCAAGGAGGGAGGCCGACCAGGGGAGCATTGGAACAGTCGGATTTAGAGATGGGCCGAGGCAGGGGTGGGCAATGTTACGGGGATAGAAGTAGGGGATCTTTGTGATGGCGAGGAAATGGTGCAGGGAGTTCAGCTCAAGGTTGGATGCGGAGATTGCGAACAGCCTGGCTTAGTCACCAGCAGTGGCCGGGGAGGGAGATGGAATCAAACGACGAGGAGACGGAATTTGTGGTGGGGTAGCAGACGCTGGCATCAGTCTTCCCAATGTTTAACTGGAGGAGGGAGTGACGTTCCACACCAAGAGCGCAGGGGCAGGTCATTTACCCAGTTGTGTATAGTTTAGGAAACTCAATTACAGGAAGGAAACAAAATTCCTTGAAAAACTGCTTAGCAGGTTCACTGGGATGTGGAATTCCAGTTATAGAGAGGATTTGAGAATTTAGGATTCATGCTTCGCGAGTTGAGTGGATTAGGCGAGGAGTTGATGGAGGTCTTCAGTTTCACAAAGCTTCTGATGAAAGAAATGTTTACAGATTGCTTCCACTGTTTGGTCAGAGGGTTTATTCGAAGTATTACGGGTGAGATTGGAAACATTTATTACCGTAAATGGCGGTTAGAATCTATAATTTATTCCCACAAACTGTTGAGGAAGCAAGGCGGTAAATTTCTTCTAAAGATAATTCGATTGCTTTGGAGAAAAAGGACTGTTAGAGTTCATGTAGTGAGCAGGTGGTTGGGATTAGACAAGGTCGGATATTAACGGTAATGGGTAGTGAGCAGGAAGTTGGGATTAGACTAGGTGGGATATTAACGATAATGGGTGATGAGCAGGAGGTTGGGATTAGACTAAGTGGGATATTAACGGTAATGGGTAGTGAGCAGGAGGTTGGGATTAGACTAGGTGGGATATTAATGGTAATGGGCAGTGAGCAGGTGGTTGGGATTAGACAACGTGGGATATTAATGGTAATGGGTAGTGAGCAGGAGGTTCGCATTAGAATAGGTGGGATATTAACGGTAATGGTTAGTGAACAGATGTTTGGGATTAGACGAGGTGGGACATTAACAGTAATGGGCAGTGAGCAGGAAGTTGGGATTAGACTAGGTGGGATATTAACGGTAATGGGTAGTGAGTAGCTGGTTGGGATTAGACAAGGTGGGATATTAATGGTAATGGGTAGTGAAAAGAAGGTTGGGATTAGAATAGGTGGGATATTAACTGTAATGGTTAGTGAACAGATGTTTGGGATTAGACTAGGTGGGATATCAACAGTAATGGGCAGTGAGCAGGAGGTTGGGAGTAGACGAGCTGGGTTATTAACGGTATTGGGTAGTGAGCAGGAGGTTGGGATTAGACTAGGTGGGATATTAACGGTAATGGGCAGTGAGCAGGAGTTTGGGATTAGACTAGGTGGGATATTCACAGTAATGGGCAGTGAGCAGGAGGTTGGGATTAGACTAGGTGGGATATTAACGGTAATGGGTTGTTAGCAGAAGGTTGGGATTAGACTAGGTGGGATATTAACGGTAATGGGTGTTGAGCAGGAGGTTGGGATTAGACTGGGTGGGATATTAACGGTGATGGGCAGTGAGCAGGAGGTTTGGATTAGACTAGGTTGAATATTAACGGTAATGGGTAGTGAGCAGGAGGTTGGGATAAGACTGGGTGGGATATTAACAGTAATGGGCAGGGAGCAGGAGGTTGGGATTACACTAGGTGGGATATTAACGGTAATGGGTAGCGAGCAGGAGGTTGGGATTATAATTGGTGGGATATTAACGGTAATGGGTAGTGAGCAGGAGGTTGGGATTAGATTGGGTGGGATATTTACAGTAATGGGTAGTGAGCAGGAGGTTGGGATTAGACTGGGTGGGATATTAACGGTAATGGGTAGTGAACAGGAGGTTGGGATTAGACTAGGTGGGATATTAACGGTAATGGGTAGTGAGCAGGAGGTTGGGATTAGACTGGGTGGGATATTAACGGTAATGGGAAGTGAACAGGAGGTTGGGATTAGACTAGGTGGGATATTAACGGTAATGGGTAGTGAGCAGGAGGTTGGGATTAGACTAGGTGGAATATTAATGGTAATGGGTCAAGAGCAGGAGGTTGGGAATAATCTGGGTGGGATATTAACGATAATGGGTAGTGAGCAGGAGGTTTGGATTAGACTAGGTGTGATATTAACGGTAATGGGTAGTGAGCAGGAGATTGGGATTAGTCGCGGTTGCGATTAGGCTAGATGGGATATTAACGGTAATGGGTAGTGAGCAGGAGGTTGCGATTAGACTGGGTGGGATATTAATGGTAATGTGCACTGAGCAGGAGGTTGTGATTAGACTAGGTGGGATATTAACGGTAATGGGTGTTGAGCAGGAGGTTGGGATTAGACTGGGTGGGATATTAACGGTAATGGGCAGTGAGCAGGAGGTTGGGATTAGACTAGGTTGGATATTCACGGTAATGGATATTGAGCAGGAGGTTGGGATTAGACTGTGTGGGATATTAACAGTAATGGGCAGGGAGCAGGAGGTTGGGATTATAATTGGTGGGATATTAACGGTAATGGGTAGTAAGCAGGAGGTTGGGATTAGACTAGGTAGGATATTAACAGTAATGGGTAGTGAGCAGGAGGTTGGGATTAGATTAGGTGGGATATTAACGGTAATGGGCAGTGAGCAGGTGTTTGGGATTAGACTAGGTCGGATATTAACCGTAAAGGGTAGTGAGCAGGAGGTTGTGATTAGACTAGGTGGGATATTAACGGTAATGGGTAGTGAGCAGGAGGTTGGGATTAGACTGGGTGGGATATTAACGGTAATGGGTAGTGAGCAGGAGGTTGGGATTAGACTAGGTGGGATATTAACAGTAATGGGTAGTGAGCAGGAGGTTGGGATTAGACTAGGTGGGATATTAACGGTAATGGGTCAGTGAGCAGGAGGTTGGGATTAGACTAGGTGGGATATTAACGGTAATGGGTAGTGAGCAGGAGGTTGGGATTAGACTAGGTGGGATATTAACGGTAATGGGTAGTGAGCAGGAGGTTGGGATTAGACTAGGTGGGATATTAACGTAATGGGCAGTGAGCAGGAGGTTGGGATTAGACTAGGTGGGATATTAACGGTAATGGTAGTGAGCAGGAGGTTGGGATTAGACTAGGTGGGATATTAACGGTAATGGTTAGTGAGCAGATTGTTGGGATTAGACTAGGTGGGATATTAACGGTAATGGTAAGTGAGCAGGAGGTTGGGATTAGACTAGGTGGAATATTAACGCTAATGGGTAGTGAGCAGGAGGTTGGGCTTATACTAGGTAGGATATTAACGGTAATGGGCAGTGAGCAGGAGGTTGGGATTAGACTAGTTGGGATATTAACGATAATGGGTAGTGAGCAGGATGTTGGGATTAGACTAGGTGGGATATTAACGGTAATGGGTAGTGAGCAGGAGGTTGGGATTAGACTAGGTGGGATATTAACGGTAATGGGCAGTGAGCAGGAGTTTGGGATTAGACTAGGTGGGATATTAACGGTAAT
The DNA here is from genome assembly GCA_030390025.1 of Squalus acanthias. NCBI lineage: Eukaryota > Metazoa > Chordata > Chondrichthyes > Squaliformes > Squalidae > Squalus > Squalus acanthias. The sequence goes on from JASTWF010002073.1 coordinate 13,351, forward strand.
GGGTAGTGAGCAGGAGGTTGGGATTAGACTAGGGTGGGATATTAACGGTAATGGGTAGTGAGCAGGAGGTTGGTCGTAACCTGGGTGACTCGGAGGTGAAAACAAACAATTTCACTGTGTTGTTCGGAGACAGTCCGGTATTTCCATCACCACAATGCTTTTTTTGGCTTGTTTCCTTTCTTTGTGTCTCGAAATTTCACCATATGAGCTCTTCTGTTTTTAATGTCTTTTCTTTAACCCAGAGGGGATTTTTTCGTGTCAACTGACATTTCCCCGATTTACTATTAAGTAGTTTCCTGGTCACTCAGCTCATTGCCTTCCCTCTAATTCCTGTCTGTTGCCTCTGGTCTCTCCTTTTCCCATTCCCACTAATACCGTTTCCCTTTGTTTTCAGTGCACACAGAGTTGTTCCAGAACCTTTCCCCTGTTCTTTGTGCAAATACTGACGGTTCCGCCGGGTATTTTCACCTCTTCGTATCATTGTTTCAGTTTCACAATATTTGCAGTTTTATCCATTTATTTGATATTTTGCCAATTCCATTCTGTAACATTCTCAGATTTCAATATTTGATATTGCAACAATTCTCAGTGTCAGTGAGGAAAGAAAATCAGATGTTGGATGTGCTAACAGATCAATATTAAGCAGATGTAGTGAGATAATCCCGCTACGTTATTAACCATTGGTGTGACCGCACTGAGTAAACTGTGTACAATTCTGATCACCTCAGTACAAAAAGGTTATCGCAGCTATTGAAGAGAACAACTAGAGTGATTGAGAGGGTGGAGGGGTTGGATTAGGAGGAGCTATTGTGTAAATTGGACATGTTCTCACTGGAAGAGAAAAGGTTGAGAGGTGATATGATCGCTGTTTCACTTTGTCCAGTATAGTAGAATCAGAGGACACGGCCTGCGCTTGGAGGGTAAATTCAAAACTAGTCTGTGGAACAATATTTCAGTGAGCGAGTGGTCAATCTGGGGAATAGGCTCCCTAGGGAGATGGCGGAAGCAGTTAATATTGATGCATTAAACGGCAAATTAGATAGATTTATTTCAGAAAATCACATTTTGGGATGCAGTGTATGAGTAATTTGAGATATGAGATGTGGTAAGTGCAGCATGCTTGGGAGAAGAGCTGTCTTTGGATCTCCGGTTCCCAGAGCTCTCCACCTCTGGGATTTTCCTAACCTCATGTCTGGGTCTGTTGTAGATTAATTAACAGAGATCGATTAGTCAACAACTCCATTATCATTGTAGCATTCGATTATCAGGATGTTAGGAGGGGAATTACATACACCTCATCGAGGAATTCCTTTGTTCCTATGTTAGGATATTCTGTCAGTTCTGTGATATTAGAATCATCTAAACTCATTCTGTGTCCCTCTCACTTACATGATACTCTTGTCCACTGAAATGGTCCTCGCCTGTTAACCAGAGACCGAGTCCCTCCACACCCTCTTCAACCGCCTGTTCCAATCTGTCCCGGTAGAATTTCGTCAACTGGAAAAGCTGGTAATCGTCGTACTTTGTGAAGAACTTACTGATTGTCGAGTTCGGATCTGTGAACACAAAGAACCACATTAACAAACACTTTCTGAAAACCCACAGACATCGCATGTGTTACATTCCTCAATCTATACAGTCAATTCTGCGTGCAAATTAGTCAAACGCGACTTGCCTACAGCTTATCGGTTCCAGCCACCGCGATCATCCCCTGTATCAATAAATGTTCACGAATTTGACCTTCAAATACAGATTCCAGGAGTTTACTCACAACACAGTCCTCCCTCTCTATCTCATCTCCACTGCTCGATAGCCTGAAAAACCCACCGCGAAATGTGTGATTCCCCTTCCTATTCCTTAACTGAATACATATAGATTCTATCTTAACATAACTCCAGGGAACATCCTGGTGCTCCAGGGCGGACATAGAACTCTTTAGTAATACTGGCATCCACAAATATTGTTTCACTCTACTCAAAATGTTATAATCAGGATCGTTTCGCTCCGAGTCCCGTTCAAACCTAAGTCCTGTCTCATAGTTAATCGATCACAGCACCCAGGAGGACAAAGGCAGAAGGTGCATGGGAACACCATCGGCTCCCATTTCCCCTCCAAGTCACACACCGACCTGACTTGGACATATATCGACGTTCATCATCATCACTGGGTCAACATCATGAAAAACCCTACCCAAGTGCTCCTATTTCAACAGTTTTATTAACTACGTTCTCTAGTCTCAGATCCGGACATTCCCCATCCTCCAGTCATATCCGCCGATACCCTCCCACTGCTCCATTCACCTTTTCTGTAAATCCATTGTTGTTGGTCGGTTCAGATCGCGGCCGTCCTTTCCCTTCCGACTGATCTCACTCGAGTGCCCCAAGATCGTGAACCTTTCCCCTTGCTCCAGCCCTGCAGCCACATATTGAACAGCCTAATTTACACTCCTTAAGCAGCCCAGTGCAAAAAAATCCAGAGATCATCAGCTTGAGGCTTGGTTTCTTAGCTTAATGCCTCAGTCTTAATAGTCCGACCACGGCTATGTTCTGCTCTCCTTTCCTTCCCTGAGACGGACCCATACGTTTCAGGATGTTCTTCCCTCTGGCACCAGGGAGGTAACAAATCATACCTGACCTGCTCAGGGCTGCAGAAGAGTCTGTCTATTCCACTGATGATAGAATCTCCCAACATTATCACTCTCTTATTCCTGTGCCCCACCTGCCTCTCACTCTGCCCCACTTGGGGTGTCCTCCTGCTCTCTGGTGCCACTGATACTCAGGAAGACGATCCTCTGAGTTACTGTCTTTATCCACCTTACAGTCCCCAATGCCAGGTATCTATTGGACAGTTCCAGTACTCAGGGGTTCCTTCCACCTGGGACTGCGATGCCCCTCAAGATGGCCACTCACATCCCTCTTTCTACTCAGCCCAAGTCCTACTCCCTCAACCTGTGTGAGCTGCAGGTTCCGGCACTAGATCTGGACATTTTGTCGGGACAGAAATTGTATTTTAAAGAATTTTCTGAAACTACCTTTCTCCATTCTCGTTCTTGTTGAAGATGTTGGATCTTCTCCCCTGTCTGGACCTTCAGCCATGGTGGTGACAGGCGTTTCGAGGCTCTGATACTCTGTTAGAAATATAATACTAATGGGAGGGTTAGACGGAAATGTAAAAATGAGAAGGAGAACGTTGCCTTTTTAACATGATATCAAGTCCCTCCTCCCCCATCAGTACAGCAGCTGGCAGCTCTGGGATCGCAGAAAACGGTGGCATAGTGGTTAGCACTGTTACCTCACAGCGCCAGAGACCCGGGTTCGAATCCGACCTCGGGTGACTGTCTGTGTGGCGTTTGCACATTCTCCCCGTGTCTGCGTGGGTTTCCTCCGGGTGCTCCGGTTTCCTCCCACAGTCCAAAGTTGTGCGGGTTAGGTTGATTTGGCTATGATAAATTGACTCTGAGTGTTAGGGGGATTAAATACGTGGGGTTACGGGGATAGGGTGGGATATGTGTCGGTGCAGGCTCGATGGGCCGATAATGGCCTCTATCTGCACTGTGGGGATTCTGTGATTCTGTGAAAACACTATGAATATACAAGTGGTAGATTTGACTGCTGTTTTCCAATCATTATGCTCTTTTTGTGTGTGTTCCCGGCACGTGCGTCCATTGAAAGTATCAATCAGCGGCCTTTCCTTTCCCCACTGTGGAAATGTAAAAGCGATTCAGTTGATTTATAACCAGTTTGAGACTTTGTAAAATTCAGTCCTTTGCTGTTTCACTAACGCTGCCACTAGTGTAATAAACACACAACAGCAGCAACAGAGGGGCAAGGAGAATGTATGAGAAATGATTAGTGGTAACATAATAGGGAACACTAGCGCCTTTTATAAACATATAAAGCGTGAAATAATAGTCCAAGGAAAGGCGGGGCCGATTAATGACCAGAAAGGCAATCATCTTGTGGAAGCAGAGGTCATGGTTGAGGTATTAAGTTAACACTTTGCCTCCGTATTCACTAAAGGAGAGGATGCTGCCAATCGTACAGTAAAGGAGGAGGTGGTATAGAAATTGGACAGGATATAAATAGATTAGGACGATGTACTAAAATGGTTGACAGGGCTCAAAGTAGAAATGTCACCCGCTCTGCCACAATCTTCCATTCCTTGGATATGGGAAAGGTGCCAGAGGATGGGAGGGCTGCAAACGTTACTTCCCTGTTCAAAAAAGGAGAGAGTGATGAACCAAATAACTACAGGTGACTCAGCTTAACATCGGTGTTGAGGACACTTCCAGGGACAAAAATCCGAATCATAATTAACTGTCAGTTGGAAGAACATGGGTTAATTAGCCAAAATTGATTTTTTTTTAAAGGCAAATCAAGTCTGGCTGACTTGAATGAGCTAATCGATGAAATAGGAGAGGTTTGATGAAGATAGTGCAGTTGATGTTCTGTATATGGACTTTCAGAACGCGTTTGATAAAGTACCTCATAATAGACTGGTTAACAAAATTGAAGCCAATGATATTAAAGGAGCAGTGGCAGCGTGGATACTAAATTGGCAAAGGGACAGAAAACAGACAGTAGTTGTGAACCAATATTGTTCACACTGGAGGGAAGTATACAGTGTCCCCAGGGGTCGGTATTAGGACCACTGCTCTTTGATATATTTTAGTGACATGGACTTAGGTATACAGGGCATAATTTAAAAGTTTGTCGGTGACACGAATCTCAGAAAAGTTGTAAGCCGCGAGGAGGATAACAGAAGACTTCAGGAGGAAATAGAGACACTGGTGAAATGGGTAGACACATGGCAGGTGAAATTTAATGCAGAGAAGTGGGAAATGCTGCATTTTGGAAGGAAGAATGAGGCGATGCAATTTAAACCAACTGGTACAATTTAAAGGGGTTGCAGGAACAGAAAAACTTGGGGGTATAGATACAGAAATCTTTGACGGTGGCAGGACAGGACGATAAGGCTTTTAGAAACGTATATGGGAGCATTGGCTTTATAAATAGAGGCACAGGAACATAGGAACAGGAGTAGGCCACTCATTCATTCTAGCTTGTTCCTCCATTCAATTCGATCATGGCTGAGCTGTATCTTAACTCCATCTCCCCGCCTTGGTTCCATAACCCTAAATACCATTGCCTAACATAAATCTATCAATGACAGTTTTGTCATTTTCAATTGACCGAAACTCAACAGCTTTCTGAGGGCGAGTGTTCCAGATTTCCACTACACTGTGTCTGAAGAAATGCTTTCTAACATCACCCCTGAACGGCCTCGCTCTGCGTTTAAGGTTATGCCCCCTTTTCCTGGACTGGTCCACCAAAGGACATAGTTTAACTCTTTCTATGCTAGCAATTCCTTTGATCATCTTAAACACCTCAATTAGATCACCCCTTAACTTTGTATAATCAAGCGAATAAAAGCTTCGTCAATGCAATCTATCCTCATAATTTAAAGCTTTTAGCCCCGGTAACGTTCTAGTGAATCTGAGCTGCACCATCTCCAAAGCCAAGATATTGTTCCCGAGGTGCGGTTCTCTAAATGTGGTCTAACCAGAGCTCTGTACAGCTGGAACAGAACTTCTACCCCTTTGTATTCCAGCCCTCGAGATAAAGCCCAACATTCCATTAGCATTTTACTTATTTTTGGTACCCATCAACTAGCTTCTAGTGATTTCTGTACTTGGACCCCGAGTTCTCTCTGCTCATCCATAGTTCCTAACTTCTAACCATTTAGAAAATTCTCTGATCTATCCTTTTTAGGTCCAACGTGAATGACCTCATTTTTTTCTGAAGTGAGGGGAGTGCGACAAACTCGCTCAATTCATTCCAGGAGGATGGGTCCTCCGGCGTTCTGAATGTTATTTAATATTGGTGTCGCGAGTCTAACGCCCTCGAACGTATATGTGGACACGGTGTCAAGATGTAATTAGAGTGGGAGGAGGCTCCCGTGCAGTATAGACACAGCATAGACCACTTGAGCCGAATGGACTGTTTCTCTGCTGCAGTTTCGATGTTAATCTAATCTGCCCTGAACAGTCACAAACTACAATCTCTGTGACTGTGACCATGGTGTGTAACCCTTCCTTGTCCATCGTTCACCTTCCCACAGCATTCTATATAGTCTCATCTGGCATCCTTTTCCATGTTCCATGCCTCCATTGTCCATCACATAAAACTTTTTTTAATTTTTCTTCGCTAATGGCATCTGGCGTCGCTGGCAAGGCCACGATTTATTGCCCATCCCTAATTGCCCTTGAGAAGGTGGTGTGAGCCGCCTTCTTGAACCGCTGCAGTCCGTGTGGTGAAGGTACTCCCACAGTGCTGTCAGGGAGGGAGTTCCAGGATTTTGACTCAGCGACAATGAAGGATCGGCGATATACTTCTAAGTCAGGATGGTGTGTGACTTGGAGGGGAACTTGGAGGTGGTGGTGTTCCCATGCGCCTGCTGCCTTTGTCCTTCTAGGTGGAAGAGGTCGCGGGTTTGGGAGGTGCTGCCGAAGAAGCCTTGGCGAGTTGCTGCAGTGCATTTTGTAGATGGTACACACTGCAGCCATGGTTCGCCGGTGGTGGAGGGAGTGAATGTTTAAGGTGGATGGGGTGCCAATCAAACGGGTTGCTTTGCCCTGGATGGTGTCGAGCTACTTGAGTGTCGCTGGAGCTGCACTCATCCAGGCAAGTGGAGAGTATTCCATCACACTCCTTACTTGTGACTTGTAGAAGATGGAAAGGCTTTGGGGAGTCAGGAGGTGAGACACTCGCCGCAGAATATCTAGCCTCTGACCTGCTCTTGTTGCCACAGTATTTATGTGGCTGGTCCAGTTAAGTTTCTGATCAATGGTGACCCCCAGGTTGTTGATGGTGGGGGATTCGGTGATTAAAATGCCATTGAATGTCAAGGGGAGGTGGTTAGACTCTCGCTTGTTGGAGATAGTCATTGCCTGGCACTTCTGTGGCGCGAATGTTACCTGCCACTTATCAGCTCAAGCCTGGACGTCGTCCAGGTCTTGTTGCATACGGGCATGGACTGCTTCATTATCTGAGGGGTTGTGAATGGCGCTGAACACTGTGCAGTCATCAGCGAACATTCCCATTTCTGAACTTAGTTTGGAGGGAAGGTCATTGATGAAGCAGCTGAAGATGGTTGGGCCTAGGACACTGCCCTGAGGAACTCCTGCAGCGATGTCCTGGGGCTGTGATGATTGACCTTCAACCACCACAACCATCTTCCATTGTGCTAGGTATGACTCCAGCCAGTGGAGAGTTTTCCCCCTGATTCCCATTGACTTCAGTTTTACTAAGGTTCCTTGATGCCACACTCGGTCAAATGCTGCCTTTTTGTCAAGGGCAGTCACTCTCGCCTCTCCTCTGGAATTCAGCTCCTTTGTCCATGTTTGGACCAAGGCTGTAATGAGGTCGGGAGGCGAGTGGTCTTGGCGGAACCCAAACTGGGCATCAGTGAGCAGGTTATTGGTGAGTAAGTGCCGCTTGATAGCACTGTCGACGACACCTTCAATCACTTTGCTGTTCATTGATGGTAGACTGATGGGGCGGTAATTGGCCGGGTTGGATTTGTCCTGCTTTTTGTGGACAGGACATACCTGGGCAGTTTTCCACATTGTCGGATAGATGCCAGTGTTGTAGCTGTACTGGAACAGCTTGGCTAGAGGCGCGACTAGTTCTGGAGCACAAGTCTTCAGCACAATAGCTGGGATGTTGTCGGGGCCCATAGCCTTTGCTGTATCCAGTGCAGTCAGCCATTTCTTGATATCACGTGCGAACAGCATGTTTAAATCTGAGACACTGATTGGGACGGGGAGGGAACAGAATTCCTGGCAGGGGCTGAAGGCCATGTCTTTGGTCTTCCCAATGTTTAATTGGAGAAATGTGTAGCTCATCACAGATGGATGTCGGACAAGCAGCGTGAGGAAGCAGAGTCAGTGGAGGGTTGGAGAGAGCTGGTGGAGATGTGGAGCAGAGTGGTGTCAGGTTACATGTGAAAGCTGACCACTTGTCTTCGGCTGTCTCCAAGGGGCAGCACGTAGATGAGAAATAGGAGGGGGCGAGGATAGATCCATGGGGGACTCCAGAGGGAACAGTGCGGGAGCGGGAAGAGAAGCCATTGATGGAGATTTTCTGGCTACGACTGGATGGTAAAAGTGGAACCAAGTGAGGGCAGTCCCACTGAGCTGGACAAGGGAGGGGAGGGCAGTCCCACTGAGTGGACAACGGAGGGAGGGACAGTCCACTGAGCTGGACAAAGGAGGGGAGGGGCAGTCCCACTGAGCTGGACACGGAGGGGAGGGCAGTCCCACTGAGCTGACAACGGAGGGGAGGGCAGTCCCACTGAACTGGACAACGGAGGGGAGGGCAGTCCCACTGAGCTGGACAAAGGGAGGGAGGGCAGTCCCACTGAGCTGGACAACGGAGGGGAGGACAGTCCCACTGAGCTGGACAACGGAGGGGAGGGCAGTCCCACTGAGCTGGACAACGGAGGGGAGGGCAGTCCCACTGAGCTGGACAACGGAGGGGAGGGCAGTCCCACTGAGCTGGACAAGGGAGGGGAGGGCAGACCCACTGAGCTGGACAAGGGATGGGGAGGCAGTCCCACTGAGCTGGACAAGGGAGGGGAGGGCAGTCCCACTGAGCTGGACAACGGAGGGGAGGGCAGTCCCACTGAGCTGGACAACGGAGGGGAGGCGTTGGAGGATGTTGTGCTCGACCGTGTCAAAGACGGCAGAGGTCGAGAAGAATGAGGAAGGATAGTTTACCACGGTCACAGTCTCAGTGCTGTGGCAGGAGCAGAAACCCGATTGGAGAGATTCAAACATGAGGCTGTGAAAAAGAAGGGCAGAAATTCGGGAGGCGACAAAACATTGAGGAAAGGGAGGCTGGAGATGGAGATGCACCTGTCTAACTCTTCAGCCACGTGTCAAACGGGACGAGTCTCCGATCAAACCCTCTTCTGTGAAATACACAAACCCTATTTGTGATTCAATGTTGTAGAATCAGTTGAACTCATTTCACTTTTACAGAATATTCCACACGCTCTGGCTGGGCGACTGGAATCTCCCAGTTCCACCGGAGGAGTTTGCATTTTGCAGGCTACAGAATAAGAGCAAAGCTTCTGATGTTCTCTTTATACCAAACTCTCTCAGGAAATGCGGCATCGTCACCTCCTGTTTTACATGGAATTATCAGCAGAGAAACAAGCTATTCAGCCCAAGTGGTCTGTGCCGGTGTTTATGGTCCACACGAGCCTGCTGCCAGCGCTCTTCATCTAACCCCATCAGCATAACCTTATATTCCTTTCTCCCTCATCCATTTATCACACATCCCATTCAATGCATCTTTTATTTGTAGTGAGGCTCAGCAACATGGAACTTACCTTCTGACCGGTCCTGTACAATTCAAGTGATGTTGTTCCTCCGTCACCCCACGGGCACAGCCCCCACCCCCACCCCAACTGGCTCAGCCCCCCGCCACCTCACTGGCCCAGATACCTGCCCCTCCACTGGCCCAGGCCCCCGCCACCTCACTGGCCCAGATACACGCCCCCTCCACTGGCCCAGTCCCCCGCCGCCCCAGCACTCCGCACCCACCCACACTGGCCAGGCCTCCGCCCCCCACACTGGCCCAGCCCCCCCGCCCCCACCCTAACAGCGCCGGAGGGAAAATTAGCTTCACCGCGCCTGTGCGGGAGAGCAAGAGAGCGAGAATGCATCACCACAGCGCCCCCAGTGGAAGGAGGACTACTCAGGAACATAGCAACAGGAGAAGGACATTCAGCCTCTCCAACCTATTCCATCATTCAATTAAATCATGGCTAATCTGTCTTAACTCCATGGCCCTGCCTTGGTTTCGCAACCAATAATGCACAACAAACATCTCTTAATTCTTACCGCCATCCAAACGGAACTAAACAAGTACCTGAAAATGAACTTGCTGATTATGGGGAAAGGGCGGGGGATTTAGCTGAAGTTCTCAGAGATCCGGCATGGGCTCGACAGGCCGAATGGCCTCCGACTGTCCCGTAAGGATGATTCTATCACCACTTAAAGGCCGAGCTCTAATCTGAAGTATATGCTTTATTGTTCTGGACTCCCCACCAGAGGAAAACCAGTTTCTCTCTATCTATCCTGTCAAATCCTTTAATCATCTTAAACACCACAATTAGATCACCGCTTGATCATCTATATTCAAGGGAATCCAACCTTTGCAACCGATGAGGCCCGAAGGACCGGACCTGCGGGGAGCAGATTGATAGCGGAGCAGTTAAATGGGAGCAGTCCCACACCGCTCTGACCCAGCCCCGCACCCACACCCCACTGACCCAGCACCGCACCCACACCCCACTGACCCAGCACCGCACCCACACCCCACTGACCCAGCCCCGCACCCCACTGACCCAGCCCAACACCCCACTGACCCAGCCCCACACCCACACCCCACTGACCCAGCCCAACACCCCACTGACCCAGCCCCGCACCCACACCCCACTGACCCAGCCCCGCACCCACACCCCACTGACCTAGCCCCACACCCACACCCCACTGACCCAGCCCCACACCCACACCGCACTGACCCAGACCGGGACACCACTGACCCAGACCCCACACCGCACTGACCCAGACCGGACCCCACTGACCCAGCCCCACACCCACACCCCACTGACCCAGCCCACCCCCCCAATGACCGAGCCCCGCCCCACCCCACTGACCCCGCCCCCCACTGACCCAGCCCCCCCGCCCCCCACCCCCCACTGACCCAGCCCCCCCCGCCCCCCACTGACCCAGCCCCCCCCCGCCCCCCACTGACCCAGCCCCCCCGCCCCCCACCCCCCACTGACCCAGCCCCCCCCGCCCCCCACTGACCCAGCCCCCCCCCGCACCCCACTGACCCAGCCCCCCCCGCCCCCCACTGACCCAGCGCCCCCCACTGACCCAGCCCCACACACCACTGACCCAGCCAAACAGAGACCCCAGTAACGGGGAGGGAGTTGTCACATTCCAAGTTTAATGTCTGCATTGCAAAGTTTGATGTGTATCAGGAAGTGAGTGTGACAAGGGACGAGGGCAGCAGTAGGTGTGACGCTTACAGAAAGTGTGCAATAGAAATAAGACTTTTAATTCGTTACTGTCTAATCATCATGGCTATGCTCATACCTGGACTGATGAACCGGAAAGTGTTCTCACTGCTTTTGTTGAAACAGGCGAGAATGGCAGCTGGACATGTGTGAATGTTCACTGCAGCGCCCCCAGTGCTGGGAGGACTGAACAAGTGAACAATATTCTCTATTATAACAGGAATTGAACCAGGCGTTAACAATATAAAAAAAGGTTATTAAATCATGGCAACGGGAAATCTTATGAATTATATGTATCTATACAGCCTGCTGTGTTATAATGTTATTTTTCTGGTTTAGCAGAAACTGTATTAAAATGTATTCCCCGTATCCAGAAGATGTTGCTGCTACTGGGCTGCCGACTACACAGATAGGAATTTGCAGTGAATCGAGGAGAGTTCTGGTAATTGGGGAGGGGAGGGTTGAGAGTGCCGGGGCAACAGGTAATGCAAGGCTAATGTGAGAGTAATAATATAAATGAGTTAGTTGGGTTTCTGTATGAGGTCATTTAACTTCTTCCTGCAATGCAGCTATGTTATGGGGCTATATTTCTGCCACCTCTCCCCAGTTGCAGCTTGCCTGGAGATCTTCCTGCCGCCTGGTGGACAGAAGAAGTCTCTATTCCTGGCGACCTCCTGCAAAACCTCGAAAGCAGTGTCTAGAAATTGGGCGGCCCTTGTGTGTTCCACTGTGCCGGCCATTGTCGACAATCTTCACTTACAGTTGCCTACAGCCAAAGAGCCCCTCCACTTTTAGAGGTGCAGGTTCTCATTATTTGGCGTCAGCAATGGTGCAATTTCCACCCATCATTCTGCGTGCGGCCAATGCGCAGCGCAAGTGGCGCTGACAACCCGCTCATGGGCACGTTTGAGGCCTTCTCTGTTGCCATGTGATTCTGTGCGCGTTCAAAGGGTGGTGGCCATTCTGCGCACTAAAAACAATTTCTTCCTGCTTTGCATTTTTGTCTTAAAAAAACCCTAAATTAATAAAGTACAGGGGGAGAGAACAGAAACCAGAATATGCCACAAATATAGCTGTTAACAGTTGTTTCATATTTGTAACTGTATTATATATTTTCTTGTCAGTAAGTGAATGGGCAGAGTTTTCCTGTAATATTTGAAATGTACAGAAATGTCTTATTTGAAGTGAGTTTCATTCTACTAACCTGCTTTTTGGTTGAGGTTTAGAGTATTTTCATTTAATAAATCTCCGGGAGAAGGAGTCGCTTCACTTGTACCGGTTCCTGCGGTCTGATCACCTTCCCCAGGAGCAGGGCCTTGAAACTGACTCTGTTCACTTGTACCGGTTCCTGGCGCCTGATCACCTTCCCCAGGAGCAGGGCCTTGATTCTGACTCTGTTCACTTGTACTGGTTGCTGTAGCGAGACCAATTACAGTTGTACGGATTCCTGCAGTCTGAGTACTTGCAGTTGTATTGGTTCCTGGAGTCTGGCACTGGTCACTTGCAGAGATTCCTCGGGTCTGACTGCGTGGACTATTGTCGGTTTTTGCTGCCTGAGGCCCTTCAATGGTAGAGCTTCCTGGAAACCCGACACTTGTATCTGTCGCGTTCGTTTCATTGGTGCTGCCTGTTACTTGTAGCTCCCCGAAACTCGACTCCGCTTATTCGAGTTTTTGGAACATCGACATGGTTTACACAGTAAGTGCCCCATCTCAGATAATTTGTTACCTGAAAAACAATTCATTCCAGATTACAGAAGAGAATATTTAGAACAGAAACATGTGGAATCAAAATTGAGACACCAGGTCCCCGATTTGAAGATTCAAGAATAGCGAAATATAATTCTGCTGATTGTTAAACACGGTGAGAGCGCGGGAGGGCCAGGGCGAGAGCGCAGGTCAGGGCCAGGTGGCGAGCGCGGGACGTGCGGGTGGTTGTATCAGGGTGAGTGCGGGATATACAATATTGGAGTTGTTGACTAATCACAGCAATCAATCTCTATTAATGTACAACAGATCCAGGCATGATGTGAGTAATTCCCAGTGATGGCGAAGTGAGGAGCCATAGCTCCATAGTCACCTTTCACCCCTAAATATTTTCAGGGCAGACAGTCTCGGACAAAGACTCCACTGCCGTTCAGGCCCACGAGCATGTTACAATGTAACAGGAGTAGGCCATTCAGTCTTTTGAGCCTGTTACCTGTGCATAGGAATAGGTGTCGGCCATTTAACCCCTCGAGCCAGAAGGAACATCAGTAGTCTATTTAGCCCCTCGAGCCTATTATTTGTTTCTATATTTAATTGCCTATTTTGTCCAAAAACATCTTGCATTTGTATAGTGCCATTAAAATAGCAAAGTGTCCCAAGTCGCTTCACAAGAGCGTTATCAATCAAAATTTGACACCGAGCCACAGAAAGATATCAGGACAGATGACCAAATGTTGGAGAAAGAGGTAGGTTTTAAGGAGCATACAAGGAGGGAGGGAGAGAGGTTTAGGAAAGGAATTCCGGAGCTTAAGGCCTCGGCAGCTGAAGGCACAGCTGCCAATGGTGGAGCGATTGAAATCGGGGATGCGCAAGGGGCCAGAATTGGAGGAGGGCGGAGATCTCGAAGGCTTGTAGTGCTGGAGGTGGAAACAGAGCTAGAGAGGGGCTAGAGATTGGAAAACAAGGATGATAATTTAAAAACTGAGGCGCTGCCAGACCGGGAGCCAATGTAAGTCAGCAAGCAAAGGGGTGAAGGGTAAACGGGACTTGGTGTGTGTGGAGATACGGGCAGCAGCGTTTTGGATGAGCACACGTTTATGCAGTGTGAAAGATGGGATACCAGCCAGGAGAGAGTTAGAATAGTCAAGCCTACAGGTAATAAAGGCCTGGATGAAGTTTCTGCAGCAGATGAGCTGAGGCAGGGTTGGAGTGGGCGAGGTTACAGAAGTGAATGTAGGCAACCTTGCTAATGGAGCGGATATGTGGTCGGAAGCTCATCTCAGGGTCAAACACAACACCAAGGTTGCAAACGTTCTGGCTCAGATTCAGACAGTTGCCAGGGGGAGGAATGGAAACGGTGGCCAGGGAACAGACTTTGTGGTGGGGACCAAAGACAATGGCTTTCAACTTCCAAGTATTTAGCTGGAGGAAATTTCTGCTCATCCAATACTGGATGTTGGACAAGCACTGTGACAAATCAAAGACAGTGGAGGGGTCAAGAGGGGTGGTGGTCAGATAGAGCTGGGTGTTGTCAGCATACATATAGAACCGGATATTGTGTTTTTGGATGATGTCGCCAAGGGGCAGCATGTAGATGAGAAATATAAGTGGGCCAAGGATAAATCCTTGAGGGACTCGAGGTAACGGTGCGGGATTGGGAAGAGAAGACACTGCAGGTGACTAGCAAAAACTAGCAAAATTAATGGGACTAAAAGTTGATAAATCCCAAGGACGGATGACCTACATCCTGGGGTTTTGAAAGAGGCGGCAATGGGATAGTGGACGCATTGGTTGTCATCTTCCAAAATTCCAGAGATTCTGGAACGGTTCCTGCAGATTGGAGGATAGCAAATGTAACCCCGCTATTTAAGAAAGGAGGGATAGAGAAAACGGGGAACTACAGACCTGTTAGCCTCAAATCATTAGTTGGGAAAATGCTGGAATCTATTATAAAGGATGCAATAACTGGGCACTTAGGAACTAATAGTAAGATTGGGCAGAGTCAACATGGATTTATGAAAGGAAATCCTGTTTGACAAACCTATTGGAGTTCTTTGAGGATGTAACTAGTGGAGTAGACAAAGGGGAACCGGTAGATGTGGTGTATTTGGATTTTCAGAAGGCCGTCGATAATGTCCCACACAGGAGGTTGGTGAACAAAGTTAGGGCACATGGAATTGGGGGTAATATACTAGCATGGATGGAGAATTGGTTAACAGACAGAAAACAAGGAGTAGGGATAAACAGGTCTTTTTCAGGATGGTAGGCTGTGACTAGTGGGGTACCACAAGGATCGGTGCTTGGGTCCCAGCTATTCACAATCTATCAATGATTTGGATGAGGGAACTAAATGTAACATTTCCAAATTTGCTGATGATACAAAGCTAGGTGGCAGTGTCAGTTGTGAAAAGGATGTGAAGAGCCTTCAAGGGAATCTCGACAGGCTCAGTGAGTGGCCGAGAACATGGCAGATGGAATATAATGTGGATAAATGTGAAATTATCCACTTTGGTAGAAAAAACAGAAAGGCAGAGTATTTTCTAAATGGTGAAAGATTGGGGAATGCAGATGCTCAAAGGGTCCTGGGTGTCCTTGTACATGAGTCACTGAAAGTGAATGTGCAGGTGCAGCAAGCCATTAGGAAGGCAAATGGTATACTGGCCTTCATTACAAGAGGATTTGAGTACAGGAGTAAAGAAGTCTTACTCCAATTATATAGGGCCTTGGTGAGACCACACCTGGAGTACTGTGTACAATTTTGGTCTCCTTACCTAAGGAAGGATCTACTTACCATAGAGGAAGTGCAACGAAGGTTCACGAGATTGATTCCTGGGATGGCAGGACTGTCGTATGAGAAGAGATTGAGTAAACTAGGCCTGTATTCTCTTGAATTCAGAAGAATGAGAGGGGATCTCATTGAAGCATTCAAAATTATTACAGGGCTTGATAGGGTGGATGTTGGGAGAATGTTTCCCTTAGCTGGGGAGTCTAGAACCAGGGGCCACAGCCTCAGGATAAAGGGTAGGCCATTCAGGACTGAGATGAGAAGAAATTTCTTCAGAGGGTGGTGAATCTTTGGAATTCTCTACCCCAGATAGCTGTGGAGGCTCAGTCATTGGATATATTCAAAACAGAAGTCAATAGATTTCGGACTATTAAGGGCATCAAGGGATATGGCGATAAGGCCGGTGAATGGAGTTGAGGCAGATGATCAGCCATGATCTCATTGAATTGCGGAGCAGGCTCGAAGGGCCGAATGGCCTACTCCTGCTCCTATTTCTTATGTTCTTATGTGAATCACTGGCTATGATGCGATTGATAAAAATGGAACTATACAAGAGCACTTCCATCCAGCTGGACGATGGAGGAGAAGCATTGGAGGAGGATGGTGTGGTCAACCATTGTCGAATGATGCAGATAGGTCGAGAAGGATGAGGAGAGATAGTTTGCTGCAGTCACAGTCACATAGGATATCATTTGTGACTTCGAGAAGGGCTGTTTCATTACTGTAGCGGGGAAGGAAACTATATTTGAGTGAATCAAATATGCAATCACAGGAAAGATGGGTACAGATTTGGGAGGCGACAACACCTTCACAGACTTGAGAGGAAAGGCAGGTTGGAGATGGGGCAGTAGTTTACAAGGACAGTGGGGTTAAGGGTGGGTTTTGAGGAGAGGAGTGATGATGGCTGATTTGAAAGGGAGAGGGACAGTACCTGAGGAAAGGGAACCATTAACAAAATCAGCTAATATGGGGCACAGGAAAGGAAGGTGGGTGGTCCGCAGTTTGGTGGGAATAGGGTCAAGCAGCAGCAGGTGGATCTCATGGACAAGATGAGCTCAGAGATAGCACAATGGGAGATGGGATTGAATCTAGAGAAAGATATAGGAGTTCAGGGCTGGGGCAGTGGGGAACATTAGAGAAGTTTGGCCCGTTGGGCTAGGGGAAAGGAGGGAAGCGGCAGAGGCAGCTGAACGGATGGTATCGATCTTTGTGACAAGAAATTCCATGAACATCTTGCACTGGTCATTGGAGGGCGGGGATGGAGGAGGCGCGGGGGGAGGAGAGCGCGGGAGGGAGAGGCGCGGTAGGTCGGGAATAAGGAGGCGCGGGATGGAGAGCGCGGAAGGAGGATCGCGGGATGAGAGGCGCGGGATGGAGGAGGGCTCGGGATTGAGGAGTCGAGGTCAGGAGGATTCGCGGGAAGAGTGGCGCGGAAGATGCGGCGCGGGATGGAGAGGCGCGGGAGGCTCGGGAATGAGGAGGCGCGGGATTCTCGTGAATGGAGGATGCGCGGGAGGCGCGAAGAGGAGCGCGGGAAGGAGGAGGCGCGGGAGGCGCGGGAAGGAGGAGGCGCGGGGAGGCGCGGGAAGGAGGAGGCGCGGGAGGAGGAGGCGCGGGAGGCGCGGGAAGGAGGAGGCGCGGGAGGCGCGGGAAGGAGGAGGCGCGGGAGGCGCGGGAAGGAGGAGGCGCGGGAGGCGCGGGAAGGAGGAGGCGCGGAGGCGCGGGAAGGAGGAGGGCGCGGGAGGCGCGGGAAGGAGGAGGCGCGGGAGGCGCGGGAAGGAGGAGGCGCGGGAGGCGCGGGAAGGAGGAGGCGCGGGAGGCGCGGGAAGGAGGAGGCGCGGGAGGCGCGGGAAGGAGGAGGCGCGGGAGGCGCGGGAAGGGGGAGGCGCGGGAAGGAGGAGGCGCGGGAAGGAGGAGGCGCGGGAGGTCGGGAAGGAGGAGGCGCGGGAGGTCGGGATGGAGGAGGCGCGGGAGGTCGGGATGGAGGAGGCGCGGGAGGTGGGATGGAGAAGGCACGGGAGGTTGGGATGGAGAAGGCACGGGAGGTTGGGATGGAGAAGGCACGGGAGGTTGGGATGGAGAAGGCACGGGAGGTTGGGATGGAGAAGGCACGGGAGGTTGGTTTAAGAAGATGGTTTGTGATGGAGAGGAGAAGCTGGGGGTTATCCAGAATGATACTGGAATAGTGAGCAGATTTGGCAAAAGATAGTTCTTTATGTGGTCCAAACAGATCTAGTGATAGAAGGTTAAGCCAGTTATCCGCTATCGACGTTCATGTCTGTGCCCCTTGGACTCAAGGGTGAAGAAATGAGGATCAGTCCAGGGTATAACCAGGGTGAGAGAGTAATGGTTTTAATGGCGACAAGGGCATCAAAGGTGGAGGAGAGGGTGCAATTGAGCAGATTGGTAGCTGCAGAAATGTCATGATGAATGAAGGATAAATGGCTAGACAGTTTGGAATTTGAACGTGCAGTTGTAAGTGACTTGTGGGAGAGTTTTTATTTTCCTGGGGCGAACACAGAATGAAGTGAGGATGGGATGTGGGTTGTTGTTAGTGAAAGCGATACAAGGAAGTGATCAGAGATGGCCGTATCAGTGATAGACATAATGGGAGTAACAAGGCCACGTGAGATGGCGAGTTCGATTGGGTGGCCATTAATATGGGTAGGGGAGTTTATATGGAGGGAGAGATTTCGGGGAGTTTATATGGAGGGAGAGATTTCGGGGAGTTTACATGGAGGGAGAGATTTCGGGGAGTTTACATGGAGGGAGAGATTTCGGGGAGTTTACATGGAGGGAGAGATTCCGGGGAGTTTACATGGAGGGAGAGATTTCGGGGAGTTTACATGGAGGGAGAGATTTCGGGGAGTTTACATGGAGGGAGAGATTTCGGGGAGTTTACATGGAGGGAGAGATTCCGGGGAGTTTATATGGAGGGAGAGATTTCGGGGAGTTTACATGGAGGGAGAGATTTCGGGGAGTTTATATGGAGGGAGAGATTTCGGGGAGTTTATATGGAGGGAGAGATTTCGGGGAGTTTATATGGAGAGAGAGATTTCGGGGAGTTTATATGGAGAGAGAGATTTCGGGAGGAAAGGAAATAAGCAAATTCAGAAGAGAGAGCGCATGATGATTTGAGATGGAGGTTGAAATCACCGAGGATGAGAAGTCATTTGGTGCAGAGGCTGAGGGAGGAAAGCAGTGAAGATATCGGAGAAACTTGGCGTGATACTTGGATGGGCAGTAGATAACAAGGATTTTAAATGCGAGGCGAGAGGGGTGGAACAGGGCGAGTTGCTCAAAGGAGGAGAAGTTGTTGCCAGAGGATTAGAGAACGAGCCCAAGGTGTGATTTAGAGATAAGGGCTACACCACCACTGCGGCGGATTGAGCGGGGCGAATGGTGGAAGGTATCGCCAGGCGGGGAAGCTTCATTGAGGGGAAAGGTGTCGTCACCCCTCAGCCTGGCCTCCGTCAAGGCCATGATGGCGATGACCATCCACAATAATAACTCATTCTAGGATCCTTGAGCTGGCTCCTCCAATCGCACGGCTCCTCTTAGTTGCACAAACAGTTGATGTTGTTCCTGAACCTGGTCCCCTCTACCTTCAAAAATGAAAGATTCCCCTGATCTCCCGCTGAAGTTATGGAGGGAGTTCGGACACCTCGCTGGAAATTCTCCAAGTTGCTCTGAGAACTAGGCTGAGAATGCTGCACCTAATTTCAGCCTGGAGACAGGGGAGATTTCTGTTATACCTGTTATACCATTGGGGGCTGCTTCACTCCATCACAGTTTCAATCTCCTGAACAGGACATTCTGGATTTTAACTAAGTTTGATAACAAGAAGCGGTCACTGGAATATAGGAACAGACCGGAGTGATTTATCCCACACAGCCTGTTCTGGCATTTTATTACCCAGGACAGCACTTTAACCTTTTGCTGGAGATTTTTCCACTTCAGCGTCCCTGACGCCGGCCGGGATCTCTTGTCGGGAACTGCGCTCTCTCAGCCCGCGATTGCCCCTTCACTCATTTCACTGAGGAAAATCACAGGCTGCCAGTGGGCAATAGCGCCCCTGCCGTTGTCGGCCCATTCCTGCAGCGCCCGAGATGTAAATTACCCCTTTACTGACATGGATGTTTACAGCACAGATTGCAAGCATCAGGCCACCGTGTCTGCACCGGCTCTTTACCAGAACAAAGCTAAACTAAGCTCACCGTCACACGCTTCCCATCGATCCGTATCTTCCAATGTTTATCCAATTTCCATTAAAAGTTACAATGGTCTTTGCTGAACTGTTCTCTCTCGCCTTGTACTCCTTGAGCAACAACTCCCGCTTTGTAACACCACAATTAATCAGTCATGTATCAACGGGCGGGCTGTAGTTCCACAATCCTTTATAACAGAAAGAACGTTTTATCATCGGCTTTTAACATAAGAACATAAGAACATAAGAAATAGGAGCAGGAGTAGGCCAATAGGCCCCTCGAGCCTGCTCCGCCATTCAATAAGATCATGGCTGATCTGATCCTAACCGCCAATCTACTATCTATCACAGAACCATCTCCTGCATCTAACAGAATTGCACACACGAAATAGGAGCAGAATCAGGCTACACAGTCCCTGGGCCCGCTCCACTACCCACAGGGCCATGACCGATCCGAACCTAGACTCATGTCCAAATTCCTGCCCGCTCCCCGTAACCCTTAATGCCCTTTACTTCTAGGAAACTGTCTATTTCTGTTTTAAATTTAATTAATGTTGTAGCTTCTACAGCTTTTTGTGGCAGCATATTCCATGGACCTACCACCCTCTGAGTGAAGTAGTTCCTCCTCATCTCAGTTTTGAAAGAGCAGCCCCTTATTCTAAGACTATGTCCCCTAGTTCTCGTCTCACCCGTCATCGGGAACATCCTCCCCGCATCCAACCCCTTCACAATCTTATATGTTTCAATAAGATCGCCTCTCATTCTTCTGAACTCCAATGAGTAGAGTCCCAATCTACCCAACCTCTCCTCATATGACCACCCCCTCATCCCCGGGATTAACCGAATGAACCTTTTTTGCACTGCCTCGAGAGCAAGGATGTCTTTCCTTAAGTAAGGACACCAAAACTGTATGCAGTATTCCAGGTGCGGTCTCACCAATACCTTGTACAACTGAAGCAATACCTCCCTATTTTTATATTCTATCCCCCTAGCAATGAAAGCCAACATTCCATTTGCCTTCTTAATCACTTGCTGCACCTGCATACTAACCTTTTGAGTTTCGTGCACCAGGACCCCCAGATCCCTTTGCACTTCAGTACTCTCCAGTTTCTTGCCATTAAGATAATAAATTGCTCTAGGATTTTTCCTGCCAAAGTGCATCACCTCACACTTTCCAGTGTTGTATTCCATCTGCCAAATCTCTGCCCACTTACTTAGCCTGTCTATGTCCCCTTGCAGGTTTTTTATGTCCTCCTCATTCACTACTTTCCCTCCCATCTTTGTATCATCTGCAAATTTTGATATGTTACACTTGGTCCCTTCCTCCAAATCGTTAATATAGATTGTGAAGAGTTGGGGACCCAGCACTGACCCCTGTGGAACACCACTAGTTACTGATTGCCAGTCTGAGAATGAACCATTTATCCCAACTCTTTGCTTTCTGTTAGATAGCCAATCCTCTATCCATGCCAGAATATTACCCCCAATTCCGTGATTTTTTACCTTAAGCAATAATCTTTTGTGTGGCACCTTGTCAAATGCCTTTTGGAAGTCTAAATACACTACGTCCACTGGTTCCCCTTTATCCACTCTATATGTTACTTCCTCAAAGAACTCCAGCAAATTTGTCAAACATGACTTCCCCTTCGTAAAACCATGCTGACTTTGTCCTATTAAATTATGATTATCCAAATGTCCTGTTACTGTTTCCTTAATAATGGACTCCAAAATTTTACCTACCACAGATGTTAGGCTAACCGGTCTATAGTTACCAGCCTTCTGTCTACTGCCCTTTTTAAATAAGGGTGTTACATTAGCAGTTTTCCAGTCTGCCGGGACCTTAGCGGAATCCAGGGAGTTTTGAAAAATTATTACCAATGCATCTACAATCCCTACCGCCACTTCCTTCAAGACTCTAGGATGTAAGCCATCAGGTCCAGGTGATTTATCCGCCTTGAGTCCCATTATTTTACCGAGTACCACTTCCTTAGTGATTTTGATCGTGTTTAGCTCCTCTCCCCCTATAGCCCCCTGTTTGTCCAGTGTTGGGATATTCTTAGTGTCCTCTACTGTAAAGACTGATACAAAATATTCATTCAGTGTTTTTGCCATCTCCATATTTCCCACGATAGCAAAATACTGCAGATGCTGGAAATCCGAAATAACAACAGAAAACGCTGGAAAAACTCAGCAGGCCAGGCAGCATCCGTGGAGAGAGAAAGAGAGTTGACGTTTCAGGTCGATGACCTTTCATCAGAACTGGGAAGAGCTGGAAATCAAATAGATTTAAGGCCAGGGTAAAGCTGGGAAAAGGGGGAGGGGATAAAGGAACAAAGGAGGAGATGAAGAGACATTAAGAGACATTAAGAGATATGCAAGGCTAGAGGTGGTGTTAATGTGACAGATTAAGGCTGAATGAAGTGTGAAATCTACTGGCAGAATGAAGGACAGCTGCCAGCTTCTAGGAGGAAAAAAAAGGGTGGGGGGGACAAATAAAAGGGTGGATAAAATAAAATATAAATGTGATTGGAGCTGAGGTTATGATCTAAAATTGTTGAACTCGATATTGAGTCCAGAGGGCTGTAGCGTGCCTAAACGAAAGATGAGGTGCTGTTCCTCGAGCTTACGCTGAGCTTCCGTGGAACAGTGTATTAGGCCGAGGACGGTGAGGTCAGAGTGGGAGTGAAGCGGTGAATTAAAGTGACAGGCCACCGGGAGCTCGGGGTCCCCCTTACGGACTGAACGGAGGTGTTCCGCAAAGCGGTCACCCAATCTGCGTTTGGTCTCCCCAATGTAGAGGAGTCCACATCGTGAGCAGCGAATACAGTATACTAAATTGCAGGAAGTACAAGTAAATCGCTGTTTCACCTGGAAGGGGTGTTTGGGGCCCTGGACAGTGGGAAGAGGGGAGGTATAAGGGCATGTGTTGCATCTCCTGCGCGTGCACGGGAAGGTGCCGGGCGAAGGGGAAGGGGTGCTGGGGGTGGTAGAGGAGTGGACTAGGGTGTCGCGGAGGGAGCGGTCCCTGCGGAATGCTGAAAGGGGAGGTGAGGGGAAGATGTGTTTGGTGGTGGGATCACGCTGGAGGTGGCGGAAATGGCGGAGGATGATCCGTTGAATGTGGAGGCTGGTGGGGTGAAAGGTGAGGACAAGGGGAACCCTATCGTGGTTCCGGGAGGGAGGGGCAGGGGTGAGGGCAGATGTGCGGGAGATAGAACGGACACGGTCGAGGGCCGTGTCGACCACGGTAGAGGGGAATCCTCGGTTGAGGAAAAAGGAAGACATGTCGGAAGCACTGGTATGGAAGGTGGCATCATCAGAGCAGATGCGGCGGAGACGGAGAAACTGGGAGAATGGAATAGAGTCCTTACAGGAGGCGGGGTGGGAGGAAGTGTAGTCCAGGTAGCTGTGGGAGTCGGTGGGCTTGTAGTGAATGTTAGTCAATAACCTATCCCCAGAGATGGAGATGGAGAAGTCGAGGAAGGGAAGAGAAGAGTCGGAGATGGACCATGTGAAGGTGAGGGAAGGGTGGAAATTGGAAGCATAGTGAATGAAATGTTCTAGTTCAGGGCGAGAGCAGGAGACGGCACCGATACAGTCATCAATGTACCGGAAAAAGAGGTGAGGGAGGGGACCCGAGTAGGACTGGAACAAAGAGTGTTCCACATATCCCACGAAAAGGCAGGCATAGCTAGGACCCATGCGGGTACCCATAGCAACACCTTTAATTTGGAGGAAATGGGTAGAGTCAAAGGAGAAGTTGTTCAATGTGAGAACAAGTTCAGCCAGGCGGAGGAGGGTGGTGGTGGATGGGGACTGGTTGGGCCTCTGTTCAAGGAAGAAGCGGAGCGCCCTCAGGCCATCCTGGTGGGGAATGGAGGTGTAGAGGGATTGTACGTCCATAGTGAAGAGGAGACGGTTGGGGCCGGGAAACTGGAAACTGTTAAAATGGCGGAGGGCATCGGAAGAGTCGCGGATGTAGGTGGGAAGAGACTGGACAAGGGGAGAAAAAATAGAGTCGAGATAGGAAGAGATAAGTTCCGTGGGGCAAGAACAGGCTGAAACGATGGGTCTACCGGGGCAGTCCTGTTTGTGGATCTTGGGAAGGAGGTAGAAGCGGGCTGTGCGGGGTTGGGGAACTATGAGGTTGGCGGCCGTGGGGGGAAGATCTCCAGAGGAGATGAGGTCAGTGACAGTCTTGGACACGGTGGCTTGATGTTCGGTAGTGGGGTCATGGTCCAGGTGGAGGTAGGAGGAGGTGTCAGAGAGTTGGCGTTCAACTTCCGCTAGGTAGAGGTCGGTTCGCCAAACAACAACAGCGCCACCCTTGTCAGCAGGTTTAATGACAATGTCAGGGTTGGATCGGAGAGAATGGAGTGCTGCAAGTTCAGAGGGAGGTAGGTTGGAGTGAGTGAGGGGAGCAGAGAAATTGAGCTGGCCGATGTCACGGCGGCAGTTAGCAATGAAAAGATCAAGAGAGGGTAAGAGGCCAGAGGGAGGGGTCCAGGTGGAACGAGAATTCTGTCCAGTCTCTTCCCACCTACATCCGCGACTCTTCCGATGCCCTCCGCCATTTTAACAGTTTCCAGTTTCCCGGCCCCAACCGTCTCCTCTTCACTATGGACGTACAATCCCTCTACACCTCCATTCCCCACCAGGATGGCCTGAGGGCGCTCCGCTTCTTCCTTGAACAGAGGCCCAACCAGTCCCCATCCACCACCACCCTCCTCCGCCTGGCTGAACTTGTTCTCACATTGAACAACTTCTCCTTTGACTCTACCCATTTCCTCCAAATTAAAGGTGTTGCTATGGGTACCCGCATGGGTCCTAGCTATGCCTGCCTTTTCGTGGGATATGTGGAACACTCTTTGTTCCAGTCCTACTCGGGTCCCCTCCCTCACCTCTTTTTCCGGTACATTGATGACTGTATCGGTGCCGTCTCCTGCTCTCGCCCTGAACTAGAACATTTCATTCACTATGCTTCCAATTTCCACCCTTCCCTCACCTTCACATGGTCCATCTCCGACTCTTCTCTTCCCTTCCTCGACTTCTCCATCTCCATCTCTGGGGATAGGTTATTGACTAACATTCACTACAAGCCCACCGACTCCCACAGCTACCTGGACTACACTTCCTCCCACCCCGCCTCCTGTAAGGACTCTATTCCATTCTCCCAGTTTCTCCGTCTCCGCCGCATCTGCTCTGATGATGCCACCTTCCATACCAGTGCTTCCGACATGTCTTCCTTTTTCCTCAACCGAGGATTCCCCTCTACCGTGGTCGACACGGCCCTCGACCGTGTCCGTTCTATCTCCCGCACATCTGCCCTCACCCCTGCCCCTCCCTCCCGGAACCACGATAGGGTTCCCCTTGTCCTCACCTTTCACCCCACCAGCCTCCACATTCAACGGATCATCCTCCGCCATTTCCGCCACCTCCAGCGTGATCCCACCACCAAACACATCTTCCCCTCACCTCCCCTTTCAGCATTCCGCAGGGACCGCTCCCTCCGCGACACCCTAGTCCACTCCTCTACCACCCCCAGCACCCCTTCCCCTTCGCCCGGCACCTTCCCGTGCACGCGCAGGAGATGCAACACATGCCCTTATACCTCCCCTCTTCCCACTGTCCAGGGCCCCAAACACCCCTTCCAGGTGAAACAGCGATTTACTTGTACTTCCTGCAATTTAGTATACTGTATTCGCTGCTCACGATGTGGACTCCTCTACATTGGGGAGACCAAACGCAGATTGGGTGACCGCTTTGCGGAACACCTCCGTTCAGTCCGTAAGGGGGACCCCGAGCTCCCGGTGGCCTGTCACTTTAATTCACCGCTTCACTCCCACTCTGACCTCACCGTCCTCGGCCTAATACACTGTTCCACGGAAGCTCAGCGTAAGCTCGAGGAACAGCACCTCATCTTTCGTTTAGGCACGCTACAGCCCTCTGGACTCAATATCGAGTTCAACAATTTTAGATCATAACCTCAGCTCCAATCACATTTATATTTTATTTTATCCACCCTTTTATTTGTCCCCCCCACCCTTTTTTTTCCTCCTAGAAGCTGGCAGCTGTCCTTCATTCTGCCAGTAGATTTCACACTTCATTCAGCCTTAATCTGTCACATTAACACCACCTCTAGCCTTGCATATCTCTTAATGTCTCTTAATGTCTCTTCATCTCCTCCTTTGTTCCTTTATCCCCTCCCCCTTTTCCCAGCTTTACCCTGGCCTTAAATCTATTTGATTTCCAGCTCTTCCCAGTTCTGATGAAAGGTCATCGACCTGAAACGTCAACTCTCTTTCTCTCTCCACGGATGCTGCCTGGCCTGCTGAGTTTTTCCAGCGTTTTCTGTTGTTATTCCATATTTCCCACCATTAATTTCCCGGTCTCATCCTCTAAGGGACCAACATTTACTTTAGCCACCCTTTTTCTTTTTATATAACTATAAAAACTCTTACTATCTGTTTTTATATTTTTTGCTAATTTACTTTCATAATCTATCTTCCCTTTCTTAATCAATCTTTTTGTTATTTTTTGCTGCCTTTTAAAGTTTTCCCAATCCTCTGTCCTCCCACTAGATTTCGCTACCTTATATGCCCTTGTTTTTAGTCGAATACTATCCTTAATTTCTTTACTTAGCCACGGATGACTGTCCTTTCTTTTACACCCTTTTCTTTCAGTGGAATATATTTTTTTGGAAGTTGTAAAATAACTCCTTGAATGTACACCACTGATCATGTGTCGTCTTACCCTTTAATCTATTTTCCCAATCCACTCTACTCAATTCCGCTCGCATACCTTCATAGTCTCCTTTATTCAAGCTTAGCACGCTTGTTTGAGATCCAACCTTCTCAC
>JASTWF010002074.1:0-39977 GCA_030390025.1 Squalus acanthias
TATCACTGATAACACAGGGTGCTAACTCCACCAATATCACTGATAACACAGGGTGCTAACTACACTAATATCACTGATAACACAGGGTGCTAACTCCACTAATAGCACTGATAACACAGGGTGCTAACTCCACTAATATCACTGATAACACAGGGTGCTAACTCCACTAATATCACTGATAACACAGGGTGCTAACTCCACTAATATCACTGATAACACAGGGTGCTAACTCCACTAATATCACTGATAACACAGGGTGCTAACTCCACTAATATCATTGATAAGACAGGGTGCTATCCCCACTAATATCACTGATAACACAGGGTGCTAACTCAACTAATATCACTGATAACACAGGGTGCTAACTCCACTGATATCACTGATGACACAGGGTGCTAACTCCACTGATATCACTGATAACACAGGGTGCGAGCTCCACTAATATCACTGATAACACAAGGTGCTAACTCCACCAATATCACTGATAACACAGGGTGCTAAATCCACTAATATCGCTGATAACACAAGGTGCTAACCCCACTAATATCACTGATAACACAGGGTGCTAACTCCACTAATATCACTGATAACACAGGGTTCTAACTCCACTAAATATCACTGATAACACAGGGTGCTAACCCCACTAATATCACTGATAACACAGGGTGCTAACTCCACTAATATCACTGATAACACAGGGTGCTAACTCCACTAATATCACTGATAACACAGGGTGCTAACTCCACTAATATCAGTGATCACACAGGGTGCGAACTCCACTAATATCACTGATAACAGAGGGTGCTAACTCCACTAATATCACTGATAACACAGGGTGCTAACTCCACTAATATCACTGATAACACAGGATGCTAAAACCTCTAATATCAGTCATAACACAGGTGCTAACTCCTGTAATATCTCTGACAACACACGGTGCGAACTCCACTAATATCACTGATAACACAGGGTGCTAACTCCACTAATATCACTGATAACACAGGGTGCTAACTCCACTAATCTCAGTAATAACACTGGGTGCTAACTCCACTAATATCACTGATAACACAGGGTGCTAACTCCACTAATAACACTGTTAACACAGGGTGCTAACTCCACTAATATCACTAATAACACTGGGTGCTAACTCCACTAATATCACTGATAACACAGGGTGCTAACTGCACTAAAATCACTGATAACACAGGGTGCTGACTCCACTATTATCACTGATAACACAGGGTGCTAACTCCTCTAATTTCACTTATAACACAGGGTGCTAACTCCACTAATATCACTGATAACACAGGGTGCTAACTCCTCTAATTTCACTTATAACACAGGGTGTTAACTCCACTAATATCACTGATAACACAGGGTGCTAACTTCACTAATATCACTGATAACACAGGGTGCTAACTCCTCTAATTTCACTGATAACACAGGGTGCTAACTTCACTAATATCACTGATAACACAGGGTGCTAACTCCTCTAATTTCACTGATAACACAGGGTGCTAACTCCACTAATATCACTGAAAACACAGGGTGCTAACTCCACAAATATCACTGATAACACATAGTGCTAACTCCACTAATATCACTGATAACACAGGGTGCTAACCCCACTAATATCACAGATAACAAAGGGTGCTAACTCCACTGATTTCACTGATAACACGGGGTGCTGACTCCACTAATATCACTGATAACACAGTGTGCTAACTCCTCTAATATTACCGAAAACACAGGGAGCTAACTCCACTAATATCACTGATAACAATGGGTGCCAACCCCACTAATATCACTGATAACACAGGGTGCTAACTCCACTAATATCACTGATAACACAGGGTGCTAACTCCACTAATATCATTGATAACACAGGGTGCTAGCTCCACTAATATCACTGATAACACAAGGTGCTAACTCCACCAATATCACCGATAACACAGGGTGCTAACTCCACTAATATCACTGATAACACAGGGTTCTAACTCCACTAATCTCAGTAATAACACTGGGTGCTAACTCCACTAATATCACTGATAACACAGGGTGCTAACTCCACTAATAACACTGTTAACACAGGGTGCTAACTCCACTAATATCACTAATAACACTGGGTGCTAACTCCACTAATATCACTGATAACACAGGGTGCTAACTGCACTAAAATCACTGATAACACAGGGTGCTGATTCCACTATTATCACTGATAACACAGGGTGCTAACTCCTCTAATTTCACTTATAACACAGGGTGCTAACTCCACTAATATCACTGATAACACAGGGTGCTAACTCCTCTAATTTCACTTATAACACAGGGTGCTAACTCCACTAATATCACTGATAACACAGGGTGCTAACTTCACTAATATCACTGATAACACAGGGTGCTAACTCCTCTAATTTCACTGATAACACAGGTTGCTAACTCCACTAATATCACTGATAACACAGGGTGCTAACTCCTCTTATATCACTGATAAGACAGGGTGCTAACTCCTCTCATATCACTGATAACACAGGGTGCTAACTCCACTAATATCACTGATAAGACAGGGTGCTAACCCCTCTAATATCACTGATAACACACGGTGCTAACTCCACTAATATCATTGATAACACAGGGTGCTAACCCCACTAATGTCATAGATAACACAGGGTGCTAACCCCACTAATATCATTGATAACACAGGGTGCTAACTCCAATAATATCACTGATAACACACGGTGCTAACTCCACTCAAATCACTGATAACACAGGGTGCAAACTGCACTAAAATCACTAATAACACAGGGTGCAAACTCCTCTAATTTCACTTATAACACAGGGTGCTAACTCCACTAATATCACTGATAACACAGGGTGCCAACTGCACTAATATCACTGATAACACAGGTTGCTAACTCCACTAATATCACTGATAACACACGTTGCTAACTCCACTAATGTCACTGATAACACACGTTGCTAACTCCACTAATGTCACTGATAACACACGTTGCTAACTCCACTAATATCACAGATAACACAGGGTGCTAACTCCACTAATATCACTAATAACACTGGGTGCTAACTCCACTAATATCACTGATAACACAGGGTGCTAACTGCACTAAAATCACTGATAACACAGGGTGCTGACTCCACTATTATCACTGATAACACAGGGTGCTAACTCCTCTAATTTCACTTATAACACAGGGTGCTAACTCCACTAATATCACTGATAACACAGGGTGCTAACTTCACTAATATCACTGATAACACAGGGTGCTAACTCCTCTAATTTCACTGATAACACAGGGTGCTAACTCCACTAATATCACTGATAACACAGGGTGCTAACTCCTCTTATATCACTGATAACACAGGGTGCTAACTCCTCTCATATCACTGATAACACAGGGTGCTAACTCCACTAATATCACTGATAAGACAGGGTGCTAACCCCTCTAATATCACTGATAACACACGGTGCTAACTCCACTAATATCATTGATAACACAGGGTGCTAACCCCACTAATATCATAGATAACACAGGGTGCTAACTCCAATAATATCACTGATAACACACGGTGCTAACTCCACTAATATCACTGATAACACAGGGTGCTAACTCCACTAATATCACTGTTAACACAGGGTGCTAACTCCACTAATATCACAGATAACACAGGGTGCTAACTCCACTAATATCACTGATAACACCGGGTGCTAACTCCACTAATATCACTTATAACACTGGGTGCTAACTCCACTCAAATCACTGATAACACAGGGTGCTAACTGCACTAAAATCACTAATAACACAGGGTGCAAACTCCTCTAATTTCACTTATAACACAGGGTGCTAACTCCACTAATATCACTGATAACACAGGGTGCCAACTGCACTAATATCACTGATAACACAGGTTGCTAACTCCACTAATATCACTGATAACACAGGGTGCTAACTCCACTAATATCACTGATAACACAGGGTGCAAACTGCAGTAAAATCACTGATAACACAGGGTGCTAACTCCACTGATATCACTAATAACACAGGGTGCTAACTCCAATAATATCACTGATAACTCAGGGAGCTAACACCACTAATATCACTGATAACACAGGGTGCTAACTCCAGTAATATCGCTGTCACCACAGGGTGCTAACTCCACCAATTTCACTGATAAGACAGGGTGCTAACCCCACTAATATCACTGATCACACACGTTGCTAACTCCACTAATATCACTAATAACACTTGGTGCTAACCCCACTAATATCACTGATAACACACGGTGCTAACTCCACTAATATCACTGATAACACTTGGTGCTAACTCCACTAATATCACTGATAACACACGTTGCTAACTCCACTAATATCACTAATAACACTTGGTGCTAACTCCACTAATATCACTGATAACACACGGTGCTAACTCCACTAATATCACTGATAACACACGTTGCTAACTCCACTAATGTCACTGATAACACACGGTGCTAACTCCACTAATATCACTGATAACACAGGGTGCTAACTCCACTAATATCACTGATAACACACGTTGTTAACTCCACTAATGTCACTGATAACACACGTTGCTAACTCCACTAATGTCACTGATAACACACGTTGCTAGCTCCACTAATATCACAGATAACACAGGGTGCTAACTCCACTAATATCACTGATAACACAGGGTGCTAACTCCACTAATATCACTGATAACACAGGATATAACTCCTCTAATAGCCCTGAGAACACAGGGTGCTAACTCCACTAATATCACTGATAAGACAGGGTGCTAACTCCACTACTATCACTGATAACACAGGGTGTTAACTCCGCTAATTACTCTGTTTTCAGAGGGCACTAACTCCGCTAATATTACTGATAACACAGGGTGCTAACTCCACTAGTATCACTGATAACACATGGTGCTAACTCCACGAATATCACTGAAAACACAGGGTGCTAACTCCACTAATATCACTGATAACACAGGGTGCTAACCCCACTAATATCACTGATAACACAGGGTGCTAACTCCACTAATATCACTGAAAACACAGGGTGCTAACTCCACTAATATCACTGATTACACAGGGTGCTAACCCCACTAATATCACAGATAACAAAGGGTGCTAACTCCACTAATTTCACTGATAACACGGGGTGCTAACTCCACTAATATCACTGATAACACAGGGTGCTAACTCCTCTAATATTACCGAAAACACAGGGAGCTAACTCCACTAATATCACTGATAACAGTGGGTGCCAACCCCACTAATATCACTGATAACACAGGGTGCTAACTCCACTAATATCACTGATAACACAGGGTGCTAACTCCACTAATATCACTGATAACACAGGGTGCTAACTCCACTAATATCACTGATAACACAGGGTGCTAACTCCACTAATATCACTGATAACACAGGGTGCTAACTCCACTAATCTCACTGATAACACAGGGAGCTAACTCCACGAATATCACTGATAACACACGGTGCTAACTCCACTAATATCCCTGAGAACACAGGGTCTAACTCCTCTAATAGCACTGAGAACACAGGGTGCTAACTCCACTAATATCACTGATAAGACAGGGTGCTAACTCCACTATTATCACTGATAACACAGGGTGTTAACTCCGCTAATTACTCTGTTTTCAGAGGGCACTAACGCCGCTAATATCACTGATAACACAGGTTGCTAACTGCATTACTATCACTGGTAACACAGGGTGCTAACTCCACTAGTATCACTGATAACACAGGGTGCTAACTCCACGAATATCAGTGAAAACACAGGGTGCTAACTCCACTAATATCATTGATAACACAGGGTGCTAACCCCACTAATATCACTGATAACACAGGGTGCTAACTCCACTAATATCACTGAAAACACAGGGTGCTAACTCCACAAATGTCACTGATAACACATAGTGCTAACTCCACTAATATCACTGATAACACAGGGTGCTAACCCCACTAATATCACAGATAACAAAGGGTGCTAACTCCACTAATTTCACTGATAACACGGGGTGCTAACTCCACTAATATCACTGATAACACAGGGTGCTAACTCCTCTAATATTACCGAAAACACAGGGAGCTAACTCCACTAATATCATTGATAACAGTGGGTGCCAACACCACTAATATCACTGATAACACAGGGTGCTAACTCCACTAATATCACTGATAACACAGGGTGCTAACTCCACTAATATCATTGATAACACAGGGTGCTAGCTCCACTAATATCACTGATAACACTGGGTGCTAACTCCACTAATATCACTGATAACACAGGGTGCTAACTGCACTAATCTCAGTAATAACACTGGGTGCTAACTCCACTAATATCACTGATAACACAGGGTGCTAACTCCACTAATAACACTGTTAACACAGGGTGCTAACTCCACTAATATCACTAATAACACTGGGTGCTAACTCCACTAATATCACTGATAACACAGGGTGCTAACTCCACTAATATCACTGATAACACAGGGTGCTAACTCCACTAATATCACTTATAACACAGGGTGCTAACTCCACTAATATCACTGATAACACAGGGTGCTAACTCCACTAATTTCACTTATAACACAGGGTGCTAACTCCACTAATATCACTGATAACACAGGGTGCTAACTTCCACTAATATCACTGATAACACAGGGTGCTAACTCCTCTAATTTCACTGATAACACAGGGTGCTAACTCCACTAATATCACTGATAACACAGGGTGCTAACTCCTCTTATATCACTGATAACACAGGGTGCTAACTCCTCTCATATCACTGATAACACAGGGTGCTAACTCCACTAATATCACTGATAAGACAGGGTGCTAACCCCTCTAATATCACTGATAACACACGGTGCTAACTCCACTAATATCATTGATAACACAGGGTGCTAACCCCACTAATATCATAGATAACACAGGGTGCTAACTCCAATAATATCACTGATAACACACGGTGCTAACTCCACTAATATCACTGATAACACAGGGTGCTCACTCCACTAATATCACTGTTAACACAGGGTGCTAACTCCACTAATATCACAGATAACACAGGGTGCTAACTCCACTAATATCACTGATAACACCGGGTGCTAACTCCACTAATATCACTTATAACACTGGGTGCTAAATCCACTCAAATCACTGATAACACAGGGTGCTAACTGCACTAAAATCACTAATAACACAGGGAGCAAACTCCTCTAATTTCACTTATAACACAGGGTGCTAACTCCACTAATATCATTGATAACACAGGGTGCTAGCTCCACTAATATCACTGATAACACAGGGTGCTAACTTCACTAATATCACTGATAACACAGGGTGCTAACTCCTCTAATTTCACTGATAACACAGGGTGCTAACTTCACTAATATCACTGATAACACAGGGTGCTAACTCCTCTAATTTCACTGATAAACACAGGGTGCTAACTCCACTAATATCACTGAAAACCACAGGGTGCTAACTCCACAAATAACACTGATAACACATAGTGCTAACTCCACTAATATCACTGATAACACAGGGTGCTAACCCCACTAATATCACAGATAACAAAGGGTGCTAACTCCACTGATTTCACTGATAACACGGGGTGCTGACTCCACTAATATCACTGATAACACAGTGTGCTAACTCCTCTAATATTACCGAAAACACAGGGAGCTAACTCCACTAATATCACTGATAACAATGGGTGCCAACTCCACTAATATCACTGATAACACAGGGTGCGAACTCCACTAATAACACTGTTAACACAGGGTGCTAACTCCACTAATATCACTAATAACACTGGGTGCTAACTCCACTAATATCACTGATAACACAGGGTGCTAACTGCACTAAAATCACTGATAACACAGGGTGCTGATTCCACTATTATCACTGATAACACAGGGTGCTAACTCCTCTAATTTCACTTATAACACAGGGTGCTAACTCCACTAATATCACTGATAACACAGGGTGCTAACTCCACTAATATCACTGATAACACAGGGTGCTAACTCCACTAATATCACTGATAACACAGGGTGCTAACTCCACTAATATCACTGATAACACGGGTGCTAACTCACTAATATCACTGATAACACAGGGTGCTAACTCCTCTATTATCACTGATAACACAGGGTGCTAACTCACTAATATCACTGATAACACAGGGTGCTAACTTCACTAATATCACTGATAAGCACAGGGTGCTAACTCCTCTATTTTCACTGATAACACAGGGTGCTACTCCACTAATATCACTGATAACAGCAGGGTGCTAACTCCTCTTATATCACTGATAAGACAGGGTGCTAACTCCTCTCATATCACTGATAACACAGGTGCTAACACCACTAATATCACTGATAAGACAGGGTGCTAACCCCTCTAATATCACTGATAACACACGGTGCTAACTCCACTAAATCATTGATAACACAGGTGCTAACCCACTAAAATCATAGATAACACAGGGTGCTAACTCCCACTAATATCATGATAACACAGGGTGCAAACTCCAATAATTATCACTGATAACACACGGTGCTAACTCCACTCAAATCACTGATAAACACAGGGTGCAAACTGCACTAAAATCACTAATAACACAGGTGCAAACTCCTCTAATTTCACTTATAACACCGGTTGCAAACTCCACTAATATCACTGATAACACAGGTGCCAACTGCACTAATAGTCACTGATAACACAGGATGCTAACTCCAGCTAATATCACTGATAACACACGTTTGCTAACTCCACTAATGTCACTGATAACACACGGTTGCTAACTCCACTATGTCACTGATAACACACGTTGCTAACTGCCACTAAAATCACAGATAACACAGGGTGCTACTCCACTAATATCACTAATAACACTGGGTGCTAACTCCACAATATCACTGATAACACAGGGGTGCTAACTGCACTATAATCACTGATAACACAGGGTGCTGACTTCCACTATTATCACTGATAACACAGGGTGCTAACTCCTCTAATTTCACTTATAACACAGGGTGCTAACTCCACTAATATCACTGATAACACAGGTGCTAACTTCACTAATATCACTGATAACACAGGGTGCTAACTCCACTAATATCACTGATAACACAGGGTGCTAACTCCACTAATATCACTGATAACACAGGGTGCTAACCCACTAATATCACTGATAACACAGGGTGCTAACTCCACTAATATCACTGATAACACAGGGTGCTAACTCCACTAATATCACTGATAACACAGGGTGCTAACTCCACTAATATCACTGATAACACAGGGTGCTAACTCCACTAATATCACTGATAACACAGGGTGCTAACTCCACTAATATCACTGATAACACAGGGTGCTAACTCCACTAATATCACTGATAACACAGGGTGCTAACTCCACTAATATCACTGATAACACAGGGTGCTAACTCCACTAATATCACTGATAACACAGGGTGCTAACTCCACTAATATCACTGATAACACAGGGTGCTAACTCCACTAATATCACTGATAACACAGGGTGCTAACTCCACTAATATCACTGATAACACAGGGTGCTAACTCCACTAATATCACTGATAACACAGGGTGCTAACTCCACTAATATCACTGATAACACAGGGTGCTAACTCCACTAATATCACTGATAACACAGGGTGCTAACTCCACTAATATCACTGATAACACAGGGTGCTAACTCCACTAATATCACTGATAACACAGGGTGCTAACTCCACTAATATCACTGATAACACAGGGTGCTAACTCCACTAATATCACTGATAACACAGGGTGCTAACTCCACTAATATCACTGATAACACAGGG
Source organism: Squalus acanthias (assembly GCA_030390025.1). Classification (NCBI taxonomy): domain Eukaryota; kingdom Metazoa; phylum Chordata; class Chondrichthyes; order Squaliformes; family Squalidae; genus Squalus; species Squalus acanthias. The sequence continues at coordinate 9,911 of JASTWF010002074.1, forward strand.
TGCTAACTCCACTAATATCACTGATAACACAGGGTGCTAACTCCACTAATATCACTGATAACACAGGGTGCTAACTCCACTAATATCACTGATAACACAGGGTGCTAACTCCACTAATATCACTGATAACACAGGGTGCTAACTCCACTAATATCACTGATAACACAGGGTGCTAACTCCACTAATATCACTGATAACACAGGGTGCTAACTCCACTAATATCACTGATAACACAGGGTGCTAACTCCACTAATATCACTGATAACACAGGGTGCTAACTCCACTAATATCACTGATAACACAGGGTGCTAACTCCACTAATATCACTGATAACACAGGGTGCTAACTCCACTAATATCACTGATAACACAGGGTGCTAACTCCACTAATATCACTGATAACACAGGGTGCTAACTCCACTAATATCACTGATAACACAGGGTGCTAACTCCACTAATATCACTGATAACACAGGGTGCTAACTCCACTAATATCACTGATAACACAGGGTGCTAACTCCACTAATATCACTGATAACACAGGGTGCTAACTCCACTAATATCACTGATAACACAGGGTGCTAACTCCACTAATATCACTGATAACACAGGGTGCTAACTCCACTAATATCACTGATAACACAGGGTGCTAACTCCACTAATATCACTGATAACACAGGGTGCTAACTCCACTAATATCACTGATAACACAGGGTGCTAACTCCACTAATATCACTGATAACACAGGGTGCTAACTCCACTAATATCACTGATAACACAGGGTGCTAACTCCACTAATATCACTGATAACACAGGGTGCTAACTCCACTAATATCACTGATAACACAGGGTGCTAACTCCACTAATATCACTGATAACACAGGGTGCTAACTCCACTAATATCACTGATAACACAGGGTGCTAACTCCACTAATATCACTGATAACACAGGGTGCTAACTCCACTAATATCACTGATAACACAGGGTGCTAACTCCACTAATATCACTGATAACACAGGGTGCTAACTCCACTAATATCACTGATAACACAGGGTGCTAACTCCACTAATATCACTGATAACACAGGGTGCTAACTCCACTAATATCACTGATAACACAGGGTGCTAACTCCACTAATATCACTGATAACACAGGGTGCTAACTCCACTAATATCACTGATAACACAGGGTGCTAACTCCACTAATATCACTGATAACACAGGGTGCTAACTCCACTAATATCACTGATAACACAGGGTGCTAACTCCACTAATATCACTGATAACACAGGGTGCTAACTCCACTAATATCACTGATAACACAGGGTGCTAACTCCACTAATATCACTGATAACACAGGGTGCTAACTCCACTAATATCACTGATAACACAGGGTGCTAACTCCACTAATATCACTGATAACACAGGGTGCTAACTCCACTAATATCACTGATAACACAGGGTGCTAACTCCACTAATATCACTGATAACACAGGGTGCTAACTCCACTAATATCACTGATAACACAGGGTGCTAACTCCACTAATATCACTGATAACACAGGGTGCTAACTCCACTAATATCACTGATAACACAGGGTGCTAACTCCACTAATATCACTGATAACACAGGGTGCTAACTCCACTAATATCACTGATAACACAGGGTGCTAACTCCACTAATATCACTGATAACACAGGGTGCTAACTCCACTAATATCACTGATAACACAGGGTGCTAACTCCACTAATATCACTGATAACACAGGGTGCTAACTCCACTAATATCACTGATAACACAGGGTGCTAACTCCACTAATATCACTGATAACACAGGGTGCTAACTCCACTAATATCACTGATAACACAGGGTGCTAACTCCACTAATATCACTGATAACACAGGGTGCTAACTCCACTAATATCACTGATAACACAGGGTGCTAACTCCACTAATATCACTGATAACACAGGGTGCTAACTCCACTAATATCACTGATAACACAGGGTGCTAACTCCACTAATATCACTGATAACACAGGGTGCTAACTCCACTAATATCACTGATAACACAGGGTGCTAACTCCACTAATATCACTGATAACACAGGGTGCTAACTCCACTAATATCACTGATAACACAGGGTGCTAACTCCACTAATATCACTGATAACACAGGGTGCTAACTCCACTAATATCACTGATAACACAGGGTGCTAACTCCACTAATATCACTGATAACACAGGGTGCTAACTCCACTAATATCACTGATAACACAGGGTGCTAACTCCACTAATATCACTGATAACACAGGGTGCTAACTCCACTAATATCACTGATAACACAGGGTGCTAACTCCACTAATATCACTGATAACACAGGGTGCTAACTCCACTAATATCACTGATAACACAGGGTGCTAACTCCACTAATATCACTGATAACACAGGGTGCTAACTCCACTAATATCACTGATAACACAGGGTGCTAACTCCACTAATATCACTGATAACACAGGGTGCTAACTCCACTAATATCACTGATAACACAGGGTGCTAACTCCACTAATATCACTGATAACACAGGGTGCTAACTCCACTAATATCACTGATAACACAGGGTGCTAACTCCACTAATATCACTGATAACACAGGGTGCTAACTCCACTAATATCACTGATAACACAGGGTGCTAACTCCACTAATATCACTGATAACACAGGGTGCTAACTCCACTAATATCACTGATAACACAGGGTGCTAACTCCACTAATATCACTGATAACACAGGGTGCTAACTCCACTAATATCACTGATAACACAGGGTGCTAACTCCACTAATATCACTGATAACACAGGGTGCTAACTCCACTAATATCACTGATAACACAGGGTGCTAACTCCACTAATATCACTGATAACACAGGGTGCTAACTCCACTAATATCACTGATAACACAGGGTGCTAACTCCACTAATATCACTGATAACACAGGGTGCTAACTCCACTAATATCACTGATAACACAGGGTGCTAACTCCACTAATATCACTGATAACACAGGGTGCTAACTCCACTAATATCACTGATAACACAGGGTGCTAACTCCACTAATATCACTGATAACACAGGGTGCTAACTCCACTAATATCACTGATAACACAGGGTGCTAACTCCACTAATTTCACTGATAACACAGGGTGCTAACTCCACTAATATCACTGATAACACAGGGTGCTAACTCCACTATTATCACTGATAACACAGGGTGCTAACTCCCTAATTTCACTGATAACACAGGGTGCTAACTCCACTAATATCACTGATAACACAGGGTGCTAACTCCACTAATATCACTGATAACACAGGGTGCTAATCCACTAATATCACTGATAACACAGGGTGCTAACTCCACTAATATCACTGAAACACAGGGTGCTAACTTCACTAATATCACTGATAACACAGGGTGCTAACTCCACTAATTTCACTGATAACACAGGGTGCTAACTCCACTAATATCACTGATAACACAGGGTGCTAAACTCCCTATTATCACTGATAAGCACAGGGTGCTAAACATCCTCAATATCACTGATAACACAGGTTGCTAACACCACTAATACACTGATAACACAGGGTGCTAACCCCTTAATATCACTGATAACGACAGGCTGCTAACCCCCTAATATCACTGATAACACAGGGTGCTAACTCCCACTAATATCACTGATAACACAGGGTGCTAACTCCACTAATATCACTAGATAACACAGGGTGCTAACTCCACTAATATCACTGATAACACAGGTGCTAACTCCACTAATATCACTGATAACACAGGGTGCTAACTCACTAATATCACTAATAACACAGGGTGCTACTCCACTAATATCATTGATAACACAGGGTGCTAACTACACTAATATCACTGATACACAGGGTGCTAACTCCACTAATATCCTGATAACACAGGGTGCTAACTTCCACTAATAACACTGATAACACAGGGTGCTAACTCCACTAATATCACTGATAACACAGGGTGCTAACTCACTAATATCACTGATAACACAGGGTGCTAACTCCACTAATATCACTGATAAAACAGGGTGCTAACTCCACTAATATCACTATAACACTGGTGCTAACTCCACTAATATCACTGATAACACACAGGGTGCTAACTCACTAATATCACTGATAACACAGGGTGCTGAACTCCACTAATATCACTGATAACACAGGGTGCTAACGTCCACTAATATCAATGATAACACAGGGTGCTAACTCCACTAATATCACTGATAACACAGGGTGCTAACTCCATAATATCACTGATAACACAGGGTGCTAACTCCACTAATTTCACTGATAAACAACGGGTGCTAGCTCCACTAATATCACTGATAACACAGGGTGCTAACTCACAATATCACTGATAACACAGGGTGCTAACTCCACTATATCACTGATAACACAGGATGTAAATCCTCTAATATCACTGATAAGCACAGGGTGCTAACTCCACTAATATCACTGATAACACAGGTGCTAACTCCACTAATATCATCTGATAACACAGGGTGCTAACTCCTCTAATTACTCTGATAACACAGGGATGCTAACACCTCTAATATCACTGATAACACAGGGGTGCTAAACTCCACTAATATCTCTGATAACACAGGGTGCTAACTCCACTAGTATCATTGAAAACACAGGGTGCTAACTCCACTAATATCACTGATAACACAGGGTGCTAGCTCCACTAATATCACTGATAACACAGGGTGCTAACTCCCACTAATATCACTGATAACACAGGGTGCTAACTCCACTAATATCACTGATAACACAGGGTGCTAACTCCACTAATATCACTGTTAACACAGGGTGCTAACTCACTAATATCACTGATAACACTGGGTGCTACCTCCACTAATATCACTGATAACACAGGGTGCTAACCTCACTAATATCACTGATAACACAGGGTGCTAACTCCACTAATATCACTGATAACACAGGGTGCTAACTCCACTAATATCACTGATAACACAGGGTGCTAACTCACTAATATCACTGATAACACAGGGTGCTAACTCCACTAATATCACTGATAACACAGGGTGCTACTCCACTAATATCACTGATAACACAGGGTGCTAACTCCACTAATATCACTGATAACACAGGGTGCTAACTCCACTAATATCACTGATAACACAGGGTGCTAACTCCACTAATATCACTGACTAACACAGGTGCTAACTCCACTAATATCACTGATAACACAGGGTGCTAACTCCAGTAATATCACTGATAACACAGGGTGCTAACTCACTAATATCACTGATAAGACAGGGTGCTAACTCCACTAATATCACTGATAACACAGGGTGCTAACTCCACTATATCACTGATAACACAGGTGCTAACCCCACCTAATATCACTGATAACACAGGGTGCTAACTCCACTAATATCACTGATAACACAGGGTGCTAACTCCACTAATATCACTGATAACACAGGGTGCTAACTCCACTAATATCACTGATAGCACAGGTGCTAACTCCACTAATATCACTGATAACACAGGGTGCTAACTCCACTAATATCACTGATAACACAAGGTGCTAACCTCCACTAATATCACTGATAACACAGGGTGCTAACTCCACTAATATCACTGATAACACAGGGTGCTAACTCCACTAATATCACTGATAACACAGGTGCTAACTCCACTAATAGCACTGATAACACAGGTGCTAACTCCACTAATATCACTGATAACACAGGGTGCTAACTCCACTAATATCACTGATAACACAGGGTGCTAACTCCACTAATATCACTGATAACACAGGGTGCTAACATCCACTAATATCACTGATAACACAGGGTGCTAACTCCTCTAATATCACTGATAACACAGGGTGCTAACTCACTAATATCACTGATAACACAGGGTGCTAACTCCACTAATATCACTGATAACACAGGGTGCTAACTCCACTAATATCACTGATACACAGGGGCTAACTCCACTAATATCACTGATAACACAGGGTGCTAACCTCCACTAATATCACTGATAACACAGGGCTGCTAACTCCACTAATATCACTGATAACACAGGGTGCTAACACCACTAATATCACTGATAACACAGGGTGCTAACTCCACTAATATCACTGATAACACAGGGTGCTAACTCCACTAATATCACTGATAACACAGGGTGCTAACTCCACTAATATCACTGATAACACAGGGTGCTAACTCCACTAATATCACGATAACACAGGGTGCTAACCTCCACTAATATCAAATGATAACACAGGGTGCTAACTCCACTAATATCACTGATAACACAGGGTGCTAACTCCACTAATATCACTGATAACACAGGGTGCTAACTCACTAATATCACTGATAACACAGGGTGCTAACTCCACTAATATCACTGATAACACAGGGTGCTAACTCCACTAATATCACTGATAACACAGGGTGCTAACTCCACTAATATCACTGATAACACAGGTGCTAACTCCACTCAATATCACTGATAACACAGGGTGCTAACTCCACTAATATCACTGATAACACAGGGTGCTAACTACACTAATATCACTGATAACACAGGGTGCTAACTCCACTAATATCACTGATAACACAGGGTGCTAACTCCACTAATATCACTGATAACACAGGGTGCTAACTCCACTAATATCACTGATAACACAGGGTGCTAACCTCCACTAATATCACTGATAACACAGGGTGCTAACTCCACAAATATCACTGATAACACAGGGTGCTAACTCCACTAATATCACTGATAACACACGGTGCTAACTCCACTAATATCACTGATAACACAGGGTGCTAACTCCACTAATATCACTGATAACACACGGTGCTAACTCCACTAATATCACTGATAACACAGGTGCTAACTCCACTAATATCACTGATAACACACGGTGCTAACTCCACTAATATCACTGATAACACAGGGTGCTAACTCCACTAATATCACTGATAACACACGGGTGCTAACTCCACTAATATCACTGATAACACAGGCGTGCTAACTCCACTAATGTCACTGATAACACACGGTGCTAACTCCACTAATATCACTGATAACACAGGGTGCTAACTCCACTAATATCACTGATAACACAGGGTGCTAACCTCCACTAATATCACTGATAACACAGGGTGCTAACTCCTCTAATATCACTGATAACACAGGGTGCTAACTCCACTAATATCACTGATAACACAGGGTGCTAACTCCACTAATATCACTGATAACACAGGGTGCTAACTCCACCAATATCACTGATAACACAGGGCTGCTAACTCCACTAATATCACTGATAACACAGGGTGCTAACTCCACTAATATCACTGATAACACAGGGTGCTAACTCCACTAATATCACTGATAACACAGGTGCTAACTCCACTAATATCACTGATAACACAGGGTGCTAACTCCACTAATATCACTGATAACACAGGGTGCTAACTCCACTAATATCACTGATAACACAGGGTGCTAACTCCACTAATATCACTGATAACACAGGGTGCTAACTCCACTAATATCACTGATAACACAGGGTGCTAACTCCACTAATATCACTGATAACACAGGGTGCTAACTCCACTAATATCACTGATAACACAGGGTGCTAACTCCACTAATATCACTGATAACACAGGGTGCTAACCCACTAATATCACTGATAACACAGGGTGCTAACTCCACTAATATCACTGATAACACAGGGTGCTAACTCCACTAATATCACTGATAACACAGGGTGCTAACTCCACTAATATCACTGATAACACAGGGTGCTAACTCCACTAATATCACTGATAACACAGGGTGCTAACTCCACTAATATCACTGATAACACAGGGTGCTAACTCCACTAATATCACTGATAACACAGGGTGCTAACTCCACTAATATCACTGATAACACAGGGTGCTAACTCCACTAATATCACTGATAACACAGGGTGCTAACTCCTCTAATATCACTGATAACACAGGGTGCTAACTCCACTAATATCACTGATAACACAGGGTGCTAACTCCACTAATATCACTGATAACACAGGGTGCTAACTCCACTAATATCACTGTTAACACAGGGTGCTAACTCCTCTAATATCACTGATAACACAGGGTGCTAACTCCACTAATATCACTGATAACACAGGGTGCTAACTCCACTAATATCACTGATAACACAGGGTGCTAACTCCACTAATATCACTGATAACACAGGGTGCTAACTCCACTAATATCACTGATAACACAGGGTGCTAACTCCACTAATATCACTGATAACACAGGGTGCTAACTCCACTAATATCACTGATAACACAGGGTGCTAACTCCACTAATATCACTGATAACACAGGTGCTAACTCCACTAATATCACTGATAACACAGGGTGCTAACTCCACTAATATCACTGATAACACAGGGTGCTAACTCCACTAATATCACTGATAACACAGGGTGCTAACTCCACTAATATCACTGATAACACAGGGTGCTAACTCCACTATATCACTGATAACACAGGGTGCTAACTCCACTAATATCACTGATAACACAGGGTGCTAACTCCACTAATATCACTGATAACACAGGGTGCTAACTCCACTAATATCACTGATAACACAGGGTGCTAACTCCACTAATATCACTGATAACACAGGGTGCTAACTCCACTAATATCACTGATAACACAGGGTGCTAACTCCACTAATATCACTGATAACACAGGGTGCTAACTCACTAATATCACTGATAACACAGGGTGCTAACTCCACTAATATCACTGATAACACAGGGTGCTAACTCCACTAATATCACTGATAACACAGGGTGCTAACTCCACTAATATCACTGATAACACTGGGTGCTAACTCCACTAATATCACTGATAACACAGGGTGCTAACTCCACTAATATCACTGATAACACAGGGTGCTAACTCCACTAATATCACTGATAACACAGGGTGCTAACTCCACTAATATCACTGATAACACAGGGTGCTAACTCCACTAATATCACTGATAACACAGGGTGCTAACTCCACTAATATCACTGATAACACAGGGTGCTAACTCACTAATATCACTGATAACACAGGGTGCTAACTCCACTAATATCACTGATAACACAGGGTGCTAACTCCACTAATATCACTGATAACACAGGGTGCTAACTCCACTAATATCACTGATAACACAGGGTGCTAACTCCACTAATATCACTGATAACACAGGGTGCTAACTCCTCTAATATCACTGATAACACAGGGTGCTAACTCCACTAATATCACTGATAACACAGGGTGCTAACTCCACTAATATCACTGATAACACAGGGTGCTAACTCCACTAATATCACTGATAACACAGGGTGCTAACTCCACTAATATCACTGATAACACAGGGTGCTAACTCCACTAATATCACTGATAACACAGGGTGCTAACTCCACTAATATCACTGATAACACAGGGTGCTAACTCCACTAATATCACTGATAACACAGGGTGCTAACTCCACTAATATCACTGATAACACAGGGTGCTAACTCCACTAATATCACTGATAACACAGGGTGCTAACTCCACTAATATCACTGATAACACAGGGTGCTAACTCCACTAATATCACTGATAACACAGGGTGCTAACTCCACTAATATCACTGATAACACAGGGTGCTAACTCCACTAATATCACTGATAACACAGGGTGCTAACTCCACTAATATCACTGATAACACAGGGTGCTAACTCCACTAATATCACTGATAACACAGGGTGCTAACTCCACTAATATCACTGATAACACAGGGTGCTAACTCCACTAATATCACTGATAACACAGGGTGCTAACTCCACTAATATCACTGATAACACAGGGTGCTAACTCCACTAATATCACTGATAACACAGGGTGCTAACTCCACTAATATCACTGATAACACAGGGTGCTAACTCCACTAATATCACTGATAACACAGGGTGCTAACTCCACTAATATCACTGATAACACAGGGTGCTAACCCCACTAATATCACTGATAACACAGGGTGCTAACTCCACTAATATCACTGATAACACAGGGTGCTAACTCCACTAATATCACTGATAACACAGGTGCTAACTCCACTAATATCACTGATAACACAGGGTGCTAACTCCACTAATATCACTGATAACACACGGTGCTAACTCCACTAATATCACTGATAACACAGGGTGCTAACTCCACTAATATCACTGATAACACACGGTGCTAACTCCACTAATATCACTGATAACACACGTTGCTAACTCCACTAATGTCACTGATAACACACGGTGCTAACTCCACTAATATCACTGATAACACAGGGTGCTAACTCCACTAATATCACTGATAACACAGGTGCTAACTCCACTAATATCACTGAAAACACAGGGTGCTAACTCCACTAATATCACTGATAACACAGGGTGCTAACTCCACTAATATCACTGATAACACAGGGTGCTAACTCCACTAATATCACTGATAACACAGGGTGCTAACTCCACTAATATCACTGATAACACAGGGTGCTAACTCCTCTAATATCACTGATAACACAGGGTGCTAACTCCACTAATATCACTGATAACACAGGGTGCTAACTCCACTAATATCACTGATAACACAGGGTGCTAACTCCACTAATATCACTGATAACACAGGGTGCTAACTCCACTAATATCACTGATAACACAGGGTGCTAACTCCACTAATATCACTGATAACACAGGGTGCTAACTCCACTAATATCACTGATAACACAGGGTGCTAACTCCACTAATATCACTGATAACACAGGGTGCTAACTCCACTAATATCACTGATAACACAGGGTGCTAACTCCACTAATATCACTGATAACACAGGGTGCTAACTCCACTAATATCACTGATAACACAGGGTGCTAACTCCACTAATATCACTGATAACACAGGGTGCTAACTCCACTAATATCACTGATAACACAGGGTGCTAACTCCACTAATATCACTGATAACACAGGGTGCTAACTCCACTAATATCACTGATAACACAGGGTGCTAACTCCACTAATATCACTGATAACACAGGGTGCTAACTCCACTAATATCACTGATAACACAGGGTGCTAACTCCACTAATATCACTGATAACACATGGTGCTAACTCCACTAATATCACTGATAACACAGGGTGCTAACCCCACTAATATCACTGATAACACAGGGTGCTAACTCCACTAATATCACTGATAACACAGGGTGCTAACTCCACTAATATCACTGATAACACAGGGTGCTAACTCCACTAATATCACTGATAACACAGGGTGCTAACTCCACTAATATCACTGATAACACAGGGTGCTAACTCCACTAATATCACTGATAACACAGGGTGCTAACTCCACTAATATCACTGATAACACAGGGTGCTAACTCCACTAATATCACTGATAACACAGGGTGCTAACTCCACTAATATCACTGATAACACAGGGTGCTAACTCCACTAATATCACTGATAACACAGGGTGCTAACTCCACTAATATCACTGATAACACAGGGTGCTAACTCCACTAATATCACTGATAACACAGGGTGCTAACTCCACTAATATCACTGATAACACAGGGTGCTAACTCCACTAATATCACTGATAACACAGGGTGCTAACTCCACTAATATCACTGATAACACAGGTGCTAACTCCACTAATATCACTGATAACACAGGGTGCTAACTCCACTAATATCACTGATAACACAGGGTGCTAACTCCACTAATATCACTGATAACACAGGGTGCTAACTCCACTAATATCACTGATAACACAGGGTGCTAACTCCACTAATATCACTGATAACACAGGGTGCTAACTCCACTAATATCACTGATAACACAGGGTGCTAACTCCACTAATATCACTGATAACACAGGGTGCTAACTCCACTAATATCACTGATAACACAGGGTGCTAACTCCACTAATATCACTGATAACACAGGGTGCTAACTCCACTAATATCACTGATAACACAGGGTGCTAACTCCACTAATATCACTGATAACACAGGGTGCTAACTCCACTAATATCACTGATAACACAGGTGCTAACTCCACTAATATCACTGATAACACAGGGTGCTAACTCCACTAATATCACAGATAACACAGGGTGCTAACTCCACTAATATCACTGATAACACAGGTGCTAACTCCACTAATATCACTGATAACACAGGGTGCTAACTCCACTAATATCACTGATAACACAGGGTGCTAACTCCACTAATATCACTGATAACACAGGGTGCTAACTCCACTAATATCACTGATAACACAGGGTGCTAACTCCACTAATATCACTGATAACACAGGGTGCTAACTCCACTAATATCACTGATAACACAGGGTGCTAACTCCACTAATATCACTGATAACACAGGGTGCTAACTCCACTAATATCACTGATAACACAGGGTGCTAACTCCACTAATATCACTGATAACACAGGGTGCTAACTCCACTAATATCACTGATAACACAGGGTGCTAACTCCACTAATATCACTGATAACACAGGGTGCTAACTCCACTAATATCACTGATAACACAGGGTGCTAACTCCACTAATATCACTGATAACACAGGGTGCTAACTCCACTAATATCACTGATAACACAGGGTGCTAACTCCACTAATATCACTGATAACACAGGGTGCTAACTCCACTAATATCACTGATAACACAGGGTGCTAACTCCACTAATATCACTGATAACACAGGGTGCTAACTCCACTAATATCACTGATAACACAGGGTGCTAACTCCACTAATATCACTGATAACACAGGGTGCTAACTCCACTAATATCACTGATAACACAGGGTGCTAACTCCACTAATATCACTGATAACACAGGGTGCTAACTCCACTAATATCACTGATAACACAGGGTGCTAACTCCACTAATATCACTGATAACACAGGGTGCTAACTCCACTAATATCACTGATAACACAGGGTGCTAACTCCACTAATATCACTGATAACACAGGGTGCTAACTCCACTAATATCACTGATAACACAGGGTGCTAACTCCACTAATATCACTGATAACACAGGGTGCTAACTCCACTAATATCACTGATAACACAGGGTGCTAACTCCACTAATATCACTGATAACACAGGGTGCTAACTCCACTAATATCACTGATAACACAGGGTGCTAACTCCTCTAATATCACTGATAACACAGGGTGCTAACTCCACTAATATCACTGATAACACAGGGTGCTAACTCCACTAATATCACTGATAACACAGGGTGCTAACTCCACTAATATCACTGATAACACAGGGTGCTAACTCCACTAATATCACTGATAACACAGGGTGCTAACTCCACTAATATCACTGATAACACAGGGTGCTAACTCCACTAATATCACTGATAACACAGGGTGCTAACTCCACTAATATCACTGATAACACAGGGTGCTAACTCCACTAATATCACTGATAACACAGGGTGCTAACTCCACTAATATCACTGATAACACAGGGTGCTAACTCCACTAATATCACTGATAACACAGGGTGCTAACTCCACTAATATCACTGATAACACAGGGTGCTAACTCCACTAATATCACTGATAACACAGGGTGCTAACTCCACTAATATCACTGATAACACAGGGTGCTAACTCCACTAATATCACTGATAACACAGGGTGCTAACTCCACTAATATCACTGATAACACAGGGTGCTAACTCCACTAATATCACTGATAACACAGGGTGCTAACTCCACTAATATCACTGATAACACAGGGTGCTAACTCCTCTAATATCACTGATAACACAGGGTGCTAACTCCACTAATATCACTGATAACACAGGGTGCTAACTCCACTAATATCACTGATAACACAGGGTGCTAACTCCACTAATATCACTGATAACACAGGGTGCTAACTCCACTAATATCACTGATAACACAGGGTGCTAACTCCACTAATATCACTGATAACACAGGGTGCTAACTCCACTAATATCACTGATAACACAGGGTGCTAACTCCACTAATATCACTGATAACACAGGGTGCTAACTCCACTAATATCACTGATAACACAGGGTGCTAACTCCACTAATATCACTGATAACACAGGGTGCTAACTCCACTAATATCACTGATAACACAGGGTGCTAACTCCACTAATATCACTGATAACACAGGGTGCTAACTCCACTAATATCACTGATAACACAGGGTGCTAACTCCACTAATATCACTGATAACACAGGGTGCTAACTCCACTAATATCACTGATAACACAGGGTGCTAACTCCACTAATATCACTGATAACACAGGGTGCTAACTCCACTAATATCACTGATAACACAGGGTGCTAACTCCACTAATATCACTGATAACACAGGGTGCTAACTCCACTAATATCACTGATAACACAGGGTGCTAACTCCACTAATATCACTGATAACACAGGGTGCTAACTCCACTAATATCACTGATAACACAGGGTGCTAACTCCACTAATATCACTGATAACACAGGGTGCTAACTCCACTAATATCACTGATAACACAGGGTGCTAACTCCACTAATATCACTGATAACACAGGGTGCTAACTCCACTAATATCACTGATAACACAGGGTGCTAACTCCACTAATATCACTGATAACACAGGGTGCTAACTCCACTAATATCACTGATAACACAGGGTGCTAACTCCACTAATATCACTGATAACACAGGGTGCTAACTCCACTAATATCACTGATAACACAGGGTGCTAACTCCACTAATATCACTGATAACACAGGGTGCTAACTCCACTAATATCACTGATAACACAGGGTGCTAACTCCACTAATATCACTGATAACACAGGGTGCTAACTTCACTAATATCACTGATAAGACAGGATGCTAACACCACTAATATCACTGATAACACAGGGTGCTAACACCACTAATATCACTGATAACACAGGGTGCTAACTCCACTAATATCACTGATAACACAGGGTGCTAACTCCACTAATATCACTGATAACACAGGGTGCTAACTCCACTAATATCACTGATAACACAGGGTGCTAACTCCACTAATATCACTGATAACACAGGGTGCTAACTCCACTAATATCACTGATAACACAGGGTGCTAACTCCACTAATATCACTGATAACACAGGGTGCTAACTCCACTAATATCACTGATAACACAGGGTGCTAACTCCACTAATATCACTGATAACACAGGGTGCTAACTCCACTAATATCACTGATAACACAGGGTGCTAACTCCACTAATATCACTGATAACACAGGGTGCTAACTCCACTAATATCACTGATAACACAGGGTGCTAACTCCACTAATATCACTGATAACACAGGGTGCTAACTCCACTAATATCACTGATAACACAGGGTGCTAACTCCACTAATATCACTGATAACACAGGGTGCTAACTCCACTAATATCACTGATAACACAGGGTGCTAACTCCACTAATATCACTGATAACACAGGGTGCTAACTCCACTAATATCACTGATAACACAGGGTGCTAACTCCACTAATATCACTGATAACACAGGGTGCTAACTCCACTAATATCACTGATAACACAGGGTGCTAACTCCACTAATATCACTGATAACACAGGGTGCTAACTCCACTAATATCACTGATAACACAGGGTGCTAACTCCACTAATATCACTGATAACACAGGGTGCTAACTCCACTAATATCACTGATAACACAGGGTGCTAACTCCACTAATATCACTGATAACACAGGGTGCTAACACCACTAATATCACTGATAACACAGGGTGCTAACTCCACTAATATCACTGATAACACAGGGTGCTAACTCCACTAATATCACTGATAACACAGGGTGCTAACTCCACTAATATCACTGATAACACAGGGTGCTAACTCCACTAATATCACTGATAACACAGGGTGCTAACTCCTCTAATATCACTGATAACACAGGGTGCTAATACCACTAATATCACTGACAACACAGGATGCTAACTCCACTAATATCACTGATAACACAGGGTGCTAACTCCACTAATATCACTGATAACACAGGGTGCTAACTCCACTAATATCACTGATAACACAGGGTGCTAACTCCACTAATATCACTGATAACACAGGGTGCTAACTCCACTAATATCACTGATAACACAGGGTGCTAACTCCACTAATATCACTGATAACACAGGGTGCTAACTCCACTAATATCACTGATAACACAGGGTGCTAACTCCACTAATATCACTGATAACACAGGGTGCTAACTCCACTAATATCACTGATAACACAGGGTGCTAACTCCACTAATATCACTGATAACACAGGGTGCTAACTCCACTAATATCACTGATAACACAGGGTGCTAACTCCACTAATATCACTGATAACACAGGGTGCTAACTCCACTAATATCACTGATAACACAGGTGCTAACTCCACTAATATCACTGATAACACAGGGTGCTAACTCCACTAATATCACTGATAACACAGGGTGCTAACTCCACTAATATCACTGATAACACAGGGTGCTAACTCCACTAATATCACTGATAACACAGGGTGCTAACTCCACTAATATCACTGATAACACAGGGTGCTAACTCCACTAATATCACTGATAACACAGGGTGCTAACTCCACTAATATCACTGATAACACAGGGTGCTAACTCCACTAATATCACTGATAACACAGGGTGCTAACTCCACTAATATCACTGATAACACAGGGTGCTAACTCCACTAATATCACTGATAACACAGGGTGCTAACTCCACTAATATCACTGATAACACAGGGTGCTAACTCCACTAATATCACTGATAACACAGGGTGCTAACTCCACTAATATCACTGATAACACAGGGTGCTAACTCCACTAATATCACTGATAACACAGGGTGCTAACTCCACTAATATCACTGATAACACAGGGTGCTAACTCCACTAATATCACTGATAACACAGGGTGCTAACTCCACTAATATCACTGATAACACAGGGTGCTAACTCCACTAATATCACTGATAACACAGGGTGCTAACCCCACTAATATCACTGATAACACAGGGTGCTAACTCCACTAATATCACTGATAACACAGGGTGCTAACTCCACTAATATCACTGATAACACAGGGTGCTAACTCCACTAATATCACTGATAACACAGGGTGCTAACTCACTAATATCACTGATAACACAGGGTGCTAACTCCACTAATATCACTGATAACACAGGTGCTAACTCCACTAATATCACTGATAACACAGGGTGCTAACTCCACTAATATCACTGATAACACAGGGTGCTAACTCCACTAATATCACTGATAACACACGGGTGCTAACTCCACTAATATCACTGATAACACAGGGTGCTAACTCCACTAATATCACTGATAACACAGGGTGCTAACTCCACTAATATCACTGATAACACAGGGTGCTAACTCCACTAATATCACTGATAACACAGGTGCTAACTCCACTAATATCACTGATAACACAGGGTGCTAACTGCACTAAAATCACTGATAACACAGGGTGCTAACTCCACTAATATCACTGATAACACAGGGTGCTAACTCCACTAATATCACTGATAACACAGGGTGCTAACTCCTCTAATATCACTGATAACACAGGGTGCTAACTCCACTAATATCACTGATAACACAGGGTGCTAACTCCACTAATATCACTGATAACACAGGGTGCTAACTCCACTAATATCACTGATAACACAGGGTGCTAACTCCACTAATATCACTGATAACACAGGGTGCTAACTCCACTAATATCACTGATAACACAGGGTGCTAACTCCACTAATATCACTGATAACACAGGGTGCTAACTCCACTAATATCACTGATAACACACGGTGCTAACTCCACTAATATCACTGATAACACAGGGTGCTAACTCCACTAATATCACTGATAACACAGGGTGCTAACTCCACTAATATCACTGATAACACAGGGTGCTAACTCCACTAATATCACTGATAACACAGGGTGCTAACTCCACTAATATCACTGATAACACAGGGTGCTAATTCCACTAATATCACTGATAACACAGGGTGCTAACTCCACTAATATCACTGATAACACAGGGTGCTAACTCCACTAATATCACTGATAACACAGGGTGCTAACCCCACTAATATCACTGATAACACAGGGTGCTAACTCCTCTAATATCACTGATAACACAGTGTGCTAACTCCACTAGTATCACTGATAACACAGGGTGCTAACTCCACTAATATCACTGATAACACAGGGTGCTAACTCCACTAATATCACTGATAACACAGGGTGCTAACTCCACTAATATCACTGATAACACAGGGTGCTAACTCCACTAATATCACTGATAACACAGGGTGCTAACTCCTCTAATATCACTGATAACACAGGGTGCTAACTCCACTAATATCACTGATAACACAGGGTGCTAACTCCACTAATATCACTGATAACACAGGGTGCTAACTCCACTAATATCACTGATAACACAGGGTGCTAACTCCACTAATATCACTGATAACACAGGGTGCTAACTCCACTAATATCACTGATAACACAGGGTGCTAACTCCACTAATATCACTGATAACACAGGGTGCTAACTCCACTAATATCACTGATAACACAGGGTGCTAACTCCACTAATATCACTGATAACACAGGGTGCTAACTCCACTAATATCACTGATAACACAGGGTGCTAACTCCACTAATATCACTGATAACACAGGATGCTAACTCCACTAATATCACTGATAACACAGGGTGCTAACTCCACTAATATCACTGATAACACAGGGTGCTAACTCCACTAATATCACTGATAACACAGGGTGCTAACTCCACTAATATCACTGATAACACAGGGTGCTAACTCCACTAATATCACTGATAACACAGGGTGCTAACTCCACTAATATCACTGATAACACAGGGTGCTAACTCCACTAATATCACTGATAACACTGGGTGCGAACTCCACTAATATCTCTGATAACACAGGGTGCTAACACCACTAATATCACTGATAACACAGGGTGCTAACTTCACTAATATCACTGATAACACAGGGTGCTAACTCCTCTAATATCACTGCTAACACAGGGTGCTAACTCCGCTAATATCACTGATAACACAGGGTGCTAACTCCACTAATATCACTGATAACACAGGGTGCTAACTCCACTAATATCACTGATAACACAGGGTGCTAACTCCACTAATATCACTGATAACACAGGGTGCTAACTCCACTAATATCACTGATAACACAGGGTGCTAACTCCACTAATATCACTGATAACACAGGGTGCTAACTCCACTAATATCACTGATAACACAGGGTGCTAACTCCACTAATATCACTGATAACACAGGATGCTAACTCCACTAATATCACTAATAACACAGGTGCTAACTCCACTAATATCACTGATAACACAGGGTGCTAACTCCTCTAATATCACTGATAACACAGGGTGCTAACTCCACTAATATCACTGATAACACAGGGTGCTAACTCCACTAATATCACTGATAACACAGGGTGCTAACTCCACTAATATCACTGATAACACAGGGTGCTAACTCCACTAATATCACTGATAACACAGGGTGCTAACACCACTAATATCACTGATAACACAGGGTGCTAACTCCACTAATATCACTGATAACACAGGGTGCTAACTCCACTAATATCACTGCTAACACAGGGTGCTAACTCCACTAATATCACTGATAACACAGGGTGCTAACTCCTCTAATATCACTGATAACACAGGGTGCTAACTCCACTAATATCACTGATAACACAGGGTGCTAACTCCACTAATATCACTGATAACACAGGGTGCTAACTCCTCTAATATCACTGATAACACAGGGTGCTAACTCCACTAATATCACTGATAACACAGGGTGCTAACTCCACTAATATCACTGATAACACAGGGTGCTAACTCCACTAATATCACTGATAACACAGGGTGCTAACTCCACTAATATCACTGATAACACAGGGTGCTAACTCACTAATATCACTGATAACACAGGGTGCTAACTCCACTAATATCACTGATAACACAGGGTGCTAACTCCACTAATATCACTGATAACACAGGGTGCTAACTCCACTAATATCACTGATAACACAGGGTGCTAACTCCACTAATATCACTGATAACACAGGGTGCTAACTCCACTAATATCACTGATAACACAGGGTGCTAACTCCACTAATATCACTGATAACACAGGGTGCTAACTCCACTAATATCACTGATAACACAGGGTGCTAACTCCACTAATATCACTGATAACACAGGGTGCTAACTCCACTAATATCACTGATAACACAGGTGCTAACTCACTAATATCACTGATAACACAGGGTGCTAACTCCACTAATATCACTGATAACACAGGGTGCTAACTCCACTAATATCACTGATAACACAGGGTGCTAACTCCTCTAATATCACTGATAACACAGGGTGCTAACTCCTCTCATATCACTGATAACACAGGGTGCTAACTGCACTAATATCACTGATAACACAGAGTGCTAACTCCACTAATATCACTGATAACACAGGGTGCTAACCCCACTAATATCACTGATAACACAGGGTGCTAACTCCGCTAATATCACTGATAAGACAGGGTGCTAACCCCACTAATATCACTGATAACACAGGGTGCTAACTCCACTAATATCACTGATAACACAGGGTGCTAACTCCACTAATATCACAGATAACACAGGGTGCTAACTCCACTAATATCATTGATAACACGCGGTGCTAACTCCACTAATATCACTGATAACACACGGTGCTAACTCCACTAATATCACTGTTAACACAGGGTGCTAACTCCACTAATATCAGTAATAACACTGGGTGCTAATTCCACTAATATCACTGATAACACAGGGTGCTAACTCCACTAATATCAGTAATAACACAGGGTGTTAACTGCACTAAAATCACTGATAACACAGGGTGCTAACTCCACTAATATCACTGATAACACAGGGTGCTAACTCCACTAATATCACTGATAACACAGGGTGCTAACTCCACTAATATCACTGATAACACAGGGTGCTAACTCCACTAATATCACTGATAACACAGGGTGCTAACTCCACTAATATCACTGATAACACAGGGTGCTAACTCCACTAATATCACTGATAACACAGGGTGCTAACTCCACTAATATCACTGATAACACAGGGTGCTAACTCCTCTAATATCACTGATAACACAGGGTGCTAACTCCACTAATATCACTGATAACACAGGGTGCTAACTCCACTAATATCACTGATAACACAGGGTGCTAACTCCACTAATATCACTGATAACACAGGGTGCTAACTCCACTAATATCACTGATAACACAGGGTGCTAACTCCACTAATATCACTGATAACACAGGGTGCTAACTCCACTAATATCACTGATAACACAGGGTGCTAACTCCACTAATATCACTGATAACACAGGGTGCTAACTCCACTAATATCACTGATAACACAGGGTGCTAACTCCACTAATATCACTGATAACACAGGGTGCTAACTCCACTAATATCACTGATAACACAGGGTGCTAACTCCACTAATATCACTGATAACACAGGGTGCTAACACCACTAATATCACTGATAACACAGGGTGCTAACTCCACTAATATCACTGATAACACAGGGTGCTAACTCCACTAATATCACTGATAACACAGGGTGCTAACTCCACTAATATCACTGATAACACAGGGTGCTAACTCCACTAATATCACTGATAACACAGGGTGCTAACTCCACTAATATCACTGATAACACAGGGTGCTAACTCCACTAATATCACTGATAACACAGGGTGCTAACTCCACTAATATAACTGATAACACAGGGTGCTAACTCCACTAATATCACTGATAACACAGGGTGCTAACTCCACTAATATCACTGATAACACAGGGTGCTAACTCCACTAATATCACTGATAACACAGGGTGCTAACTCCACTAATATCACTGATAACACAGGGTGCTAACTCCACTAATATCACTGATAACACAGGGTGCTAACTCCACTAATATCACTGATAACACAGGGTGCTAACTCCACTAATATCACTGATAACACAGGGTGCTAACTCCACTAATATCACTGATAACACAGGTGCTAACTCCACTAATATCACTGATAACACAGGGTGCTAACTCCACTAATATCACTGATAACACAGGGTGCTAACTCCACTAATATCACTGATAACACAGGGTGCTAACTCCACTAATATCACTGATAACACAGGGTGCTAACTCCACTAATATCACTGATAACACAGGGTGCTAACTCCACTAATATCACTGATAACACAGGGTGCTAACTCCACTAATATCACTGATAACACAGGGTGCTAACTCCACTAATATCACTGATAACACAGGGTGCTAACTCCACTAATATCACTGATAACACAGGGTGCTAACTCCACTAATATCACTGATAACACAGGGTGCTAACTCCACTAATATCACTGATAACACAGGGTGCTAACTCCACTAATATCACTGATAACACAGGGTGCTAACTCCACTAATATCACTGATAACACAGGGTGCTAACTCCACTAATATCACTGATAACACAGGGTGCTAACTCCACTAATATCACTGATAACACAGGGTGCTAACTCCACTAATATCACTGATAACACAGGGTGCTAACTCCACTAATATCACTGATAACACAGGGTGCTAACTCCACTAATATCACTGATAACACAGGGTGCTAACTCCACTAATATCACTGATAACACAGGGTGCTAACTCCACTAATATCACTGATAACACAGGGTGCTAACTCCACTAATATCACTGATAACACAGGGTGCTAACTCCACTAATATCACTGATAACACAGGGTGCTAACTCCACTAATATCACTGATAACACAGGGTGCTAACTCCACTAATATCACTGATAACACAGGGTGCTAACTCCACTAATATCACTGATAACACAGGGTGCTAACTCCACTAATATCACTGATAACACAGGGTGCTAACTCCACTAATATCACTGATAACACAGGGTGCTAACTCCACTAATATCACTGATAACACAGGGTGCTAACTCCACTAATATCACTGATAACACAGGGTGCTAACTCCACTAATATCACTGATAACACAGGATGCTAACTCCTGTAATATCTCTGATAACACAGGGTGCTAACTCCACTAATATTACTGATAACACAGGGTGCTAACTCCACTAATATCACTGATAACACAGGGTGCTAACTCCACTAATATCACTGATAACACAGGGTGCTAACTCCACTAATATCACTGATAACACAGGGTGCTAACTCCACTAATATCACTGATAACACAGGGTGCTAACTCCACTAATATCACTGATAACACAGGGTGCTAACTCCACTAATATCACTGATAACACAGGGTGCTAACTCCACTAATATCACTGATAACACAGGGTGCTAACTCCACTAATATCACTGATAACACAGGGTGCTAACTCCACTAATATCACTGATAACACAGGGTGCTAACTCCACTAATATCACTGATAACACAGGGTGCTAACTCCACTAATATCACTGATAACACAGGGTGCTAACTCCACTAATATCACTGATAACACAGGGTGCTAACTCCACTAATATCACTGATAACACAGGGTGCTAACTCCACTAATATCACTGATAACACAGGGTGCTAACTCCACTAATATCACTGATAACACAGGGTGCTAACTCCACTAATATCACTGATAACACAGGGTGCTAACTCCACTAATATCACTGATAACACAGGGTGCTAACTCCACTAATATCACTGATAACACAGGGTGCTAACTCCTCTTATATCACTGATAACACAGGGTGCT
The DNA here is from genome assembly GCA_030390025.1 of Squalus acanthias. Taxonomy (NCBI): domain Eukaryota; kingdom Metazoa; phylum Chordata; class Chondrichthyes; order Squaliformes; family Squalidae; genus Squalus; species Squalus acanthias. Next base: position 34,097 of record JASTWF010002074.1, read on the forward strand.
AACTCCACTAATCTCACTGATAACACAGGGAGCTAACTCCACGAATATCACTGATAACACACGGTGCTAACTCCACTAATATCCCTGAGAACACAGGGTATAACTCCTCTAATAGCCCTGAGAACACAGGGTGCTAACTCCACTAATATCACTGATAAGACAGGGTGCTAACTCCACTATTATCACTGATAACACAGGGTGTTAACTCCGCTAATTACTCTGTTTTCAGAGGGCACTAACGCCGCTAATATCACTGATAACACAGGTTGCTAACTGCATTACTATCACTGGTAACACAGGGTGCTAACTCCACTAGTATCACTGATAACACAGGGTGCTAACTCCACGAATATCAGTGAAAACACAGGGTGCTAACTCCACTAATATCATTGATAACACAGGGTGCTAACCCCACTAATATCACTGATAACACAGGGTGCTAACTCCACTAATATCACTGAAAACACAGGGTGCTAACTCCACAAATGTCACTGATAACACATAGTGCTAACTCCACTAATATCACTGATAACACAGGGTGCTAACTCCACTAATATCACTGATAACACAGGGTGCTAACTCCACTAATATCACTGATAACACAGGGTGCTAACTCCTCTAATATCACTGATAACACAGGGTGCTAACTCCACTAATATCACTGATAACACAGGGTGCTAACTCCACTAATATCACTGATAACACAGGGTGCTAACTCCACTAATATCACTGATAACACAGGGTGCTAACTCCACTAATATCACTGATAACACAGGGTGCTAACTCCACTAATATCACTGATAACACAGGGTGCTAACTCCACTAATATCACTGATAACACAGGGTGCTAACTCACTAATATCACTGATAACACAGGGTGCTAACTCCACTAATATCACTGATAACACAGGGTGCTAACTCCACTAATATCACTGATAACACAGGGTGCTAACTCCACTAATATCACTGATAACACAGGGTGCTAACTCCACTAATATCACTGATAACACAGGGTGCTAACTCCACTAATATCACTGATAACACAGGGTGCTAACCCCTCTAATATCACTGATAACACACGGTGCTAACTCCACTAATATCATTGATAACACAGGGTGCTAACCCACTAATATCACTAGATAACACAGGGTGCTAACTCCAATAATATCACTGATAACACACGGTGCTAACTCCACTAATATCACTGATAACACAGGGTGCTAACTCCACTAATATCACTGTTAACACAGGGTGCTAACTCCACTAATATCACAGATAACACAGGGTGCTAACTCCACTAATATCACTGATAACACCGGGTGCTAACTCCACTAATATCACTTATAACACTGGGTGCTAAATCCACTCAAATCACTGATAACACAGGGTGCTAACTGCACTAAAATCACTAATAACACAGGGTGCAAACTCCTCTAATTTCACTTATAACACAGGGTGCTAACTCCACTAATATCACTGATAACACAGGGTGTCAACTGCACTAATATCACTGATAACACAGGTTGCTAACTCCACTAATATCACTGATAACACAGGGTGCTAACTCCACTAATATCACTGATAACACAGGGTGCTAACTGCACTAAAATCACTGATAACACAGGGTGCTAACTCCACTGATATCACTAATAACACAGGGTGCTAACTCCAATAATATCACTGATAACTCAGGGAGCTAACACCACTAATATCACTGATAACACAGGGTGCTAACTCCAGTAATATCGCTGTCACACAGGGTGCTAACTCCACCAATTTCACTGATAAGACAGGGTGCTAACCCCACTAATATCACTGATAACACACGTTGCTAACTCCACTAATATCACTAATAACACTTGGTGCTAACTCCACTAATATCACTGATAACACAGGGTGCTAACTCCACTAATGTCACTGATAACACACGGTGCTAACTCCACTAATATCACTGATAACACAGGGTGCTAACTCCACTAATATCACTGATAACACTTGGTGCTAACTCCACTAATATCACTGATAACACACGTTGCTAACTCCACTAATATCACTGATAACACAGGGTGCTAACTCCACTAATATCACTGATAACACACGGTGCTAACTCCACTAATATCACTGATAACACAGGGTGCTAACTCCACTAATATCACTGATAACACAGGGTGCTAACTCCACTAATATCACTGATAACACAGGGTGCTAACTCCACTAATATCACTGATAACACAGGGTGCTAACTCCACTAATATCACTGATAACACAGGGTGCTAACTCCACTAATATCACTGATAACACAGGGTGCTAACTCCACTAATATCACTGATAACACAGGGTGCTAACTCCACTAATATCACTGAAAACACAGGGTGCTAACTCCACTAATATCACTGATAACACAGGGTGCTAACTCCACTAATATCACTGATAACACAGGGTGCTAACTCCACTAATATCACTGATAACACAGGGTGCTAACTCCACTAATATCACTGATAACACAGGGTGCTAACTCCACTAATATCACTGATAACACAGGGTGCTAACCCACTAATATCACTGATAACACAGGGTGCTAACTCCACTAATATCACTGATAACACAGGGTGCTAACTCCACTAATATCACTGAAAACACAGGGTGCTAACCCCACTAATATCACTGATAACACAGGGTGCTAACTCCACTAATATCACTGATAACACAGGGTGCTAACTCCACTAATATCACTGATAACACAGGGTGCTAACTCCACTAATATCACTGATAACACAGGGTGCTAACTCCACTAATATCACTGATAACACAGGGTGCTAACTCCACTAATATCACTGATAACACAGGGTGCTAACTCCACTAATATCACTGATAACACAGGGTGCTAACTCCACTAATATCACTGATAACACAGGGTGCTAACTCCACTAATATCACTGATAACACAGGGTGCTAACTCCACTAATATCACTGATAACACAGGGTGCTAACTCCACTAATATCACTGATAACACAGGGTGCTAACTCCACTAATATCACTGATAACACAGGGTGCTAACTCCACTAATATCACTGATAACACAGGGTGCTAACTCCACTAATATCACTGATAACACAGGGTGCTAACTCCACTAATATCACTGATAACACAGGGTGCTAACTCCTCTAATATCACTGATAACACAGGGTGCTAACTCCACTAATATCACTGATAACACAGGGTGCTAACTCCACTAATATCACTGATAACACACGGTGCTAACTCCACTAATATCACTGATAACACAGGGTGCTAACTCCACTAATATCACTGATAACACAGGGTGCTAACTCCACTAATATCACTGATAACACAGGGTGCTAACTCCACTAATATCACTTATAACACAGGGTGCTAACTCCACTAATATCACTGATAACACAGGGTGCTAACTCCACTAATATCACTGATAACACAGGGTGCTAACTACACTAATATCACTGATAACACAGGGTGCTAACTCCACGAATATCACCTATAACACAGGGTGCTAACTCCACTAATATCACTGATAACACAGGGTGCTATCTCCACTAATATCACTGAAAACACAGGGTGCCATCTTCACTAATATCACTGATAACACAGGCTGCTAACTCTACTAATATCACTGATAAGAAAGGGTGCTAACGCCACAAATCTCACTTATAACACAGGGAGCTAACTCCATGAATATCACTGATAACACTGGGTGCTAACTCCACTAATATCACTGATAACACTGGGTGCTAACTCCACTAATAACACTGTTAACACACGGTGCTAACTCCACTAATATCAGTAATAAAACTGGGTGCTAACTCCACTAATATCACAGATAACACAGGGTGCTAACTCCACTAATATCACTGATAACACAGGTGCTAACTCCACTAATATCACTGATAACACAGGGTGCTAACTCCACTAATATCATTGATAACACAGGTTGCTAACTCCACTAATATCACTGATAACACAGGGTGCTAACTCCACTAATATCACTGATAACACAGGGTGCTAACTCCACTAATATCACTGATAACACAGGGTGCTAACTCCACTAATATCACTGATAACACAGGGTGCTAACTCCACTAATATCACTGATAACACAGGGTGCTAACTCCACTAATATCACTGACAACACAGGGTGCTAACTCCACTAATATCACTGATAACACAGGGTGCTAACTCCACTAATATCACTGACAACACAGGGTGCTAACTCCACTAATATCACTGATAACACAGAGTGCTAACTCCACTAATATCAGTAATAACACAGGTGCTAACTCCACTAATATCACTGATAACACAGGGTGCTAACTTCACTAATATCACTGATAACACAGGGTGCGAACTCCACCAATATCACTGATAACACAGGGTGCTAACTCCACTCATATCACTGATAACACAGGGTGCTAACTCCACTAATATCACTGATAACACAGGGTGCTAACTCCACTAATATCACTGATAACACAGGGTGCTAACTCCACTAATATCACTGATAACACAGGGTGCTAACTCCTCTAATATCACTGATAACACAGGGTGCTAACTTCACTAATATCACTAATAACACAGGGTGCTAACTCCACTAATATCACTGATAACACAGGGTGCTAACTCCACTAATATCACTGACAACACAAGGTGCTAACTCCACTAATATCACTGATAACACAGGGTGCTAACTCCACTAATATCAGTAATAACACAGGTGCTAACTCCACTAATATCACTGATAACACAGGGTGCTAACTCCACTAATATCACTGATAACACAGGGTGCTAACTCCACTAATATCACTGATAACACAGGGTGCTAACTCCACTAATATCACAGATAACACAGGGTGCTAACTCCAGTAATATCAGTAATAACACAGGTGCTAACTTCACTAATATCACTGATAACACAGGGTGCTAACTCCTCTAATATCACTGATAACACAGGGTGCTAACTTCCACTAATATCACTGATAACACAGGGTGCTAACTTCACTAATATCACTGATAACACAGGGTGCTAACTCCTCTAATATCACAGATAACACAGGGTGCTAACTCCACTAATATCACTGATAACACAGGGTGCTAACTCCACTAATATCACTGATAACACAGGGTGCTAACTCCACTAATATCACTGATAACACAGGGTGCTAACTCCACTAATATCACTGATAACACAGGGTGCTAACTCCACTAATATCACTGATAACACAGGGTGCTAACTCCACTAATATCACTGATAACACAGGGTGCTAACTCCACTAATATCACTGATAACACAGGGTGCTAACTCCACTAATATCACTGATAACACAGGGTGCTAACTCCACTAATATCACTGACAACACAAGGTGCTAACCCCACTAATATCACTGATAACACAGGGTGCTAACTCCACTAATATCAGTAATAACACAGGTGCTAACTCCACTAATATCACTGATAACACAGGGTGCTAACTCCACTAATATCACTGATAACACAGGGTGCTAACTCCACTAATATCACTGATAACACAGGGTGCTAACTCCACTAATATCACTGATAACACAGGGTGCTAACTCCACTAATATCACTGATAACACAGGGTGCTAACTCCTCTAATATCACTGATAACACAGGGTGCTAACTCCACTAATATCACTGATAACACAGGGTGCTAACTCCTCTAATATCACTGATAACACAGGGTGCTAACTCCTCTAATATCACTGATAACACAGGGTGCTAACTCCACTAATATCACTGATAACACAGGGTGCTAACTTCACTAATATCACTGATAACACAGGGTGCTAACTCCACTAATATCACTGATAACACAGGGTGCTAACTCCA
>JASTWF010002075.1:0-39968 GCA_030390025.1 Squalus acanthias
TCATTCAGTCAGTCACGCATTCATTCAGTCAGTCACGCATTCATTCAGTCAGTCACGGCATTCATTCAGTCAGTCACGCATTCATTCAGTCAGTCACGCATTCATTCAGTCAGTCACGCATTCATTCAGTCAGTCACGCATTCATTCAGTCAGTCACGCATTCATTCAGTCAGTCACGCATTCATTCAGTCAGTCACGCATTCATTCAGTCAGTCACGCATTCATTCAGTCAGTCAGCATTCATTCAGTCAGTCACGCATTCATTCAGTCAGTCACGCATTCATTCAGTCAGTCACGCATTCATTCATTCAGTCACGCATTCATTCAGTCAGTCACGCATTCATTCAGTCAGTCACGCATTCATTCAGTCAGTCACGCATTCATTCATTCAGTCACGCATTCATTCAGTCAGTCACGCATTCATTCATTCAGTCGTTCAGTCAGTCAGTCAGTGAGTCAGTCATTCCGTCGTTCAGTCAGTCAGACAGTCAGTCACGCATTCATTCAGTCAGTCACGCATTCATTCAGTCAGTCACGCATTCATTCGGTCAGTCACGCATTCATTCAGTCAGTCACGCATTCATTCAGTCAGTCACGCATTCATTCAGTCAGTCACGCATTCATTCAGTCATGTCACGCATTCTTCAGTCAGTCACGCATTCATTCAGTCATTCACGCATTCATTCAGTCAGTCACGCATTCATTCAGTCAGTCAAGCATTCATTCAGTCAGTCACGCATTCATTCAGTCAGTCACGCATTCATTCAGTCAGTCACGCATTCATTCAGTCAGTCACGCATTCATTCGGTCAGTCCACGCATTCATTCAGTCAGTCACGCATTCATTCAGTCAGTCACGCATTCATTCAGTCAGTCACGCATTCATTCAGTCAGTCCCGCATTCATTCAGTCAGTCACGCATTCATTCAGTCAGTCACGCATTCATTCAGTCAGTCACGCATTCATTCAGTCAGTCACGCATTCATTCAGTCAGTCACGCATTCATTCAGTCAGTCACGCATTCATTCAGTCAGTCACGCATTCATTCAGTCAGTCACGCATTCATTCAGTCAGTCACGCATTCATTCAGTCAGTCACGCATTCATTCGGTCAGTCACGCATTCATTCAGTCAGTCACGCATTCATTCAGTCAGTCACGCATTCATTCAGTCAGTCACGCATTCATTCAGGTCAGTCACGCATTCATTCAGTCAGTCCCGCATTCATTCAGTCAGTCACGCATTCATTCAGTCAGTCACGCATTCATTCAGGTCAGTCACGCATTCATTCAGGTCAGTCACGCATTCATTCAGTCAGTCACGCATTCATTCAGTCAGTCACGCATTCATTCAGTCAGTCACGCATTCATTCAGTCAGTCACGCATTCATTCAGTCAGTCACGCATTCATTCAGTCAGTCACGCATTCATTCAGTCAGTCACGCATTCATTCCAGTCAGTCACGCATTCTTCAGTCAGTCACGCATTCCATTCAGTCAGTCACGCATTCATTCAGTCAGTCACGCCATTCATTCAGTCAGTCACGCATTCATTCAGTCAGTCACGCATTCATTCAGTCAGTCACGCATTCATTCAGTCAGTCACGCATTTCATTCAGTCAGTCACGCATTCATTCAGTACAGTCACGCATTCATTCAGTCAGTCACGCTTCATTCAGTCAGTCACGCATTCATTCAGTCAGTCACGCATTATTCAGTCAGTCACGCATTCATTTCAGTCAGTCACGCATTCATTCAGTCAGTCCACGCATTCATTCAGTCAGTCACGCATTCATTCAGTCAGTCACGCATTCATTCAGTCAGTCACGCATTATTCAGTCAGTCACGCATTCATTCAGTCAGTCACGCATTCATCAGTCAGTCACGCATTCATTCAGTCAGTCACGCATTCATTCAGTCAGTCAGCATTCATTCAGTCAGTCACGCATTCATTCAGTCAGTCACGCATTCATTCAGTCAGTCACGCATTCATTCAGTCAGTCACGCATTCATTCAGTCAGTCACGCATTCATTCAGTCAGTCACGCTTCATTCAGTCAGTCACGCATTCATTCAGTCAGTCACGCATTCATTCAGTCAGTCACGCATTCATTCAGTCAGTCACGCATTCATTCAGTCAGTCACGATTCATTCAGTCAGTCACGCATTCATTCAGTCAGTCACGCATTCATTCAGTCAGTCACGCATTCATTCAGTCAGTCACGCATTCATTCGTCAGTCACGCATTCATTCAGTCAGTCACGCATTCATTCAGTCAGTCACGCATTCATTCAGTCAGTCACGCATTCATTCAGTCAGTCACGCATTCATTCAGTCAGTCTCACGCATTCATTCAGTCAGTCACGCATTCATTCAGTCAGTCACGCATTCATTCAGTCAGTCACGCATTCATTCAGTCAGTCACGCATTCATTCAGTCAGTCACGCATTCATTCAGTCAGTCACGCATTCATTCAGTCAGTCACGCATTCATTATTCACCATCAGTCCACGCATTCATTCAGTCAGTCACGCATTCATTCAGTCAGTCACGCATTCATTCAGTCAGTCACGCATTCATTCAGTCAGTCACGCATTCATTCAGTCAGTCACGCATTCATTCAGTCAGTCACGCATTCATTCAGTCAGTCACGCATTCATTCAGTCAGTCACGCATTCATTCAGTCAGTCACGCATTCATTCAGTCAGTCACGCATTCATTCAGTCAGTCACGCATTCATTCAGTCAGTCACGCATTCATTCAGTCAGTCACGCATTCATTCAGTCAGTCACGCATTCATTCAGTCAGTCACGCATTCATTCAGTCAGTCACGCATTCATTCAGTCAGTCACGCATTCATTCAGTCAGTCACGCATTCATTCAGTCAGTCACGCATTCATTCAGTCAGTCACGCATTCATTCAGTCAGTCACGCATTCATTCAGTCAGTCACGCATTCATTCAGTCAGTCACGCATTCATTCAGTCAGTCACGCATTCATTCAGTCAGTCACGCATTCATTCAGTCAGTCACGCATTCATTCAGTCAGTCACGCATTCATTCAGTCAGTCACGCATTCATTCAGTCAGTCACGCATTCATTCAGTCAGTCACGCATTCATTCAGTCAGTCACGCATTCATTCAGTCAGTCACGCATTCATTCAGTCAGTCACGCATTCATTCAGTCAGTCACGCATTCATTCAGTCAGTCACGCATTCATTCAGTCAGTCACGCATTCATTCAGTCAGTCACGCATTCATTCAGTCAGTCACGCATTCATTCAGTCAGTCACGCATTCATTCAGTCAGTCACGCATTCATTCAGTCAGTCACGCATTCATTCAGTCAGTCACGCATTCATTCAGTCAGTCACGCATTCATTCAGTCAGTCACGCATTCATTCAGTCAGTCACGCATTCATTCAGTCAGTCACGCATTCATTCAGTCAGTCACGCATTCATTCAGTCAGTCACGCATTCATTCAGTCAGTCACGCATTCATTCAGTCAGTCACGCATTCATTCAGTCAGTCACGCATTCATCCCCCCAGTCACGCATTCATTCAGTCAGTCACGCATTCATTCAGTCAGTCACGCATTCATTCAGTCAGTCACGCATTCATTCAGTCAGTCACGCATTCATTCAGTCAGTCACGCTTCATTCAGTCAGTCACGCATTCATTCAGTCAGTCACGCATTCATTCAGTCAGTCACGCATTCATTCAGTCAGTCACGCATTCATTCAGTCAGTCACGCATTCATTCAGTCAGTCACGCATTCATTCAGTCAGTCACGCATTCATTCAGTCAGTCACGCATTCATTCAGTCAGTCACGCATTCATTCAGTCAGTCACGCATTCATTCAGTCAGTCACGCATTCATTCAGTCAGTCACGCATTCATTCAGTCAGTCACGCATTCATTCAGTCAGTCACGCATTCATTCAGTCAGTCCCGCATTCATTCAGAAGTCACGCATTCATTCAGTCAGTCACGCATTCATTTCAGTCAGTCACGCATTCATTCAGTCAGTCACGCATTCATTCAGTCAGTCACGCATTCATTCAGTCAGTCACGCATTCTTCAGTCAGTCACGCATTCATTCAGTCAGTCACGCATTCTTTCAGTCAGTCACGCATTCATTCAGTCAGTCACGCATTCATTCAGTCAGTCACGCATTCATTCAGTCAGTCACGCATTCATTCAGTCAGTCACGCATTCATTCAGTCAGTCACGCATTCATTCAGTCAGTCACGCATTCATTCAGTCAGTCACGCATTCATTCAGTCAGTCACGCATTCATTCAGTCAGTCACGCATTCATTCAGTCAGTCACGCATTCATTCAGTCAGTCACGCATTCATTCAGTCAGTCACGCATTCATTCAGTCAGTCACGCATTCATTCAGTCAGTCACGCATTCATTCAGTCAGTCACGCATTCATTCAGTCAGTCACGCATTCATTCAGTCAGTCACGCATTCATTCAGTCAGTCACGCATTCATTCAGTCAGTCACGCATTCATTCAGTCAGTCACGCATTCATTCAGTCAGTCACGCATTCATTCAGTCAGTCACGCATTCATTCAGTCAGTCACGCATTCATTCAGTCAGTCACGCATTCATTCAGTCAGTCACGCATTCATTCAGTCAGTCACGCATTCATTCAGTCAGTCACGCATTCATTCAGTCAGTCACGCATTCATTCAGTCAGTCACGCATTCATTCAGTCAGTCACGCCCCACTTGCCCCCATTCAGTCAGTCACGCATTCATTCAGTCAGTCACGCATTCATTCAGTCAGTCACGCATATCATTCGTCAGTTCACGCATTCATTCAGTCAGTCACGCCTTCATTCAGTCAGTCACGCAGTCATTCAGTCAGTCACAGCATTCATTCAGTCAGGTCACGCAATTCATTCAGTCAGTCCACGCATTCATTCAGTCAGTCACGCATTCATTCAGTCAGTCACGCATTCATTCCAGTCAGTCACGCATTCATTCTGTCAGTCACGCAATTCATTCAGTCAGTCACGCATTCATTCAGTCAGTCACGCATTCATTCAGTCAGTCACGCCATTCATTCAGTCAGTCCACGCATTCATTCAGTCAGTCACGCATTCATTCAGTCAGTCACGGCATTCATTCAGTCAGTCACGCATTCATTCAGTCAGTCACGCATTCATTCAGTCAGTCACGCATTCATTCCGTCAGTCACGCATTCATTCAGTCAGTCACGCATTCATTCAGTCAGTCACGCATTCAGTCAGTCAGTCACGCATTCATTCAGTCAGTCACGCATTCATTCAGTCAAGTCACGCATTCATTCAGTCCGTCTCGCATTCATTCAGTCAGTCACGCATTCATTCAGTCAGTCAGCATTCATTCAGTCAGTCACGCATTCATTCTGTCAGTCACGCATTCATTCTGTCAGTCACGCATTCATTCAGTCAGTACGCATTCATTCGGTCAGTCACGCAATCATTCAGTCAGTCACGCATCATTCTGCAGTCACGCATTCATTCAGTCAGTCACGCATTCATTCAGGTCAGTCCACGCATTCATTCAGTCAGTCACGCATTCATTCAGTCAGTCACGCATTCATTCAGTCAGTCACGCATTCATTCAGTCAGTCACGCATTCATTCAGTCAGTCACGCATTCATTCGGTCAGTCACGCATTCATTCGGTCAGTCACGCATTCATTCAGTCAGTCACGCATTCATTCGTCCAGTCAGCATTCATTCTCGTCAGTCACGCATTCATTCAGTCAGTCACGCATTCATTCAGTCAGTCACGCATTCATTCTGTCAGTCACGCATTCATTCAGTCAGTCACGCATTCATTCAGTCAGTCACGCATTCATTCAGTCAGTCACGCATTCATTCAGTCAGTCACGCATCATTCAGTCAGACACGCATTCATTCAGTCAGTCACGCATTCATTCAGTCAGTCACGCATTCATTCAGTCAGTCACGCATTCATTCAGTCAGTACGCATTCATTCAGTCAGTCACGCATTCATTCAGTCAGTCACGAATTCATTCAGCTAGTCACGCATTCATTCAGTCAGTCACGCAGTCATTCAGTCAGTCACGCATTCATTCAGTCAGTCACGACATTCATTCTGTCAGTCACGCATTCATTCAGTCAGTCACGCATTCATTCAGTCAGTCACGCAGTCATTCAGTTCAGTCACGCATTCATTCAGTCAGTCACGCTTTCATTCAGTCAGTCACGCATTCATTCAGTCAGTCACGCATTCATTCAGTCAGTCACGCATTCATTCAGTCAGTCACGCATTACTTCAGTCAGTCCAAGCGCATTCATTTCAAGTCAGTCACGCATTCATTCAGTCAGTCACGCATTCATTCAGTCAGTCACGCATTCATTCAGTCAGTCACGCATTCATTCAGTCAGTCACGCATTCATTCAGTCAGTCACGCATTCATTCAGTCAGTCACGCATTCATTCAGTCAGTCACGCATTATTCAGTCAGTCACGCATTCATTCAGTCAGTCAGAATCATTCAGTCAGTCACGCATTCATTCAGTCAGTCACGCATTCATTCAGTCAGTCACGCATTCATTCAGTCAGTCACGCATTCATTCAGTCAGTCACGCATTCATTCAGTCAGTCACGATTCATTCAGTCAGTCACGCATTCATTCAGTCAGTCACGCATTCATTCAGTCAGTCACGCATTCATTCAGTCAGTCACGCATTCATTCAGTCAGTCACGCATTCATTCAGTCAGTCACGCATTCATTCAGTCAGTCACGCATTCATTCAGTCAGTCACGCATTCATTCAGTCAGTCACGCATTCATTCAGTCAGTCACGCATTCATTCAGTCAGTCACGCATTCATTCAGTCAGTCACGCATTCATTCAGTCAGTCACGCATTCATTCAGTCAGTCACGCATTCATTCAGTCAGTCACGCATTCATTCAGTCAGTCACGCATTCATTCAGTCAGTCACGCATTCATTCAGTCAGTCACGCATTCATTCAGTCAGTCACGCATTCATTCAGTCAGTCACGCATTCATTCAGTCAGTCACGCATTCATTCAGTCAGTCACGCATTCATTCAGTCAGTCACGCATTCATTCAGTCAGTCACGCATTCATTCAGTCAGTCACGCATTCATTCAGTCAGTCACGCATTCATTCAGTCAGTCACGCATTCATTCAGTCAGTCACGCATTCATTCAGTCAGTCACGCATTCATTCAGTCAGTCACGCATTCATTCAGTCAGTCACGCATTCATTCAGTCAGTCACGCATTCATTCAGTCAGTCACGCATTCATTCAGTCAGTCACGCATTCATTCAGTCAGTCACGCATTCATTCAGTCAGTCACGCATTCATTCAGTCAGTCACGCATTCATTCAGTCAGTCACGCATTCATTCAGTCAGTCACGCATTCATTCAGTCAGTCACGCATTCATTCAGTCAGTCACGCATTCATTCAGTCAGTCACGCATTCATTCAGTCAGTCACGCATTCATTCAGTCAGTCACGCATTCATTCAGTCAGTCACGCATTCATTCAGTCAGTCACGCATTCATTCAGTCAGTCACGCATTCATTCAGTCAGTCACGCATTCATTCAGTCAGTCACGCATTCATTCAGTCAGTCACGCATTCATTCAGTCAGTCACGCATTCATTCAGTCAGTCACGCATTCATTCAGTCAGTCACGCATTCATTCAGTCAGTCACGCATTCATTCAGTCAGTCACGCATTCATTCAGTCAGTCACGCATTCATTCAGTCAGTCACGCATTCATTCAGTCAGTCACGCATTCATTCAGTCAGTCACGCATTCATTCAGTCAGTCACGCATTCATTCAGTCAGTCACGCATTCATTCAGTCAGTCACGCATTCATTCAGTCAGTCACGCATTCATTCAGTCAGTCACGCATTCATTCAGTCAGTCACGCATTCATTCAGTCAGTCACGCATTCATTCAGTCAGTCACGCATTCATTCAGTCAGTCACGCATTCATTCAGTCAGTCACGCATTCATTCAGTCAGTCACGCATTCATTCAGTCAGTCACGCATTCATTCAGTCAGTCACGCATTCATTCAGTCAGTCACGCATTCATTCAGTCAGTCACGCATTCATTCAGTCAGTCACGCATTCATTCAGTCAGTCACGCATTCATTCAGTCAGTCACGCATTCATTCAGTCAGTCACGCATTCATTCAGTCAGTCACGCATTCATTCAGTCAGTCACGCATTCATTCAGTCAGTCACGCATTCATTCAGTCAGTCACGCATTCATTCAGTCAGTCACGCATTCATTCAGTCAGTCACGCATTCATTCAGTCAGTCACGCATTCATTCAGTCAGTCACGCATTCATTCAGTCAGTCACGCATTCATTCAGTCAGTCACGCATTCATTCAGTCAGTCACGCATTCATTCAGTCAGTCACGCATTCATTCAGTCAGTCACGCATTCATTCAGTCAGTCACGCATTCATTCAGTCAGTCACGCATTCATTCAGTCAGTCACGCATTCATTCAGTCAGTCACGCATTCATTCAGTCAGTCACGCATTCATTCAGTCAGTCACGCATTCATTCAGTCAGTCACGCATTCATTCAGTCAGTCACGCATTCATTCAGTCAGTCACGCATTCATTCAGTCAGTCACGCATTCATTCAGTCAGTCACGCATTCATTCAGTCAGTCACGCATTCATTCAGTCAGTCACGCATTCATTCAGTCAGTCACGCATTCATTCAGTCAGTCACGCATTCATTCAGTCAGTCACGCATTCATTCAGTCAGTCACGCATTCATTCAGTCAGTCACGCATTCATTCAGTCAGTCACGCATTCATTCAGTCAGTCACGCATTCATTCAGTCAGTCACGCATTCATTCAGTCAGTCACGCATTCATTCAGTCAGTCACGCATTCATTCAGTCAGTCACGCATTCATTCAGTCAGTCACGCATTCATTCAGTCAGTCACGCATTCATTCAGTCAGTCACGCATTCATTCAGTCAGTCACGCATTCATTCAGTCAGTCACGCATTCATTCAGTCAGTCACGCATTCATTCAGTCAGTCACGCATTCATTCAGTCAGTCACGCATTCATTCAGTCAGTCACGCATTCATTCAGTCAGTCACGCATTCATTCAGTCAGTCACGCATTCATTCAGTCAGTCACGCATTCATTCAGTCAGTCACGCATTCATTCAGTCAGTCACGCATTCATTCAGTCAGTCACGCATTCATTCAGTCAGTCACGCATTCATTCAGTCAGTCACGCATTCATTCAGTCAGTCACGCATTCATTCAGTCAGTCACGCATTCATTCAGTCAGTCACGCATTCATTCAGTCAGTCACGCATTCATTCAGTCAGTCACGCATTCATTCAGTCAGTCACGCATTCATTCAGTCAGTCACGCATTCATTCAGTCAGTCACGCATTCATTCAGTCAGTCACGCATTCATTCAGTCAGTCACGCATTCATTCAGTCAGTCACGCATTCATTCAGTCAGTCACGCATTCATTCAGTCAGTCACGCATTCATTCAGTCAGTCACGCATTCATTCAGTCAGTCACGCATTCATTCAGTCAGTCACGCATTCATTCAGTCAGTCACGCATTCATTCAGTCAGTCACGCATTCATTCAGTCAGTCACGCATTCATTCAGTCAGTCACGCATTCATTCAGTCAGTCACGCATTCATTCAGTCAGTCACGCATTCATTCAGTCAGTCACGCATTCATTCAGTCAGTCACGCATTCATTCAGTCAGTCACGCATTCATTCAGTCAGTCACGCATTCATTCAGTCAGTCACGCATTCATTCAGTCAGTCACGCATTCATTCAGTCAGTCACGCATTCATTCAGTCAGTCACGCATTCATTCAGTCAGTCACGCATTCATTCAGTCAGTCACGCATTCATTCAGTCAGTCACGCATTCATTCAGTCAGTCACGCATTCATTCAGTCAGTCACGCATTCATTCAGTCAGTCACGCATTCATTCAGTCAGTCACGCATTCATTCAGTCAGTCACGCATTCATTCAGTCAGTCACGCATTCATTCAGTCAGTCACGCATTCATTCAGTCAGTCACGCATTCATTCAGTCAGTCACGCATTCATTCAGTCAGTCACGCATTCATTCAGTCAGTCACGCATTCATTCAGTCAGTCACGCATTCATTCAGTCAGTCACGCATTCATTCAGTCAGTCACGCATTCATTCAGTCAGTCACGCATTCATTCAGTCAGTCACGCATTCATTCAGTCAGTCACGCATTCATTCAGTCAGTCACGCATTCATTCAGTCAGTCACGCATTCATTCAGTCAGTCACGCATTCATTCAGTCAGTCACGCATTCATTCAGTCAGTCACGCATTCATTCAGTCAGTCACGCATTCATTCAGTCAGTCACGCATTCATTCAGTCAGTCACGCATTCATTCAGTCAGTCACGCATTCATTCAGTCAGTCACGCATTCATTCAGTCAGTCACGCATTCATTCAGTCAGTCACGCATTCATTCAGTCAGTCACGCATTCATTCAGTCAGTCACGCATTCATTCAGTCAGTCACGCATTCATTCAGTCAGTCACGCATTCATTCAGTCAGTCACGCATTCATTCAGTCAGTCACGCATTCATTCAGTCAGTCACGCATTCATTCAGTCAGTCACGCATTCATTCAGTCAGTCACGCATTCATTCAGTCAGTCACGCATTCATTCAGTCAGTCACGCATTCATTCAGTCAGTCACGCATTCATTCAGTCAGTCACGCATTCATTCAGTCAGTCACGCATTCATTCAGTCAGTCACGCATTCATTCAGTCAGTCACGCATTCATTCAGTCAGTCACGCATTCATTCAGTCAGTCACGCATTCATTCAGTCAGTCACGCATTCATTCAGTCAGTCACGCATTCATTCAGTCAGTCACGCATTCATTCAGTCAGTCACGCATTCATTCAGTCAGTCACGCATTCATTCAGTCAGTCACGCATTCATTCAGTCAGTCACGCATTCATTCAGTCAGTCACGCATTCATTCAGTCAGTCACGCATTCATTCAGTCAGTCACGCATTCATTCAGTCAGTCACGCATTCATTCAGTCAGTCACGCATTCATTCAGTCAGTCACGCATTCATTCAGTCAGTCACGCATTCATTCAGTCAGTCACGCATTCATTCAGTCAGTCACGCATTCATTCAGTCAGTCACGCATTCATTCAGTCAGTCACGCATTCATTCAGTCAGTCACGCATTCATTCAGTCAGTCACGCATTCATTCAGTCAGTCACGCATTCATTCAGTCAGTCACGCATTCATTCAGTCAGTCACGCATTCATTCAGTCAGTCACGCATTCATTCAGTCAGTCACGCATTCATTCAGTCAGTCACGCATTCATTCAGTCAGTCACGCATTCATTCAGTCAGTCACGCATTCATTCAGTCAGTCACGCATTCATTCAGTCAGTCACGCATTCATTCAGTCAGTCACGCATTCATTCAGTCAGTCACGCATTCATTCAGTCAGTCACGCATTCATTCAGTCAGTCACGCATTCATTCAGTCAGTCACGCATTCATTCAGTCAGTCACGCATTCATTCAGTCAGTCACGCATTCATTCAGTCAGTCACGCATTCATTCAGTCAGTCACGCATTCATTCAGTCAGTCACGCATTCATTCAGTCAGTCACGCATTCATTCAGTCAGTCACGCATTCATTCAGTCAGTCACGCATTCATTCAGTCAGTCACGCATTCATTCAGTCAGTCACGCATTCATTCAGTCAGTCACGCATTCATTCAGTCAGTCACGCATTCATTCAGTCAGTCACGCATTCATTCAGTCAGTCACGCATTCATTCAGTCAGTCACGCATTCATTCAGTCAGTCACGCATTCATTCAGTCAGTCACGCATTCATTCAGTCAGTCACGCATTCATTCAGTCAGTCACGCATTCATTCAGTCAGTCACGCATTCATTCAGTCAGTCACGCATTCATTCAGTCAGTCACGCATTCATTCAGTCAGTCACGCATTCATTCAGTCAGTCACGCATTCATTCAGTCAGTCACGCATTCATTCAGTCAGTCACGCATTCATTCAGTCAGTCACGCATTCATTCAGTCAGTCACGCATTCATTCAGTCAGTCACGCATTCATTCAGTCAGTCACGCATTCATTCAGTCAGTCACGCATTCATTCAGTCAGTCACGCATTCATTCAGTCAGTCACGCATTCATTCAGTCAGTCACGCATTCATTCAGTCAGTCACGCATTCATTCAGTCAGTCACGCATTCATTCAGTCAGTCACGCATTCATTCAGTCAGTCACGCATTCATTCAGTCAGTCACGCATTCATTCAGTCAGTCACGCATTCATTCAGTCAGTCACGCATTCATTCAGTCAGTCACGCATTCATTCAGTCAGTCACGCATTCATTCAGTCAGTCACGCATTCATTCAGTCAGTCACGCATTCATTCAGTCAGTCACGCATTCATTCAGTCAGTCACGCATTCATTCAGTCAGTCACGCATTCATTCAGTCAGTCACGCATTCATTCAGTCAGTCACGCATTCATTCAGTCAGTCACGCATTCATTCAGTCAGTCACGCATTCATTCAGTCAGTCACGCATTCATTCAGTCAGTCACGCATTCATTCAGTCAGTCACGCATTCATTCAGTCAGTCACGCATTCATTCAGTCAGTCACGCATTCATTCAGTCAGTCACGCATTCATTCAGTCAGTCACGCATTCATTCAGTCAGTCACGCATTCATTCAGTCAGTCACGCATTCATTCAGTCAGTCACGCATTCATTCAGTCAGTCACGCATTCATTCAGTCAGTCACGCATTCATTCAGTCAGTCACGCATTCATTCAGTCAGTCACGCATTCATTCAGTCAGTCACGCATTCATTCAGTCAGTCACGCATTCATTCAGTCAGTCACGCATTCATTCAGTCAGTCACGCATTCATTCAGTCAGTCACGCATTCATTCAGTCAGTCACGCATTCATTCAGTCAGTCACGCATTCATTCAGTCAGTCACGCATTCATTCAGTCAGTCACGCATTCATTCAGTCAGTCACGCATTCATTCAGTCAGTCACGCATTCATTCAGTCAGTCACGCATTCATTCAGTCAGTCACGCATTCATTCAGTCAGTCACGCATTCATTCAGTCAGTCACGCATTCATTCAGTCAGTCACGCATTCATTCAGTCAGTCACGCATTCATTCAGTCAGTCACGCATTCATTCAGTCAGTCACGCATTCATTCAGTCAGTCACGCATTCATTCAGTCAGTCACGCATTCATTCAGTCAGTCACGCATTCATTCAGTCAGTCACGCATTCATTCAGTCAGTCACGCATTCATTCAGTCAGTCACGCATTCATTCAGTCAGTCACGCATTCATTCAGTCAGTCACGCATTCATTCAGTCAGTCACGCATTCATTCAGTCAGTCACGCATTCATTCAGTCAGTCACGCATTCATTCAGTCAGTCACGCATTCATTCAGTCAGTCACGCATTCATTCAGTCAGTCACGCATTCATTCAGTCAGTCACGCATTCATTCAGTCAGTCACGCATTCATTCAGTCAGTCACGCATTCATTCAGTCAGTCACGCATTCATTCAGTCAGTCACGCATTCATTCAGTCAGTCACGCATTCATTCAGTCAGTCACGCATTCATTCAGTCAGTCACGCATTCATTCAGTCAGTCACGCATTCATTCAGTCAGTCACGCATTCATTCAGTCAGTCACGCATTCATTCAGTCAGTCACGCATTCATTCAGTCAGTCACGCATTCATTCAGTCAGTCACGCATTCATTCAGTCAGTCACGCATTCATTCAGTCAGTCACGCATTCATTCAGTCAGTCACGCATTCATTCAGTCAGTCACGCATTCATTCAGTCAGTCACGCATTCATTCAGTCAGTCACGCATTCATTCAGTCAGTCACGCATTCATTCAGTCAGTCACGCATTCATTCAGTCAGTCACGCATTCATTCAGTCAGTCACGCATTCATTCAGTCAGTCACGCATTCATTCAGTCAGTCACGCATTCATTCAGTCAGTCACGCATTCATTCAGTCAGTCACGCATTCATTCAGTCAGTCACGCATTCATTCAGTCAGTCACGCATTCATTCAGTCAGTCACGCATTCATTCAGTCAGTCACGCATTCATTCAGTCAGTCACGCATTCATTCAGTCAGTCACGCATTCATTCAGTCAGTCACGCATTCATTCAGTCAGTCACGCATTCATTCAGTCAGTCACGCATTCATTCAGTCAGTCACGCATTCATTCAGTCAGTCACGCATTCATTCAGTCAGTCACGCATTCATTCAGTCAGTCACGCATTCATTCAGTCAGTCACGCATTCATTCAGTCAGTCACGCATTCATTCAGTCAGTCACGCATTCATTCAGTCAGTCACGCATTCATTCAGTCAGTCACGCATTCATTCAGTCAGTCACGCATTCATTCAGTCAGTCACGCATTCATTCAGTCAGTCACGCATTCATTCAGTCAGTCACGCATTCATTCAGTCAGTCACGCATTCATTCAGTCAGTCACGCATTCATTCAGTCAGTCACGCATTCATTCAGTCAGTCACGCATTCATTCAGTCAGTCACGCATTCATTCAGTCAGTCACGCATTCATTCAGTCAGTCACGCATTCATTCAGTCAGTCACGCATTCATTCAGTCAGTCACGCATTCATTCAGTCAGTCACGCATTCATTCAGTCAGTCACGCATTCATTCAGTCAGTCACGCATTCATTCAGTCAGTCACGCATTCATTCAGTCAGTCACGCATTCATTCAGTCAGTCACGCATTCATTCAGTCAGTCACGCATTCATTCAGTCAGTCACGCATTCATTCAGTCAGTCACGCATTCATTCAGTCAGTCACGCATTCATTCAGTCAGTCACGCATTCATTCAGTCAGTCACGCATTCATTCAGTCAGTCACGCATTCATTCAGTCAGTCACGCATTCATTCAGTCAGTCACGCATTCATTCAGTCAGTCACGCATTCATTCAGTCAGTCACGCATTCATTCAGTCAGTCACGCATTCATTCAGTCAGTCACGCATTCATTCAGTCAGTCACGCATTCATTCAGTCAGTCACGCATTCATTCAGTCAGTCACGCATTCATTCAGTCAGTCACGCATTCATTCAGTCAGTCACGCATTCATTCAGTCAGTCACGCATTCATTCAGTCAGTCACGCATTCATTCAGTCAGTCACGCATTCATTCAGTCAGTCACGCATTCATTCAGTCAGTCACGCATTCATTCAGTCAGTCACGCATTCATTCAGTCAGTCACGCATTCATTCAGTCAGTCACGCATTCATTCAGTCAGTCACGCATTCATTCAGTCAGTCACGCATTCATTCAGTCAGTCACGCATTCATTCAGTCAGTCACGCATTCATTCAGTCAGTCACGCATTCATTCAGTCAGTCACGCATTCATTCAGTCAGTCACGCATTCATTCAGTCAGTCACGCATTCATTCAGTCAGTCACGCATTCATTCAGTCAGTCACGCATTCATTCAGTCAGTCACGCATTCATTCAGTCAGTCACGCATTCATTCAGTCAGTCACGCATTCATTCAGTCAGTCACGCATTCATTCAGTCAGTCACGCATTCATTCAGTCAGTCACGCATTCATTCAGTCAGTCACGCATTCATTCAGTCAGTCACGCATTCATTCAGTCAGTCACGCATTCATTCAGTCAGTCACGCATTCATTCAGTCAGTCACGCATTCATTCAGTCAGTCACGCATTCATTCAGTCAGTCACGCATTCATTCAGTCAGTCACGCATTCATTCAGTCAGTCACGCATTCATTCAGTCAGTCACGCATTCATTCAGTCAGTCACGCATTCATTCAGTCAGTCACGCATTCATTCAGTCAGTCACGCATTCATTCAGTCAGTCACGCATTCATTCAGTCAGTCACGCATTCATTCAGTCAGTCACGCATTCATTCAGTCAGTCACGCATTCATTCAGTCAGTCACGCATTCATTCAGTCAGTCACGCATTCATTCAGTCAGTCACGCATTCATTCAGTCAGTCACGCATTCATTCAGTCAGTCACGCATTCATTCAGTCAGTCACGCATTCATTCAGTCAGTCACGCATTCATTCAGTCAGTCACGCATTCATTCAGTCAGTCACGCATTCATTCAGTCAGTCACGCATTCATTCAGTCAGTCACGCATTCATTCAGTCAGTCACGCATTCATTCAGTCAGTCACGCATTCATTCAGTCAGTCACGCATTCATTCAGTCAGTCACGCATTCATTCAGTCAGTCACGCATTCATTCAGTCAGTCACGCATTCATTCAGTCAGTCACGCATTCATTCAGTCAGTCACGCATTCATTCAGTCAGTCACGCATTCATTCAGTCAGTCACGCATTCATTCAGTCAGTCACGCATTCATTCAGTCAGTCACGCATTCATTCAGTCAGTCACGCATTCATTCAGTCAGTCACGCATTCATTCAGTCAGTCACGCATTCATTCAGTCAGTCACGCATTCATTCAGTCAGTCACGCATTCATTCAGTCAGTCACGCATTCATTCAGTCAGTCACGCATTCATTCAGTCAGTCACGCATTCATTCAGTCAGTCACGCATTCATTCAGTCAGTCACGCATTCATTCAGTCAGTCACGCATTCATTCAGTCAGTCACGCATTCATTCAGTCAGTCACGCATTCATTCAGTCAGTCACGCATTCATTCAGTCAGTCACGCATTCATTCAGTCAGTCACGCATTCATTCAGTCAGTCACGCATTCATTCAGTCAGTCACGCATTCATTCAGTCAGTCACGCATTCATTCAGTCAGTCACGCATTCATTCAGTCAGTCACGCATTCATTCAGTCAGTCACGCATTCATTCAGTCAGTCACGCATTCATTCAGTCAGTCACGCATTCATTCAGTCAGTCACGCATTCATTCAGTCAGTCACGCATTCATTCAGTCAGTCACGCATTCATTCAGTCAGTCACGCATTCATTCAGTCAGTCACGCATTCATTCAGTCAGTCACGCATTCATTCAGTCAGTCACGCATTCATTCAGTCAGTCACGCATTCATTCAGTCAGTCACGCATTCATTCAGTCAGTCACGCATTCATTCAGTCAGTCACGCATTCATTCAGTCAGTCACGCATTCATTCAGTCAGTCACGCATTCATTCAGTCAGTCACGCATTCATTCAGTCAGTCACGCATTCATTCAGTCAGTCACGCATTCATTCAGTCAGTCACGCATTCATTCAGTCAGTCACGCATTCATTCAGTCAGTCACGCATTCATTCAGTCAGTCACGCATTCATTCAGTCAGTCACGCATTCATTCAGTCAGTCACGCATTCATTCAGTCAGTCACGCATTCATTCAGTCAGTCACGCATTCATTCAGTCAGTCACGCATTCATTCAGTCAGTCACGCATTCATTCAGTCAGTCACGCATTCATTCAGTCAGTCACGCATTCATTCAGTCAGTCACGCATTCATTCAGTCAGTCACGCATTCATTCAGTCAGTCACGCATTCATTCAGTCAGTCACGCATTCATTCAGTCAGTCACGCATTCATTCAGTCAGTCACGCATTCATTCAGTCAGTCACGCATTCATTCAGTCAGTCACGCATTCATTCAGTCAGTCACGCATTCATTCAGTCAGTCACGCATTCATTCAGTCAGTCACGCATTCATTCAGTCAGTCACGCATTCATTCAGTCAGTCACGCATTCATTCAGTCAGTCACGCATTCATTCAGTCAGTCACGCATTCATTCAGTCAGTCACGCATTCATTCAGTCAGTCACGCATTCATTCAGTCAGTCACGCATTCATTCAGTCAGTCACGCATTCATTCAGTCAGTCACGCATTCATTCAGTCAGTCACGCATTCATTCAGTCAGTCACGCATTCATTCAGTCAGTCACGCATTCATTCAGTCAGTCACGCATTCATTCAGTCAGTCACGCATTCATTCAGTCAGTCACGCATTCATTCAGTCAGTCACGCATTCATTCAGTCAGTCACGCATTCATTCAGTCAGTCACGCATTCATTCAGTCAGTCACGCATTCATTCAGTCAGTCACGCATTCATTCAGTCAGTCACGCATTCATTCAGTCAGTCACGCATTCATTCAGTCAGTCACGCATTCATTCAGTCAGTCACGCATTCATTCAGTCAGTCACGCATTCATTCAGTCAGTCACGCATTCATTCAGTCAGTCACGCATTCATTCAGTCAGTCACGCATTCATTCAGTCAGTCACGCATTCATTCAGTCAGTCACGCATTCATTCAGTCAGTCACGCATTCATTCAGTCAGTCACGCATTCATTCAGTCAGTCACGCATTCATTCAGTCAGTCACGCATTCATTCAGTCAGTCACGCATTCATTCAGTCAGTCACGCATTCATTCAGTCAGTCACGCATTCATTCAGTCAGTCACGCATTCATTCAGTCAGTCACGCATTCATTCAGTCAGTCACGCATTCATTCAGTCAGTCACGCATTCATTCAGTCAGTCACGCATTCATTCAGTCAGTCACGCATTCATTCAGTCAGTCACGCATTCATTCAGTCAGTCACGCATTCATTCAGTCAGTCACGCATTCATTCAGTCAGTCACGCATTCATTCAGTCAGTCACGCATTCATTCAGTCAGTCACGCATTCATTCAGTCAGTCACGCATTCATTCAGTCAGTCACGCATTCATTCAGTCAGTCACGCATTCATTCAGTCAGTCACGCATTCATTCAGTCAGTCACGCATTCATTCAGTCAGTCACGCATTCATTCAGTCAGTCACGCATTCATTCAGTCAGTCACGCATTCATTCAGTCAGTCACGCATTCATTCAGTCAGTCACGCATTCATTCAGTCAGTCACGCATTCATTCAGTCAGTCACGCATTCATTCAGTCAGTCACGCATTCATTCAGTCAGTCACGCATTCATTCAGTCAGTCACGCATTCATTCAGTCAGTCACGCATTCATTCAGTCAGTCACGCATTCATTCAGTCAGTCACGCATTCATTCAGTCAGTCACGCATTCATTCAGTCAGTCACGCATTCATTCAGTCAGTCACGCATTCATTCAGTCAGTCACGCATTCATTCAGTCAGTCACGCATTCATTCAGTCAGTCACGCATTCATTCAGTCAGTCACGCATTCATTCAGTCAGTCACGCATTCATTCAGTCAGTCACGCATTCATTCAGTCAGTCACGCATTCATTCAGTCAGTCACGCATTCATTCAGTCAGTCACGCATTCATTCAGTCAGTCACGCATTCATTCAGTCAGTCACGCATTCATTCAGTCAGTCACGCATTCATTCAGTCAGTCACGCATTCATTCAGTCAGTCACGCATTCATTCAGTCAGTCACGCATTCATTCAGTCAGTCACGCATTCATTCAGTCAGTCACGCATTCATTCAGTCAGTCACGCATTCATTCAGTCAGTCACGCATTCATTCAGTCAGTCACGCATTCATTCAGTCAGTCACGCATTCATTCAGTCAGTCACGCATTCATTCAGTCAGTCACGCATTCATTCAGTCAGTCACGCATTCATTCAGTCAGTCACGCATTCATTCAGTCAGTCACGCATTCATTCAGTCAGTCACGCATTCATTCAGTCAGTCACGCATTCATTCAGTCAGTCACGCATTCATTCAGTCAGTCACGCATTCATTCAGTCAGTCACGCATTCATTCAGTCAGTCACGCATTCATTCAGTCAGTCACGCATTCATTCAGTCAGTCACGCATTCATTCAGTCAGTCACGCATTCATTCAGTCAGTCACGCATTCATTCAGTCAGTCACGCATTCATTCAGTCAGTCACGCATTCATTCAGTCAGTCACGCATTCATTCAGTCAGTCACGCATTCATTCAGTCAGTCACGCATTCATTCAGTCAGTCACGCATTCATTCAGTCAGTCACGCATTCATTCAGTCAGTCACGCATTCATTCAGTCAGTCACGCATTCATTCAGTCAGTCACGCATTCATTCAGTCAGTCACGCATTCATTCAGTCAGTCACGCATTCATTCAGTCAGTCACGCATTCATTCAGTCAGTCACGCATTCATTCAGTCAGTCACGCATTCATTCAGTCAGTCACGCATTCATTCAGTCAGTCACGCATTCATTCAGTCAGTCACGCATTCATTCAGTCAGTCACGCATTCATTCAGTCAGTCACGCATTCATTCAGTCAGTCACGCATTCATTCAGTCAGTCACGCATTCATTCAGTCAGTCACGCATTCATTCAGTCAGTCACGCATTCATTCAGTCAGTCACGCATTCATTCAGTCAGTCACGCATTCATTCAGTCAGTCACGCATTCATTCAGTCAGTCACGCATTCATTCAGTCAGTCACGCATTCATTCAGTCAGTCACGCATTCATTCAGTCAGTCACGCATTCATTCAGTCAGTCACGCATTCATTCAGTCAGTCACGCATTCATTCAGTCAGTCACGCATTCATTCAGTCAGTCACGCATTCATTCAGTCAGTCACGCATTCATTCAGTCAGTCACGCATTCATTCAGTCAGTCACGCATTCATTCAGTCAGTCACGCATTCATTCAGTCAGTCACGCATTCATTCAGTCAGTCACGCATTCATTCAGTCAGTCACGCATTCATTCAGTCAGTCACGCATTCATTCAGTCAGTCACGCATTCATTCAGTCAGTCACGCATTCATTCAGTCAGTCACGCATTCATTCAGTCAGTCACGCATTCATTCAGTCAGTCACGCATTCATTCAGTCAGTCACGCATTCATTCAGTCAGTCACGCATTCATTCAGTCAGTCACGCATTCATTCAGTCAGTCACGCATTCATTCAGTCAGTCACGCATTCATTCAGTCAGTCACGCATTCATTCAGTCAGTCACGCATTCATTCAGTCAGTCACGCATTCATTCAGTCAGTCACGCATTCATTCAGTCAGTCACGCATTCATTCAGTCAGTCACGCATTCATTCAGTCAGTCACGCATTCATTCAGTCAGTCACGCATTCATTCAGTCAGTCACGCATTCATTCAGTCAGTCACGCATTCATTCAGTCAGTCACGCATTCATTCAGTCAGTCACGCATTCATTCAGTCAGTCACGCATTCATTCAGTCAGTCACGCATTCATTCAGTCAGTCACGCATTCATTCAGTCAGTCACGCATTCATTCAGTCAGTCACGCATTCATTCAGTCAGTCACGCATTCATTCAGTCAGTCACGCATTCATTCAGTCAGTCACGCATTCATTCAGTCAGTCACGCATTCATTCAGTCAGTCACGCATTCATTCAGTCAGTCACGCATTCATTCAGTCAGTCACGCATTCATTCAGTCAGTCACGCATTCATTCAGTCAGTCACGCATTCATTCAGTCAGTCACGCATTCATTCAGTCAGTCACGCATTCATTCAGTCAGTCACGCATTCATTCAGTCAGTCACGCATTCATTCAGTCAGTCACGCATTCATTCAGTCAGTCACGCATTCATTCAGTCAGTCACGCATTCATTCAGTCAGTCACGCATTCATTCAGTCAGTCACGCATTCATTCAGTCAGTCACGCATTCATTCAGTCAGTCACGCATTCATTCAGTCAGTCACGCATTCATTCAGTCAGTCACGCATTCATTCAGTCAGTCACGCATTCATTCAGTCAGTCACGCATTCATTCAGTCAGTCACGCATTCATTCAGTCAGTCACGCATTCATTCAGTCAGTCACGCATTCATTCAGTCAGTCACGCATTCATTCAGTCAGTCACGCATTCATTCAGTCAGTCACGCATTCATTCAGTCAGTCACGCATTCATTCAGTCAGTCACGCATTCATTCAGTCAGTCACGCATTCATTCAGTCAGTCACGCATTCATTCAGTCAGTCACGCATTCATTCAGTCAGTCACGCATTCATTCAGTCAGTCACGCATTCATTCAGTCAGTCACGCATTCATTCAGTCAGTCACGCATTCATTCAGTCAGTCACGCATTCATTCAGTCAGTCACGCATTCATTCAGTCAGTCACGCATTCATTCAGTCAGTCACGCATTCATTCAGTCAGTCACGCATTCATTCAGTCAGTCAC
This sequence comes from Squalus acanthias, assembly GCA_030390025.1. Classification (NCBI taxonomy): domain Eukaryota; kingdom Metazoa; phylum Chordata; class Chondrichthyes; order Squaliformes; family Squalidae; genus Squalus; species Squalus acanthias. The sequence goes on from JASTWF010002075.1 coordinate 22,164, forward strand.
GCATTCATTCAGTCAGTCACGCATTCATTCAGTCAGTCACGCATTCATTCAGTCAGTCACGCATTCATTCAGTCAGTCACGCATTCATTCAGTCAGTCACGCATTCATTCAGTCAGTCACGCATTCATTCAGTCAGTCACGCATTCATTCAGTCAGTCACGCATTCATTCAGTCAGTCACGCATTCATTCAGTCAGTCACGCATTCATTCAGTCAGTCACGCATTCATTCAGTCAGTCACGCATTCATTCAGTCAGTCACGCATTCATTCAGTCAGTCACGCATTCATTCAGTCAGTCACGCATTCATTCAGTCAGTCACGCATTCATTCAGTCAGTCACGCATTCATTCAGTCAGTCACGCATTCATTCAGTCAGTCACGCATTCATTCAGTCAGTCACGCATTCATTCAGTCAGTCACGCATTCATTCAGTCAGTCACGCATTCATTCAGTCAGTCACGCATTCATTCAGTCAGTCACGCATTCATTCAGTCAGTCACGCATTCATTCAGTCAGTCACGCATTCATTCAGTCAGTCACGCATTCATTCAGTCAGTCACGCATTCATTCAGTCAGTCACGCATTCATTCAGTCAGTCACGCATTCATTCAGTCAGTCACGCATTCATTCAGTCAGTCACGCATTCATTCAGTCAGTCACGCATTCATTCAGTCAGTCACGCATTCATTCAGTCAGTCACGCATTCATTCAGTCAGTCACGCATTCATTCAGTCAGTCACGCATTCATTCAGTCAGTCACGCATTCATTCAGTCAGTCACGCATTCATTCAGTCAGTCACGCATTCATTCAGTCAGTCACGCATTCATTCAGTCAGTCACGCATTCATTCAGTCAGTCACGCATTCATTCAGTCAGTCACGCATTCATTCAGTCAGTCACGCATTCATTCAGTCAGTCACGCATTCATTCAGTCAGTCACGCATTCATTCAGTCAGTCACGCATTCATTCAGTCAGTCACGCATTCATTCAGTCAGTCACGCATTCATTCAGTCAGTCACGCATTCATTCAGTCAGTCACGCATTCATTCAGTCAGTCACGCATTCATTCAGTCAGTCACGCATTCATTCAGTCAGTCACGCATTCATTCAGTCAGTCACGCATTCATTCAGTCAGTCACGCATTCATTCAGTCAGTCACGCATTCATTCAGTCAGTCACGCATTCATTCAGTCAGTCACGCATTCATTCAGTCAGTCACGCATTCATTCAGTCAGTCACGCATTCATTCAGTCAGTCACGCATTCATTCAGTCAGTCACGCATTCATTCAGTCAGTCACGCATTCATTCAGTCAGTCACGCATTCATTCAGTCAGTCACGCATTCATTCAGTCAGTCACGCATTCATTCAGTCAGTCACGCATTCATTCAGTCAGTCACGCATTCATTCAGTCAGTCACGCATTCATTCAGTCAGTCACGCATTCATTCAGTCAGTCACGCATTCATTCAGTCAGTCACGCATTCATTCAGTCAGTCACGCATTCATTCAGTCAGTCACGCATTCATTCAGTCAGTCACGCATTCATTCAGTCAGTCACGCATTCATTCAGTCAGTCACGCATTCATTCAGTCAGTCACGCATTCATTCAGTCAGTCACGCATTCATTCAGTCAGTCACGCATTCATTTCAGTTCAGTCACGCATTCATTCAGTCAGTCACGCATTCATTCAGTCAGTCCACGCATTCATTCAGTCAGTCACGCCATTCATTCAGTCAGTCACGCATTCATTCAGTCAGTCACGCATTCATTCAGTCAGTCACGCATTCATTCAGTCTGTCACGCATTCATTCAGTCCTGTCACGCATTCATTCAGTCAGTCACGCATTCATTCAGTCAGTCACGCATTCATTCAGTCAGTCACGCATTCATTCAGTCAGTCACGCATTCATTCAGTCAGTCACGCATTCATTCAGTCAGTCACGCATTCATTCAGTCAGTCACGCATTCATTCAGTCAGTCACGCATTCATTCAGTCAGTCACGCATTCATTCAGTCAGTCACGCATTCATTCAGTCAGTCACGCATTCATTCAGTCAGTCACGCATTCATTCAGTCAGTCACGCATTCATTCAGTCAGTCACGCATTCATTCAGTCAGTCACGCATTCATTCAGTCAGTCACGCATTCATTCAGTCAGTCACGCATTCATTCAGTCAGTCACGCATTCATTCAGTCAGTCACGCATTCATTCAGTCAGTCACGCATTCATTCAGTCAGTCACGCATTCATTCAGTCAGTCACGCATTCATTCAGTCAGTCACGCATTCATTCAGTCAGTCACGCATTCATTCAGTCAGTCACGCATTCATTCAGTCAGTCACGCATTCATTCAGTCAGTCACGCATTCATTCAGTCAGTCACGCATTCATTCAGTCAGTCACGCATTCATTCAGTCAGTCACGCATTCATTCAGTCAGTCACGCATTCATTCAGTCAGTCACGCATTCATTCAGTCAGTCACGCATTCATTCAGTCAGTCACGCATTCATTCAGTCAGTCACGCATTCATTCAGTCAGTCACGCATTCTTCAGTCAGTCACGCATTCATTCAGGTCAGTCACGCAGTTCATTCAGTGCAGTCACGCATCATTCAGTCAGTCACGCATTCATTCAGTCAGTCACGCATTCATTCAGTCAGTCACGCATTCAGTCAGTCAGTCACGCATTCATTCAGTCTCGGTCACGCATTCATGTCAGTCAGTCAACAGCATTCATTCAGTCAGTCACGGCATTCATTAGTCAGTCACGCATTCATTCAGTCAGTCACGCATTCATTCATGTCAGGTCACGCATTCATTCAGGGCAGTCACGGCACATTCATTCAGGATCAGTCACTGCATTCATTCGAGTCAGTCACGCATTCATTCAGTCAGTCACGCATTCATTCAGTCAGTCACGCATTCATTCAGGTCAGTCACGCATTCATGTCAGTCAGCACGCATTCATTCAGTCAGTCACGCATTCATTCAGTCAGTCATTCAGTCAGTCACGCAATCATTCCAGTCAGTCACGCATTCATTCAGTCAGTCACGCATTCATTCAGTCAGTCACGCCATTCATTCAGTCCAGTCACGCATTCATTCAGTCAGTCACGCATTCATTCAGGTCAGTACGCATTCATTCAGTCAGTCACGCTATTCATTCAGTCAGTCACGCATCATTCAGTCAGTCACGCATTTCATTCAGTCAGTCACGCATTCATACAGTCAGTTTTCCACGCATGCAGTCAGTCAGTCACGCATTCATTCAGGTCAGTCACCAGCCTTTCATTCAGTCCATTCAGTCTCACGCATTCATTCAGTCAGTCACGCATTCATTCAGTCAGTCACGCATCATTCAAGTCAGTCACGCATTCATCAGTCAGTCACGCATTCATTCAGCAGTCACGCATTCATTCAGTCAGTCACGCATTCATTCAGTCAGTCACGCATTCATCAGTCAGTCACGCATTCATTCAGTCAGTCAACGCATTCATCAGTCAGTCACGCCTTCATTCAGTCAGGTCACGCATCATTCAGTCAGTCACGCATTCATTCAGTCAGGGTCACGCCATCATTCAGTCAGTCCCGCATTCATTCCGTCAGGTCACGCATTCAAATCAGTCAGTCACGCATTCCGTCAGTCAGTCACGCATTCATTCAAGTCAGTCACGCATTCATTCAGTCAGTCACCGCATTCATTCAGTCAGTCACCGCATTCAATCAGTCAGTCACGCATTCATTCAGTCCAGTCACGCATTCATTCGTCAGTCACGCATTCATTCAGTCAGTCACGCATTCATTCAGTCAGTCACGCATTCATTCAGTCAGTCACGCATTCATTCAGTCAGTCACGCATTCATTCAGTCAGTCACGCATTCATTCAGTCAGTCACGCATTCATTCAGTCAGTCACGCATTCATTCAGTCAGTCACGCATTCATTCAGTCAGTCACGCATTCATTCAGTCAGTCACGCATTCATTCAGTCAGTCACGCATTCATTCAGTCAGTCACGCATTCATTCAGTCAGTCACGCATTCATTCAGTCAGTCACGCATTCATTCAGTCAGTCACGCATTCATTCAGTCAGTCACGCATTCATTCAGTCAGTCACGCATTCATTCAGTCAGTCACGCATTCATTCAGTCAGTCACGCATTCATTCAGTCAGTCACGCATTCATTCAGTCAGTCACGCATTCATTCAGTCAGTCACGCATTCATTCAGTCAGTCACGCATTCATTCAGTCAGTCACGCATTCATTCAGTCAGTCACGCATTCATTCAGTCAGTCACGCATTCATTCAGTCAGTCACGCATTCATTCAGTCAGTCACGCATTCATTCAGTCAGTCACGCATTCATTCAGTCAGTCACGCATTCATTCAGTCAGTCACGCATTCATTCAGTCAGTCACGCATTCATTCAGTCAGTCACGCATTCATTCAGTCAGTCACGCATTCATTCAGTCAGTCACGCATTCATTCAGTCAGTCACGCATTCATTCAGTCAGTCACGCATTCATTCAGTCAGTCACGCATTCATTCAGTCAGTCACGCATTCATTCAGTCAGTCACGCATTCATTCAGTCAGTCACGCATTCATTCAGTCAGTCACGCATTCATTCAGTCAGTCACGCATTCATTCAGTCAGTCACGCATTCATTCAGTCAGTCACGCATTCATTCAGTCAGTCACGCATTCATTCAGTCAGTCACGCATTCATTCAGTCAGTCACGCATTCATTCAGTCAGTCACGCATTCATTCAGTCAGTCACGCATTCATTCAGTCAGTCACGCATTCATTCAGTCAGTCACGCATTCATTCAGTCAGTCACGCATTCATTCAGTCAGTCACGCATTCATTCAGTCAGTCACGCATTCATTCAGTCAGTCACGCATTCATTCAGTCAGTCACGCATTCATTCAGTCAGTCACGCATTCATTCAGTCAGTCACGCATTCATTCAGTCAGTCACGCATTCATTCAGTCAGTCACGCATTCATTCAGTCAGTCACGCATTCATTCAGTCAGTCACGCATTCATTCAGTCAGTCACGCATTCATTCAGTCAGTCACGCATTCATTCAGTCAGTCACGCATTCATTCAGTCAGTCACGCATTCATTCAGTCAGTCACGCATTCATTCAGTCAGTCACGCATTCATTCAGTCAGTCACGCATTCATTCAGTCAGTCACGCATTCATTCAGTCAGTCACGCATTCATTCAGTCAGTCACGCATTCATTCAGTCAGTCACGCATTCATTCAGTCAGTCACGCATTCATTCAGTCAGTCACGCATTCATTCAGTCAGTCACGCATTCATTCAGTCAGTCACGCATTCATTCAGTCAGTCACGCATTCATTCAGTCAGTCACGCATTCATTCAGTCAGTCACGCATTCATTCAGTCAGTCACGCATTCATTCAGTCAGTCACGCATTCATTCAGTCAGTCACGCATTCATTCAGTCAGTCACGCATTCATTCAGTCAGTCACGCATTCATTCAGTCAGTCACGCATTCATTCAGTCAGTCACGCATTCATTCAGTCAGTCACGCATTCATTCAGTCAGTCACGCATTCATTCAGTCAGTCACGCATTCATTCAGTCAGTCACGCATTCATTCAGTCAGTCACGCATTCATTCAGTCAGTCACGCATTCATTCAGTCAGTCACGCATTCATTCAGTCAGTCACGCATTCATTCAGTCAGTCACGCATTCATTCAGTCAGTCACGCATTCATTCAGTCAGTCACGCATTCATTCAGTCAGTCACGCATTCATTCAGTCAGTCACGCATTCATTCAGTCAGTCACGCATTCATTCAGTCAGTCACGCATTCATTCAGTCAGTCACGCATTCATTCAGTCAGTCACGCATTCATTCAGTCAGTCACGCATTCATTCAGTCAGTCACGCATTCATTCAGTCAGTCACGCATTCATTCTGTCAGTCACACGCATTCATTCAGTCAGTTCACGCATTCATTCAGTCAGTCACGAATTCATTCAGTCAGTCAGCATTCATTCAGTCAGTCACGCATTCATTTCAGTCAGTCACGCATTCATTCAGTCAGTCACGCATTCATTCAGTCAGTCACGCATTCATACAGATCTCAGTCACGCATTCATTCAAGGTCCGTCACGCATTATTCAGTCAGTCACGCATTCATTCAGTCAGTCACGCATTCATTCAGTCAGTCACGCATTCATTCAGTCAGTCACGCATTCATTCAGTCAGTCACGCATTCATTCAGTCAGTCACGCATTCATTCAGTCAGTCCACGCATTCATTCAGTCAGTCACGCATTCATTCAGTCAGTCACGCATTCATTCAGTCAGTCACGCATTCATTCAGTCAGTCACGCATTCATTCAGTCAGTCACGCATTCATTCAGTCAGTCACGCATTCATTCAGTCAGTCACGCATTCATTCAGTCAGTCACGCATTCATTCAGTCAGTCACGCATTCATTCAGTCAGTCACGCATTCATTCAGTCAGTCACGCATTCATTCAGTCAGTCACGCATTCATTCAGTCAGTCACGCATTCATTCAGTCAGTCACGCATTCATTCAGTCAGTCACGCATTCATTCAGTCAGTCACGCATTCATTCAGTCAGTCACGCATTCATTCAGTCAGTCACGCATTCATTCAGTCAGTCACGCATTCATTCAGTCAGTCACGCATTCATTCAGTCAGTCACGCATTCATTCAGTCAGTCACGCATTCATTCAGTCAGTCACGCATTCATTCAGTCAGTCACGCATTCATTCAGTCAGTCACGCATTCATTCAGTCAGTCACGCATTCATTCAGTCAGTCACGCATTCATTCAGTCAGTCACGCATTCATTCAGTCAGTCACGCATTCATTCAGTCAGTCACGCATTCATTCAGTCAGTCACGCATTCATTCAGTCAGTCACGCATTCATTCAGTCAGTCACGCATTCATTCAGTCAGTCACGCATTCATTCAGTCAGTCACGCATTCATTCAGTCAGTCACGCATTCATTCAGTCAGTCACGCATTCATTCAGTCAGTCACGCATTCATTCAGTCAGTCACGCATTCATTCAGTCAGTCACGCATTCATTCAGTCAGTCACGCATTCATTCAGTCAGTCACGCATTCATTCAGTCAGTCACGCATTCATTCAGTCAGTCACGCATTCATTCAGTCAGTCACGCATTCATTCAGTCAGTCACGCATTCATTCAGTCAGTCACGCATTCATTCAGTCAGTCACGCATTCATTCAGTCAGTCACGCATTCATTCAGTCAGTCACGCATTCATTCAGTCAGTCACGCATTCATTCAGTCAGTCACGCATACATTCAGTCAGTCTCAGCATTCATTCAGTCAGTCACGCATTCATTCAGTCAGTCACGCATTCATCAGTCAGTCACGCATTCATTCAGTCAGTCACGCATTCATTCAGTCAGTCACGCATTCATTCAGTCAGTCACGCATTCATTCAGTCAGGTCACGCATTCATTCAGGTCAGTCAAGCATTCATTCAGTCATTCACGCATTCAGTCAGTCAGTCCACGCATTCATTCAGTCAGTCACGCATTCATTCAGTCAGTCACGCATTCATTCAGTCTGTCACGCATTCATTCAGTCAGTCACGCATCATTCAGTCAGTCACGCATTCATTCAGTCAGTCACGCATTCATTCAGTCAGTCACGCATTCATTCAGTCAGTCCAGCGCATTCATTCAGTAGTCACGCATTCATTCAGTCAGTCACGCATTCATTCAGTCTGTCACGCATTCATTCAGTCAGTCACGCATTCATTCAGTCAGTCACGCATTCATTCAGTCAGTCACGCATTCATTCAGTCAGTCACGCATTCATTCAGTCAGTCACGCATTCATTCAGTCAGTCACGCATTCATTCAGTCAGTCACGCATTCATTCAGTCAGTCACGCATTCATTCAGTCAGTCACGCATTCATTCAGTCAGTCACGCATTCATTCAGTCAGTCACGCATTCATTCAGTCAGTCACGCATTCATTCAGTCAGTCACGCATTCATTCAGTCAGTCACGCATTCATTCAGTCAGTCACGCATTCATTCAGTCAGTCACGCATTCATTCAGTCAGTCACGCATTCATTCAGTCAGTCACGCATTCATTCAGTCAGTCACGCATTCATTCAGTCAGTCACGCATTCATTCAGTCAGTCACGCATTCATTCAGTCAGTCACGCATTCATTCAGTCAGTCACGCATTCATTCAGTCAGTCACGCATTCATTCAGTCAGTCACGCATTCATTCAGTCAGTCACGCATTCATTCAGTCAGTCACGCATTCATTCAGTCAGTCACGCATTCATTCAGTCAGTCACGCATTCATTCAGTCAGTCACGCATTCATTCAGTCAGTCACGCATTCATTCAGTCAGTCACGCATTCATTCAGTCAGTCACGCATTCATTCAGTCAGTCACGCATTCATTCAGTCAGTCACGCATTCATTCAGTCAGTCACGCATTCATTCAGTCAGTCACGCATTCATTCAGTCAGTCACGCATTCATTCAGTCAGTCACGCATTCATTCAGTCAGTCACGCATTCATTCAGTCAGTCACGCATTCATTCAGTCAGTCACGCATTCATTCAGTCAGTCACGCATTCATTCAGTCAGTCACGCATTCATTCAGTCAGTCACGCATTCATTCAGTCAGTCACGCATTCATTCAGTCAGTCACGCATTCATTCAGTCAGTCACGCATTCATTCAGTCAGTCACGCATTCATTCAGTCAGTCACGCATTCATTCAGTCAGTCACGCATTCATTCAGTCAGTCACGCATTCATTCAGTCAGTCACGCATTCATTCAGTCAGTCACGCATTCATTCAGTCAGTCACGCATTCATTCAGTCAGTCACGCATTCATTCAGTCAGTCACGCATTCATTCAGTCAGTCACGCATTCATTCAGTCAGTCACGCATTCATTCAGTCAGTCACGCATTCATTCAGTCAGTCACGCATTCATTCAGTCAGTCACGCATTCATTCAGTCAGTCACGCATTCAGTCAGTCAGTCACGCATTCATTCAGTCAGTCACGCATTCAGTCAGTCAGTCACGCATTCATTCAGTCAGTCACGCATTCATTCAGTCAGTCACGCATTCAGTCAGTCAGTCAGTCAGTCAGTCACGCATTCAGTCAGTCAGTCACGCATTCATTCAGTCAGTCACGCATTCATTCAGTCAGTCACGCATTCATTCAGTCAGTCACGCATTCATTCAGTCAGTCACGCATTCATTCAGTCAGTCACGCATTCAGTCAGTCAGTCAGTCAGTCAGTCACGCATTCAGTCAGTCAGTCACGCATTCATTCAGTCAGTCACGCATTCATTCAGTCAGTCACGCATTCATTCAGTCAGTCACGCATTCATTCAGTCAGTCACGCATTCATTCAGTCAGTCACGCATTCATTCAGTCAGTCACGCATTCAGTCAGTCAGTCAGTCAGTCAGTCACGCATTCAGTCAGTCAGTCACGCATTCAGTCAGTCAGTCACGCATTCATTCAGTCAGTCACGCATTCATTCAGTCAGTCACGCATTCATTCAGTCAGTCACGCATTCAGTCAGTCAGTCAGTCAGTCAGTCACGCATTCAGTCACGCATTCAGTCAGTCAGTCAGTCACGCATTCATTCAGTCAGTCACGCATTCATTCAGTCAGTCACGCATTCATTCAGTCAGTCACGCATTCATTCAGTCAGTCACGCATTCATTCAGTCAGTCACGCATTCAGTCAGTCAGTCAGTCAGTCAGTCACGCATTCAGTCACGCATTCAGTCACGCATTCAGTCAGTCAGTCAGTCACGCATTCAGTCACGCATTCAGTCAGTCAGTCAGTCACGCATTCAGTCACGCATTCAGTCAGTCAGTCAGTCACGCATTCAGTCACGCATTCAGTCAGTCAGTCAGTCACGCATTCAGTCACGCATTCAGTCAGTCAGTCAGTCACGCATTCAGTCACGCATTCAGTCAGTCAGTCAGTCACGCATTCAGTCACGCATTCAGTCAGTCAGTCAGTCACGCATTCAGTCACGCATTCAGTCAGTCCAGTCAGTCACGCATTCAGTCACGCATTCAGTCAGTCAGGCAGTCACGCATTCAGTCACGCATTCAGTCAGTCAGTCAGTCACGCATTCAGTCACGCATTCAGTCAGTCAGTCAGTCACGCATTCAGTCACGCATTCAGTCAGTCAGTCAGTCACGCATTCAGTCACGCATTCAGTCAGTCAGTCAGTCACGCATTCAGTCACGCATTCAGTCAGTCAGTCAGTCACGCATCAGTCACGCATTCGTCAGTCAGTCAGTCACGCATTCAGTCACGCATTCAGTCAGTCAGTCAGTCACGCATTCAGTCACGCATTCAGTCAGTCAGTCAGTCACGCATTCAGTCACGCATTCAGTCAGTCAGTCAGTCACGCATTCAGTCACGCATTCAGTCAGTCAGTCAGTCACGCATTCAGTCACGCATTCAGTCAGTCAGGTCAGTCACGCATTCAGTCACGCATTCAGTCAGTCAGTCAGTCACGCATTCAGTCACGCATTCAGTCAGTCAGTCAGTCACGCATTCAGTCACGCATTCAGTCAGTCAGTCAGTCACGCATTCAGTCACGCATTCAGTCAGTCAGTCAGTCACGCATTCAGTCACGCATTCAGTCAGTCAGTCAGTCAGTCACGCATTCAGTCAGTCGCATTCAGTCAGTCAGTCAGTCACGCATTCAGTCCCGCATTCAGTCAGTCAGTCAGTCAGTCAGTCGCATTCAGGTCACGCATTCAGTCAGTCAGTCAGTCACGCATTCAGTCACGCATTCAGTCAGTCAGTCAGTCACGCATTCAGTCAGGCATTCAGTCAGTCAGTCAGTCGCTTCTGTACGCATTAGTCAGTCATTCAGTCACGCATTCAGTCCGAGTCAGTCAGTCACGCATTCAGTCACGCATTCAGTCAGTCAGTCAGTCACGCATTCAGTCACGCATTCGAGTCAGTCAGTCACGCATTCAGTCAGTCAGTCACGCATTCAGTCAGTCAGTCAGTCACGCATTCAGTCACGCATTCATTCAGTCAGTCACGCATTCAGTCAGTCACGCATTCAGTCAGTCAGTCAGTCAGTCAGTCACGCATTCAGTCAGTCAGTCACGCATTCAGTCAGTCAGTCAGTCACGCATTCAGTCACGCATTCATTCAGTCAGTCACGCATTCAGTCAGTCAGTCAGTCAGTCAGTCACGCATTCAGTCAGTCAGTCACGCATTCAGTCAGTCAGTCAGTCACGCATTCAGTCACGCATTCATTCAGTCAGTCACGCATTCAGTCACGCATTCATTCAGTCAGTCACGCATTCAGTCAGTCAGTCAGTCAGTCAGTCAGTCAGTCAGTCACGCATTCAGTCAGTCAGTCAGTCACGCATTCAGTCAGTCAGTCAGTCAGTCAGTCACGCATTCAGTCAGTCAGTCACGCATTCAGTCAGTCAGTCAGTCACGCATTCAGTCAGTCAGTCAGTCAGTCAGTCACGCATTCAGTCAGTCAGTCACGCATTCAGTCAGTCAGTCAGTCACGCATTCAGTCACGCATTCATTCAGTCAGTCACGCATTCAGTCAGTCAGTCACGCATTCAGTCAGTCAGTCAGTCACGCATTCAGTCACGCATTCATTCAGTCAGTCACGCATTCAGTCAGTCAGTCACGCATTCAGTCAGTCAGTCAGTCACGCATTCAGTCACGCATTCATTCAGTCAGTCACGCATTCAGTCAGTCAGTCACGCATTCAGTCAGTCAGTCAGTCACGCATTCAGTCACGCATTCATTCAGTCAGTCACGCATTCAGTCAGTCAGTCACGCATTCATTCAGTCAGTCACGCATTCAGTCAGTCAGTCACGCATTCAGTCAGTCAGTCAGTCACGCATTCAGTCACGCATTCATTCAGTCAGTCACGCATTCAGTCAGTCAGTCACGCATTCATTCAGTCAGTCACGCATTCAGTCAGTCAGTCACGCATTCAGTCAGTCAGTCAGTCACGCATTCAGTCATGCATTCATTCAGTCAGTCACGCATTCAGTCAGTCAGTCACGCATTCATTCAGTCAGTCACGCATTCAGTCAGTCAGTCACGCATTCAGTCAGTCAGTCAGTCACGCATTCAGTCACGCATTCAGTCAGTCAGTCAGTCACGCATTCAGTCACGCATTCAGTCAGTCAGTCAGTCACGCATTCAGTCAGTCAGTCACGCATTCAGTCAGTCAGTCAGTCACGCATTCAGTCACGCATTCAGTCAGTCAGTCAGTCACGCATTCAGTCACGCATTCAGTCAGTCAGTCAGTCACGCATTCAGTCAGTCAGTCACGCATTCAGTCAGTCAGTCAGTCACGCATTCAGTCACGCATTCAGTCAGTCAGTCAGTCACGCATTCAGTCACGCATTCAGTCAGTCAGTCAGTCACGCATTCAGTCACGCATTCAGTCAGTCAGTCAGTCACGCATTCAGTCACGCATTCAGTCAGTCAGTCAGTCACGCATTCAGTCACGCATTCAGTCAGTCAGTCAGTCACGCATTCAGTCACGCATTCAGTCAGTCAGTCAGTCACGCATTCAGTCAGTCAGTCACGCATTCAGTCAGTCAGTCAGTCACGCATTCAGTCACGCATTCAGTCAGTCAGTCAGTCACGCATTCAGTCACGCATTCAGTCAGTCAGTCAGTCACGCATTCAGTCACGCATTCAGTCAGTCAGTCAGTCACGCATTCAGTCACGCATTCAGTCAGTCAGTCAGTCACGCATTCAGTCACGCATTCAGTCAGTCAGTCAGTCACGCATTCAGTCAGTCAGTCACGCATTCAGTCAGTCAGTCAGTCACGCATTCAGTCACGCATTCAGTCAGTCAGTCAGTCACGCATTCAGTCACGCATTCAGTCAGTCAGTCAGTCACGCATTCAGTCACGCATTCAGTCAGTCAGTCAGTCACGCATTCAGTCACGCATTCAGTCAGTCAGTCAGTCACGCATTCAGTCACGCATTCAGTCAGTCAGTCAGTCACGCATTCAGTCACGCATTCAGTCAGTCAGTCAGTCACGCATTCAGTCACGCATTCAGTCAGTCAGTCAGTCACGCATTCAGTCACGCATTCAGTCAGTCAGTCAGTCACGCATTCAGTCACGCATTCAGTCAGGTCAGTCAGTCACGCATTCAGTCACGCATTCAGTCAGTCAGTCAGTCACGCATTCAGTCACGCATTCAGTCAGTCAGTCAGTCACGCATTCAGTCACGCATTCAGTCAGTCAGTCAGTCACGCATTCAGTCACGCATTCAGTCAGTCAGTCAGTCACGCATTCAGTCACGCATTCAGTCAGTCAGTCACGCATCAGTCCCGATCAGTCGAGTTCTGAAGTCCACGCATTCAGTCAGTCAGTCAGTCACGCATTCAGTCACGCATTCAGTCAGTCAGTCGTCACGCATTCAGTCACGCATTCAGTCAGTCAGTCAGTCACGCATTCAGTCACGCTTTCAGTCAGTCAGTCAGTCACGCATTCAGTCACGCATTCAGTCAGTCAGTCAGTCACGCATTCAGTCACGCATTCAGTCAGTCAGTCAGTCACGCATTCAGTCAGTCAGTCAGTCACGCATTCAGTCACGCATTCAGTCAGTCAGTCAGTCACGCATTCAGTCACGCATTCAGTCAGTCAGTCAGTCACGCATTCAGTCACGCATTCAGTCAGTCAGTCAGTCACGCATTCAGTCACGCATTCAGTCAGTCAGTCAGTCACGCATTCAGTCACGCATTCAGTCAGTCAGTCAGTCACGCATTCAGTCACGCATTCAGTCAGTCAGTCAGTCACGCATTCAGTCACGCATTCAGTCAGTCAGTCAGTCACGCATTCAGTCAGTCAGTCAGTCACGCATTCAGTCACGCATTCAGTCAGTCAGTCAGTCACGCATTCAGTCAGTCAGTCAGTCACGCATTCAGTCACGCATTCAGTCAGTCAGTCAGTCACGCATTCAGTCACGCATTCAGTCAGTCAGTCAGTCACGCATTCAGTCAGTCAGTCAGTCACGCATTCAGTCACGCATTCAGTCAGTCAGTCAGTCACGCATTCAGTCACGCATTCAGTCAGTCAGTCAGTCACGCATTCAGTCACGCATTCAGTCAGTCAGTCAGTCACGCATTCAGTCACGCATTCAGTCAGTCAGTCAGTCACGCATTCAGTCAGTCAGTCAGTCACGCATTCAGTCACGCATTCAGTCAGTCAGTCAGTCACGCATTCAGTCACGCATTCAGTCAGTCAGTCAGTCACGCATTCAGTCACGCATTCAGTCAGTCAGTCAGTCACGCATTCAGTCACGCATTCAGTCAGTCAGTCAGTCACGCATTCAGTCACGCATTCAGTCAGTCAGTCAGTCACGCATTCAGTCACGCATTCAGTCAGTCAGTCAGTCACGCATTCAGTCACGCATTCAGTCAGTCAGTCAGTCACGCATTCAGTCACGCATTCAGTCAGTCAGTCAGTCACGCATTCAGTCACGCATTCAGTCAGTCAGTCAGTCACGCATTCAGTCACGCATTCAGTCAGTCAGTCAGTCACGCATTCAGTCACGCATTCAGTCAGTCAGTCAGTCACGCATTCAGTCACGCATTCAGTCAGTCAGTCAGTCACGCATTCAGTCACGCATTCAGTCAGTCAGTCAGTCACGCATTCAGTCACGCATTCAGTCAGTCAGTCAGTCACGCATTCAGTCACGCATTCAGTCAGTCAGTCAGTCACGCATTCAGTCACGCATTCAGTCAGTCAGTCAGTCACGCATTCAGTCACGCATTCAGTCAGTCAGTCAGTCACGCATTCAGTCACGCATTCAGTCAGTCAGTCAGTCACGCATTCAGTCACGCATTCAGTCAGTCAGTCAGTCACGCATTCAGTCACGCATTCAGTCAGTCAGTCAGTCACGCATTCAGTCACGCATTCAGTCAGTCAGTCAGTCACGCATTCAGTCACGCATTCAGTCAGTCAGTCAGTCACGCATTCAGTCACGCATTCAGTCAGTCAGTCAGTCACGCATTCAGTCACGCATTCAGTCAGTCAGTCAGTCACGCATTCAGTCACGCATTCAGTCAGTCAGTCAGTCACGCATTCAGTCACGCATTCAGTCAGTCAGTCAGTCACGCATTCAGTCACGCATTCAGTCAGTCAGTCAGTCACGCATTCAGTCACGCATTCAGTCAGTCAGTCAGTCACGCATTCAGTCACGCATTCAGTCAGTCAGTCAGTCACGCATTCAGTCACGCATTCAGTCAGTCAGTCAGTCACGCATTCAGTCACGCATTCAGTCAGTCAGTCAGTCACGCATTCAGTCACGCATTCAGTCAGTCAGTCAGTCACGCATTCAGTCACGCATTCAGTCAGTCAGTCAGTCACGCATTCAGTCACGCATTCAGTCAGTCAGTCAGTCACGCATTCAGTCACGCATTCAGTCAGTCAGTCAGTCACGCATTCAGTCACGCATTCAGTCAGTCAGTCAGTCACGCATTCAGTCACGCATTCAGTCAGTCAGTCAGTCACGCATTCAGTCACGCATTCAGTCAGTCAGTCAGTCACGCATTCAGTCACGCATTCAGTCAGTCAGTCAGTCACGCATTCAGTCAGTCAGTCAGTCAGTCAGTCACGCATTCAGTCACGCATTCAGTCAGTCAGTCAGTCACGCATTCAGTCACGCATTCAGTCAGTCAGTCAGTCACGCATTCAGTCACGCATTCAGTCAGTCAGTCAGTCACGCATTCAGTCACGCATTCAGTCAGTCAGTCAGTCACGCATTCAGTCACGCATTCAGTCAGTCAGTCAGTCACGCATTCAGTCACGCATTCAGTCAGTCAGTCAGTCACGCATTCAGTCACGCATTCAGTCAGTCAGTCAGTCACGCATTCAGTCAGTCAGTCAGTCAGTCAGTCACGCATTCAGTCACGCATTCAGTCAGTCAGTCAGTCACGCATTCAGTCACGCATTCAGTCAGTCAGTCAGTCACGCATTCAGTCAGTCAGTCAGTCAGTCAGTCACGCATTCAGTCACGCATTCAGTCAGTCAGTCAGTCACGCATTCAGTCAGTCAGTCAGTCAGTCACGCATTCAGTCACGCATTCAGTCAGTCAGTCAGTCACGCATTCAGTCACGCATTCAGTCAGTCAGTCAGTCACGCATTCAGTCACGCATTCAGTCAGTCAGTCAGTCACGCATTCAGTCACGCATTCAGTCAGTCAGTCAGTCACGCATTCAGTCACGCATTCAGTCAGTCAGTCAGTCACGCATTCAGTCACGCATTCAGTCAGTCAGTCAGTCACGCATTCAGTCACGCATTCAGTCAGTCAGTCAGTCACGCATTCAGTCACGCATTCAGTCAGTCAGTCAGTCACGCATTCAGTCACGCATTCAGTCAGTCAGTCAGTCACGCATTCAGTCACGCATTCAGTCAGTCAGTCAGTCACGCATTCAGTCACGCATTCAGTCAGTCAGTCAGTCACGCATTCAGTCACGCATTCAGTCAGTCAGTCAGTCACGCATTCAGTCACGCATTCAGTCAGTCAGTCAGTCACGCATTCAGTCACGCATTCAGTCAGTCAGTCAGTCACGCATTCAGTCACGCATTCAGTCAGTCAGTCAGTCACGCATTCAGTCACGCATTCAGTCAGTCAGTCAGTCACGCATTCAGTCACGCATTCAGTCAGTCAGTCAGTCACGCATTCAGTCACGCATTCAGTCAGTCAGTCAGTCACGCATTCAGTCACGCATTCAGTCAGTCAGTCAGTCACGCATTCAGTCACGCATTCAGTCAGTCAGTCAGTCACGCATTCAGTCACGCATTCAGTCAGTCAGTCAGTCACGCATTCAGTCACGCATTCAGTCAGTCAGTCAGTCACGCATTCAGTCACGCATTCAGTCAGTCAGTCAGTCACGCATTCAGTCACGCATTCAGTCAGTCAGTCAGTCACGCATTCAGTCACGCATTCAGTCAGTCAGTCAGTCACGCATTCAGTCACGCATTCAGTCAGTCAGTCAGTCACGCATTCAGTCACGCATTCAGTCAGTCAGTCAGTCACGCATTCAGTCACGCATTCAGTCAGTCAGTCAGTCACGCATTCAGTCACGCATTCAGTCAGTCAGTCAGTCACGCATTCAGTCACGCATTCAGTCAGTCAGTCAGTCACGCATTCAGTCACGCATTCAGTCAGTCAGTCAGTCACGCATTCAGTCACGCATTCAGTCAGTCAGTCAGTCACGCATTCAGTCACGCATTCAGTCAGTCAGTCAGTCACGCATTCAGTCACGCATTCAGTCAGTCAGTCAGTCACGCATTCAGTCACGCATTCAGTCAGTCAGTCAGTCACGCATTCAGTCACGCATTCAGTCAGTCAGTCAGTCACGCATTCAGTCACGCATTCAGTCAGTCAGTCAGTCACGCATTCAGTCACGCATTCAGTCAGTCAGTCAGTCACGCATTCAGTCACGCATTCAGTCAGTCAGTCAGTCACGCATTCAGTCACGCATTCAGTCAGTCAGTCAGTCACGCATTCAGTCACGCATTCAGTCAGTCAGTCAGTCACGCATTCAGTCACGCATTCAGTCAGTCAGTCAGTCACGCATTCAGTCACGCATTCAGTCAGTCAGTCAGTCACGCATTCAGTCACGCATTCAGTCAGTCAGTCAGTCACGCATTCAGTCACGCATTCAGTCAGTCAGTCAGTCACGCATTCAGTCACGCATTCAGTCAGTCAGTCAGTCACGCATTCAGTCACGCATTCAGTCAGTCAGTCA
>JASTWF010002076.1:0-39926 GCA_030390025.1 Squalus acanthias
GGGGTTGGAGGGTCGGGGAAGTGGGGACACTGAGGCGCCGGGCCGGGATTTGGTTCCGACAGCCCGCGCTCCCCGGTACCTGCGGCTCGCCGAGAGCCGGGACAGGCCCCCCGGGCTCGGGCTCGGGCTCGCTCTCTGTCTGTCTGTCTCTGTGTCTGTGTCTCTCTCTGTCTGTCTGTCTGCCTCTCTCCCCGGACCCGCGGCCACTCACCGCCTCCCGCCGTCGCCGCCATGGAAACCAGTCACCGGAAGCCCGTCCACCCCCAAACCGGCTCCCCCGCCCATTTCCGGTGGTGCCCCGAATTCCGCTCCCGGAGATTCGGTCCGCACTGGGCGGCTCACCGGCCTCTCGACCCCCGGCCCTCAGCCAGCCCAGGGTCTGAATTCCGGCTCCAGTCTGTTCATTATCCACCCCCCCGGGCCCGGGTTTATCAGCGGGCCCGGGCACTCTGCTCACCCGCTCAGATACACTGCTGCTTGTGTTTATATGTCAACATTTACATCTATTTGTGATTTATTTATGTATTTCTGTCCAATGTTTACAGAGAGCTGGCCTCCCTGGGCAGTAAATGGAAGCCGGTCATTGCTTGTTGGTTTTCTGAGCTGGACTTTTACCTAATTGCCCCTTGAGAAGGTGGTGGTGAGCCGCCTGCTTGAACCGCTGCAGTCCGTGTGGTGAAGGTGCTCCCACAGTGCTGTTAGGGAGGGAGTTCCAGGATTTTGACCCAACGACGATGAAGGAACGGCCGATATATTTCCAAGTCAGGGTGGTGTGTGACTTGGAGGGGAACTTGGAGGTGGTGATGTTCCCATGCGTCTGCTGCCCTTGTCCTTCTAGGTGGAAGAGGTCACGGGTTTGGGAGGTGCTGCCGAAGAAGCCTTGACGAGTTGCTGCAGTGCATCTTATAGATGGTACACACTGCAGCCACGGTACGCCGGTGGTGGAGGGAGTGAATGTTTAAGGTGGTGGATGGGGTGCCAATCAAGCAGGCTGCTTTGTCCTGGATGGTGTTGAGCTTCTTGAGTGTTGTTGGAGCTGCACTCATCCGGGCAAGTGGAGAATATTCCATCACACTCCTGACTTGTGCCTTGTAGATGGTGGAAAGGCTTTGGGGAGTCAGGAGGTGAATTGCCCCTTTTAATGAGACATTGGGTTTCCCCAGTGTCACCAACCCAAATAAAAGAAATCTGACCAAAGTGCTTCCTTTTCAGAGGGGCACAAACAATAAACATTCAAATCAAAAGGAGACTCATCAGTTTAAATACTCATGTTATTTTCTCTATCAACCAAGCACTCCAGTCGCGGAAGGCCTCACAGGCACCGGGCTCCAGGCCTACCTGGGCGCCAGCTGCTGATATACAGAGAAATCTGACCACCTAATCTGTCCACAGGCCGTGCCTCATAGCAATTGTCCTCTAGCATGGATTGAAAATTGGTTAACAGGTGGGAAACAGAGAGTAGGAATAAATGGGTCTTTTTCAGGGTGGCAGGCGGTGACTAGTGGGGTACCGCAGGGATCAGTACTTGGGCCCCAGCTATTCACAATATATATCAATGATTTGGATGAGGGAACCAAATGATATTTTTCCAAGTTTGCTGACAACACGAAACTGGGTGGGATTGTGAGTTGAGGAGGATGCAAAGAGGCTTCAAGGCGATTTGGACAAGTTGAGTGAGTGGGCAAATACATGGCAGATGCAGTATAATGTGGATAAATGTGAAGTTATCCACTTCGGTAGGAAAAACAGAAAGGCAGAGTTTATTTAAATGGTGATAGATTGGGAAATGTTGATGTACAGAGGGACCTGGGTGTCCTTGTACACCAGTCACTGAAAGCAAACATGCAGGTGCAGCAAGCAGTTAGGAAGGCAAATGGTATGTTGGCATTCATTGCAAGAGGATTTGAGTACAGGAGCAAGGATGTCTTACTACAGTTGTACAGGGCCTTGGTGAGACCACACCTGGAGTACTGTGTGCAGTTTTGGTCTCCTTACCTAAGAAAGGATATATTTGCCATAGAGGGAGTGCAGCGAAGGTTCACCAGACTGATTCCTGGGATGGCAGGACTGTCGTATGAGGAGAGATTGGGTTGACTAGGCCTGTATTCACTAGAGTTTAGAAGAATGAGAGGGGATCTCATTGAAACGTATAAAATTCTGACAGGGCGAGACAGACTGGATGCAGGGAGGATGTTTCCCCTGGCTGTGGGGTCTAGAACGAGGGGTCACAGTCTCAAGATACGGGGTAGGACATTTAGGACTGAGATGAGCAGAAATTTCTTCACTCAGAGGGTGGTGAACCTGTGGAATTCTCTACCACAGAAGGCTGTGGAGGCCAAGTCACTGAATATATTTAAGAAGGAGATAGATAGATTTCTATACACAAAAGGCATCAAGGGGTATGGGGAGAGAGCCATGATCATATTGAATGGTGGAGCAGGCTCGAAGGGCCGAATGGCCTGCTCCTGCTCCTATTTTTCTATGTTTCTAGCTGACCTGAATGTTTGCAGCAATCACACCTCGTGCCTTAAAGTTACAGGGGACACGTTGCACGCAGCATCACCTTCACAGCAGGTTGAATGCCATCCTCATAAAATAGTAACCTCTAATACCCGAGAGCGACAGGAACTCCACAAATACGTATGCCATATGGGCACAACCCTGTTTAAATTGGCATGATACCAGTAGCCCAGGGAAAGATGAATCACAGAGACAGCTGATTAGGGGCGGAAAATGGAGGAGAGACACCCAGCGGATAGGGACAGACCATGTGGCTTAATGATATCAAGGAACAAAGTTACGGTAAGCCAGATGGTACAGCTGATATAAATCAGCCGAACCCCTCAATTAGACTCCAGCCTGTAACTCACTCCCGGGTATCCGTTATTCTATATATAAGAAAGAAAGACTTGCATTTCTATAGCACCTTTCACAACCACCTGATGTCCAAAGCACTTTACAGCCAGTAAAAGTACTTTTGAGGTGTAGTCACTGTTGTAATGTCAGAAACGCAGCAGCCAATTTGTGCACAGCAAGCTCCCACAAACAGCAATGTGATGTTGATTCTGGGATAAATATTGGCCAGGACATCAGGGATAACTCCCCTGCTCTTCTTCGAAATAGTTCTGTAGAATTATTTACATCCACCTGAGAGAGCAGACGGGGCCTTGGTTTAACATCTCATCCGAAAGACGGCACCTCCGACAGTGCAGCACTCCCTTCAGTACAGCACTGGAGTGTCAGCCTAGATTTTTGTGCGCAAGCCTCTGGAGTGGGACTTGAACCCACAACTGAGCCACTGGCTGACACACATATAAATCACCCGATCCCTCGATTAGATTCCAGCCTGTAACTCACTCCTGGGTATCCATTATTCTATATATAAACCACTCGAACCCCTCGATTAGATTCCAGCCTGTAACTCACTCCTGGGTATCCATTATTCTATATATAAACCACACGAACCCCTTGATTAGATTCCAGCCTGTAACCCACTCCCGGGTATCTGTTATTCTATATATAAACCACCCGAACCCCTCGATTAGATTCCAGTCTGTAACTCACTCCCGGGTATCCATTATTCTATATATAAATCACCCGATCCCTTGATTAGATTCCAGCCTGTAACTCACTCCCGGGTATCCATTATTCTAAATATAAACCACCCGATCCCTCGATTAGATTCCAGTCTGTAACTCACTCCTGGGTATCTGTTATTCTAAATATAAACCCCCCGAACCCCTCGATTAGATTCCAGCCTGTAACTCACTCCCAGGTATCTGTTATTCTATATATAAACTACCCGAACCCCTTGATTAGATTCCAGCCTGTAACTCACTCCTGGGTATCCATTATTCTATATATAAACCCCCCGAACCCATCGATTAGATTCCAGCCTGTAACGCACATCCGGGTATCCATTATTCTATATATAAACCACCCGAACCCATCGATTAGATTCCAGCCTGTAACTCACTCCTGGGTATCTGTTATTCTATATATAAACCACCCAAACCCCTCGATTAGATTCCAGCCTGTAACTCACTCCCAGGTATCCATTAATCTATATTTAAACCATCTGAACCCATATCCACAGCTACCCCATTGATCTTGCCATCTCCCACAGCCTCTCTACTCCCTTGCTTTTTGTCACTGACATACCATGTCTGAATATTTCCTTGTATCCTACATCCTCATAAGCCCCTTCCACCCTGACTTCCTGCTGCGTTCACCCCCCGGAATGGACTTTCCTCCAAATCACTTACAGCATTGGCACTTTCACCCTCCCAACTATCCAGCATTTGGCCTTCCATTCTCTGCAGTATGTCTGGAGCCTTCAACCTGCTGAACCACTCTCTCCTCCACTTGTACCCAGCAAAACCTTTACTCTTTCTCATCCTGGTCATTTCCCCAGTATGGGCCACATTCTCTCAAGTCCAAGGAGCGTAGAATTGAGTGTATCTGGTGCATAACTGATTTAGCCATCCAACACCAGATCTGACACCACATCAAGCACTGTCAGGCCTCACTTGCTTCTGCCAAAACCACTCACTACTCCCAGATCAATCTTGAGAGCAAAGATATCCCCTGACTTCTTTTCTCCACTAAAAACCATCTCCTTCAACCCCTCTCCCTCCCCACCCCTCTCCACTATCACCTCCAATAACAAGTGCGGGGAGCTCATGAATCTTTGCCATTAAGATTCAGACCATCGTTCTACTGCCTCTGTTGCTTCCATTTGTTCCCCTTTTTCACCAAGCCAAACCAACCATCAGGCTTCAGCCAGCCTAGCCTGAACCCACTTCTCTCTCCATTTTCTCTCCTATCTTACCTCATGCCATCTCTGGGCTTATCTCAACCATGAGACCTCCCTCCTACTCCCTTGATCCTATTCCCACTAAGCTGCTGACCACCCAACTTCCCTTCCTGACCCCCATGCTTTTGACATTGTCAATGGTTCCCTAATTTCAAGTTTTGTCCCCCCTCCCTTTCAACACCATCATCATCCCCTCTTCCTCAAAAAAAACCACCCTTGACCCCATCTTCCCTTGCAAACTACCACCCCAATCACACTTTCCTCTCCAAAGTCCTTGGATGTGTTGTCACCTCCCAAATCTGTCCCCATCTCCCCAACAACTTCCTGTTTGAATCCCTCCAATTAGGGTTCCACCCCTGCTACTGCACCAAGCTGGCTCTAACCAAAGTTATGAATGACGTCCTCTGTGACTGTGAGCATGATTCATTATCCCTCCTTGTCCTTCTTGACCTCTCTGCATCCTTTGATACGGTTGACTACACCATCCTCTTCCAATGCCTCTCCTCCGTTGTCCAGCTCAGTGGGACTACCCTCACTTGATTCCACTCTTCCCGATCCAATCATAGCCAGAGAATCTCCAGCAACAACTTCTCTTCCTACCATTATCACCATGATCTATCCTTGGCTGCTACCTCTTCCTCATCTACCTGCTGCCCCTCGGCGATATCATCCGCTGACATAGAGTCAGGTTCCACATGTATGCTGATGACACGCAGCTCTACCTCACCGCCACCTCCCTCGATCCCGCCACTGCCCCTGTGTTGTCCAGTTCTGGATGAGCGATAATTTCCTCCAGCTAAATAAAGGGCAAAACCAAAGCCGTTGTCTTTGACCTCGGCGGCGAACTCCTTTCCCTAGCCACTGATTCCATCCCCCTCCCTGGCCACTGTCTCAGGCTGAACCAGACTGTTTGCAATCTCGGCATCTGATTTGACCCTGAGCTGAGCTCCCGACCCCATATCCTCTCCATCACCAAGACCGACTACTTCCACCTGCATAATATCACCCGTCTCCACCCCGCCTCAGCCCATCTGCTGCTGTTCATATAATATTAGTTCTGTAATATTCATTTTAATTGTGTGATATTAGTATTGTAAGGCATGCTGTTACTTGAAGTGTTCTCTGAAGATGACTGAGTGACAGAAATCAGACAGGGGCATGGTCTTAATCAGCTCTCATGGTCAAATAATACTGGGACTTAACAACAACCAACACATTCATTCTTAATTCATTGCAGAAAATCTTGCTGAGAAATTTAATTAAATGGCGACAAGGGTAGGAGGGAGGTTAAAGAGAGGATTCTTTGCACTGAGCGTAGAGTGTGGAATTCTCTGCCACAAAATATTGCTGAAGCAGAATCCATAACTAATTAAATAGTTTCTTGAAAACGAGGGACGTTAAAGGGTCTGGAGAGGGAGCTGGAGCGTGAGAGAGCACTCGGTGGCTCTTGTGAAGCAATAACCAGCACAGACTTAACGAGCCAACTGGAATATTCCTGCACTGGACCATTCCATGATTCGATCATCACCAAAAGTTACATTTCAACAGGAAGCCTAACCTTGATCAAGATGTTTTGATTGGTCAGATTGCCTGAAGTAATGTTTTATTTGTAATAAGGTAAGATATTTAAATTTCTCTGTCTTTGTGTCTATTTTCTCTCTCTCCCTGTCTCTTTCTGTCTCTCTCTCTGCCTCTCTCTGTCTCTCTGTCTCTCTCTCTCTATGTGTCTCTGTGTATCTCTCGCTCTGTCTATCTCTCTATCTGTCTCTCTCTCTCACTTTGTCTCTCTGTCTCTCTCTGTCTCTATCTCTCTCTCTCACTCTGTCTCTCTCTCTGTCTCTCTCACTCTGTCTCTCTCTCTGTCTGTCTCGCTCTCTCTCACTTTGTCTCTCTGTCTCTCTTTCTGTCTGTCTCTCTTTCTGTCTGTCTGTCTCTTTCTTTCTCTCTCGCTCTCTCTGTCTCTCTCTTTCTCTCTTTCTTTCTCTCTCACTCTGTCTCTCTGTTATCCTCGAGTGACTATTCCTGGTGCTTTTCTGGATCCACTGTCTCCAGGGGAATATCCTGATACTCCCAGGGGACAGGGTGACCACCCGCCCCCCGCCAAATCTCAACTCTTTGGGTTTGAAACTTTAACACTCATTGGTTGACTACTTTTCACGAGCTCGTCACTGGGATCGATCCTCATTCATAAAAGTCGGATCCAGTCCCGAGAGAGAGAGTCCGCCCGGGACAGAGGGACAGCACCAGGAGAGGGAGAGTCCGGGACAGCACCAGGAGAGGGAGAGTCCGGGACAGAGAGACAGCACCAGGAGAGGGAGAGTCCGGGACAGCACCAGGAGAGGGAGAGTCCGGGACAGAGAGACAGCGCCAGGAGAGGGAGAGTCCGGGACAGCACCAGGAGAGGGAGAGTCCGGGACAGAGGGACAGCACCAGGAGAGGGAGAGTCCGGGACAGCACCAGGAGAGGGAGAGTCCGGGACAGCACCAGGAGAGGGAGAGTCCGGGACAGCACCAGGAGAGGGAGAGTCCGGGACAGCACCAGGAGAGGGAGAGTCCGGGACAGCGCCAGGAGAGGGAGAGTCCGGGACAGCACCAGGAGAGGGAGAGTCCGGGACAGCACCAGGAGAGGGAGAGTCCGGGACAGCACCAGGAGAGGGAGAGTCCGGGACAGCGCCAGGAGAGGGAGAGTCCGGGACAGCACCAGGAGAGGGAGAGTCCGGGACAGCGCCAGGAGAGGGAGAGTCCGGGACAGCACCAGGAGAGGGAGAGTCCGGGACAGCAGCTCCTACCGCACGGTAAGGCGGCGTTGCAGTGCGGCTCCCAGGATGGGAGGTCCGGGGTCCCAGGGTGGGCGGTCCGGGGTCCCAAGGTGTGAGGTCCGGGGTCCCAGGGTGTGAGGTCCGGGGTCCCAGGGTGTGAGGTCCGGGGTCCCAGGGTGTGAGGTCCGGGGTCCCAGGGTGTGAGGTCCGGGGTCTCAGGGTGTGAGGTCCGGGGTCTCAGGGTGTGAGGTCCGGGGTCTCAGGGTGTGAGGTCCGGGGTCCCAGGGTGTGAGGTCCGGGGTCCCAGGGTGTGAGGTCCGGGGTCTCAGGGTGTGAGGTCCAGGGTCCCAGGGTGTGAGGTCCGGGGTCTCAGGATGTGAGGTCCGGGGTCCCAGGGTGTGAGGTGGGAGGTCCAGGGTCTCAGGGTGTGAGGTCCGGGGTCTCAGGGTGTGAGGTCCGGGGTCTCCGGGTGTGAGGTCCGGGGTCCCAAGGTGTGAGGTCCGGGGTCCCAGGGTGTGAGGTCCGGGGTCTCCGGGTGTGAGGTCCGGGGTCTCAGGGTGTGAGGTGGGAGGTCCAGGGTCTCAGGGTGTGAGGTCCGGGGTCTCAGGGTGTGAGGTCCGGGGTCTCCGGGTGTGAGGTCCGGGGTCCCAAGGTGTGAGGTCCGGGGTCCCAAGGTGTGAGGTCCGGGGTCCCAGGGTGTGAGGTCCGGGGTCTCCGGGTGTGAGGTCCGGGGTCTCAGGGTGTGAGGTCCGGGGTCCCAAGGTGTGAGGTCTGGGGTCCCAGGGTGTGAGGTCTGGGGTCCCAGGGTGTGAGGTCTGGGGTCCCAGGGTGGGAGGTCCGGGGTCTCAGGGTGGGAGGCGACATGAGGATTTTTTTTTTACACAGCGAGTTGTTGTGATCTGGAATGCGCTGCCTGAAAGGCCGGTTGAAGCAGATTCAATAGTAACTTTCAAAAGGGGAATTGGATATATTTTGAACAAGTTAAAAAATTGCAGGGCTGTGGGGATAGAGCAGAGGAGTGGGACTAATTGGAGAGCTCTTTCAAAACGTTGGCACAGGCACGATGGGCCGAATGGTCTCCTGTGCTGTATCATTCTATGATTCTACATGCAGCGCTCCCTTCAGGCAGACAGAGTGTGGTTCACCATTGGTCTCTGACTGGTGGAGCGGTATAACTGGTGTCTTCGAGTACTTCTTCGTTGTGCCATCCAATCTCCTACCGTCGTTTTGCCCAGTCACACACGGGAAGATTTGTTCCGTTCTAATCCTTGTGACTCCTCAGCATTTCTTTCACTTGTGTATGTTTTAATTTGGTTTTGTGCATTTCATTGTAAACATTATGACTCTATGACCTTCCCCTTTGTCCCATCCCCCCCTTTTTCCTGGTTCTGTATGTGTTTAAAATCTGTTCCGTCTCTAACATCTTCCTGTTCTGATGAAAGGTCATCGACCTGAAACGGTAACTCTGTTTCTCTCCACAGATGCTTACTGACCTGCTGAAGATTTCCAGCATTTACTGTTTTTATTTCAGATTTCCAGCATCCGCAGTATTGCTTTGGATTCACTGTAATGCCCCCTGTTTCTTTCCTCGGTCTCTGTTTGTCTCCTCCTTCTTGTCTGACCTTAATTGAAAGTGCACTCATTATTGGAAGCATCTCCCCCAGTGTTTGGCCGCTATTTAAAGCCTCCTACTGCAAAGAATGGGCTTGGGAAGGTCAGCATTAATTGGGACTCAGAGACTGGACTGGTGACATTTTGGACAAAGGAATATCCACGCTCATTGAACAGCAACAAAGAAGGAACAGTCTCTATCACTGGCATCCTCTCCTACATAAAGACTTTTTCAGTGAGACAGGGACATTTGTCAGAGATGAAAATGGTCTGCCATATAAAGACTGCTTTATGTGGGTGACTATGAGTCAGGAGCCATAAAGAGTCTGTGTGACAACAGAGTTCATGGTATATCCGTTAACGTTACAGTGAATTGTCACACACAGGGTGTTTATAGATGGTTAGTGGTGAGGATGCCAGTCAGACTTACGTGCGTCGTACTTCACGCATCCTTTTTGAAAATTCCTTAAGAATGTCAGCCGTGGCTCAGTGGGCAGCACCCTCGCCTCTGAGTCAGAAGGTTGTGGGTTCAAGTTTCACTCCAGAGACTTGAGCACAAAAATCTAGGCTGACACTCCAGTGCAGTGCTGAGGGAGCGCCGCACTGTCGGAGGTGCCATCTTTTGGATGAGATGTTAAACCAGTTGATGCCTTTCAGATGTCTCGGTGTAATGGTGTAGCACACGTTCTCTTCAGTTCAGGACACCCATGGTCGTTTTGTAGTCCCCGAGATTGGGACCACACCTTTGGGTCGGTTGCTTACCACCTATGGTCTTCTCGGAATACAGCTTGGGTATAGATTGACACCCCCTTTATCCATTGTCTTTGATGTGGCTCAGTTATGCAGGTCTCCACGGTGATTCTAACTTCAGCCAGTCCGGAACCTGGTTATACAGGTTTCCACGGTGATCAGTGTCTCCTTTGTATGGACCATGAGATGTGACTCAGCACTCCTTATTCAGCCAGTCCAGGGCCAGCTTACATTTTTATACAAAACTTTCTTTTATTATATATTTTTACGACATGCTCTCTGTTATAAACCTCTTTCATTTAATCTTCTATCTATGGCCCCTCATTCTAGATAGCTCAACCAGTGGAAGCAGACTGTTTCTATCCACTCTGTCCCACCTCTTCATACCCTGAAGTTCTAATGAAAAAGCCTCAATGTTTCAAATCTTCCTTCCTCATACCAGGCAGCCTGCTGGTCAACCTGCACTGCACCCTCTCCAAAGCCTCAATAATTTGCTATAGCGTGGAGCCCAATACTGCACACAGTGCTCTGAGACCTTACTAAGGTGGGATCTTCACCATGGATGGATCTTCAGGACCGATTCAGTGCAATATTCATGTTTTGGGATTTTAAGTCCCTCACACAGCAACTCAATCTCAATCAAAGCCGTTTATCGAACCGAGTGTTAGCCATATTCCAAAATCCGTGAGACGGAGCTGGACACTGGCTGTACTTTCAATCACCGAGCAATGGAAAGACAAATCATTCCGGGATCAAGACTAATCCCAAATTGGGAATTCTAATGCATGGAATGTTGGCAGATTAAACATTGTAGTTGGGTCAGGAGGTGATCTCTTTATGTTGTTCTGTGTCTCATAAGAATTAGGAGCAGGAGTCGGCCATACGGCCCCTCGAGCCTGCTCCGCCATTCAATAAGATCATAGCTGATCATCGACCTCAACTCCACTTTCCCGCCCGATCTCCATATCCCTTGATTCCCCTGGAGTCCAAAAATCTATCGATCTCAGCCTTGAATATACTCAAAGACTCAGCATTCACAGCCCCCTGGGGTAGAGAATTCCAAAGATTCACAACCCTCTGAGTGAATAGATTTATAGAGTCATAGAAATCTACAGCACAGAAGGAGGCCATTCGGCCCATCATGTCTGTGCCGGTCGAAAAAGAGCTATTCAGTCTAATCCCACTTTCCAGCTCTTGGTCCGTAGCCCTGTAGGTTATGGCACTTCAAGTGCATATCAAAATACTTTTTAAATGTGATGAGGGATTTTTTTATTCATTTATGGGATGTGGGTGTCACTGGTAAGGCCAGCATTTATTGCCCATCCCTAATTGCCCTTGAGAAGGTGATGGTGAGCCGCCTTCTTGAACTGCTGCAGTCCGTATGGTGAAGGTACTCCCACAGTGCTGTTAGGGAGGGAGTTACAGGATTTTGACCCAACAACGATGAAGAATCGGCGATATACTTCCAAGTTAGGATGGTGTGTGACTTGGAGGGGATCTTGGGGGTGGTGGTGTTCCCATGCGCCTGCTGCCCTTGTCCTTCTAGGTGGAAGAGGTCGCAGGTTTGGGAGGTGGTACCGAAGAAGCCTTGGCAAGTTGCTGCAGTGCATCTTGTGGATGGTACACACTGCAGCCACGGTACGCCAGTGGTAGAGGGAGTGAATGTTTAAGGTGGTGGATGGGGTGCCAATCAAGTGGGCTGCATTGTCCTGGACGGTGTCGAGCTTCTTGAGTGTTGTTGGAGCTGCACTCATCCAGGCAAGTGGAGAGTATTCCATCACACTCCTTACTTGTGCCTTGTAGATGGTGGAAAGGCTTTGGGGAGTCAGGAGGTGAGACACTCACCACAGAATACCCAGCCTCTGACCTGCTCTTGTTGCCACAGTATTTATATGGCAGGTCCAGTTAAGTTTCTGGTCAATGGTGACCCCCAGGATGTTGATGGTGGGGGATTCGGTGATGGTAATGCCGTTGAATGTCAAGGGGTGGTGGTTAGACTCTCGCTTGTTGGACATAGTCATTGCCTGGCACTTCTGTGGCACAAATGTTACCTGCCACTTATCATTCCAAGCCTGAACGTCGTCCAGGTCTTGTTGCATGTGGGCATGGACTGCTTCATTATCTGAGGAGTTGTGAATGGCAATGAACACTGTGCAGTCATCAGTGAACATCCCCATTTCTGACCTTATGTTGGAGGGAAGGTCATTGATGAAGCTGCTGAAGATGGTTGGGCCTAGGACACTGCCCTGAGGAACTCCTGCAGCGAAGTCCTTGGGCTGTGATGATTGACCTTCAATCACCACAACTATCTTCCTTTGTGCGAGGTATGACTCCAGCCAGTGGAGAGTTTTCCCCCGATTCCCATTGACTTCAGTTTTACTAGTGGTCTCTGCCTCGACCACCCTTTCAGGCAGTGAGTTCCAGACCCCCACCACCCTCTGGGTAAAAAAGGTGTCCTCAACTCCCCTCTGAACCTTCTGCCAATTTCTTTAAATCTATGCCCCCTGGTTATTGACCTCTCTGCTAAGGGAAAGAGAGCCTTCCTATCTACTCTATCGAGGCCCCTCATAATTTTATACACTTCAATCAATTTCTCCTCATCTCAGTCTTACATGGCCGACCTTTATCCTGAGGCTATGACCTGGACTCCAGGACTTGTACAGCGCTGTAACAAGGTCAAACATCCCCAGGAAATCTAAGTCTTCCACCATGCCTGCAGTCTCTTCCTCTGGCTGCAGGGATAGTGGATACATTGTTTGTGAGCTTCTAAAATTCCCTAGATTCAGGAACGGTCCCAGCGGATTGGAAGGTAGCAAATTTAACCCCGCTATTCAAAAAAGGAGGGAGAGAGAAAACAGGGAACTACAGGCCAGTTAGCCTGACATCAGTCGTTGGGAAAATGCTGGACTCCATTATTAGGGAAGTGGTAACAAGGTACTTAGAAAATCATAATGTGATTAGGCAGAGTCAACATGGTTTTATGAAAGGTAAATCGTGTTTGACAAATTTATTAGAGTTTTTTGAGGATGTAACTAGCAGGGTAGATAAAGGGGAACCAGTGGATATAGTATATTTAGATTTCCAAAAGGCATTCAATAAGGTGCCACATAAAAGGTTTTTAAGCAAGATAAGGGCACATGGGGTTGTGGGGTAATATATCAGCATGGATAGAGGATTGGTTAACAGACAGAAAACGGAGAGTAGGGATAAACGTGTCATTTTCAGGTTGGCAGGCTGTAACTAGTGGAGTGCCGCAAGGATCAGTGCTTGGGCCTCAGCTATTTACAATCTATATTAATGACTTAGATGAAGGGACCGAGTGCAGTGTATCCAAGTTTGCTGACGATACAAAGCTAGGTGGGAAAGTAAGATGTGAGGAGAACACAAAGAGTCTGCAAAGGGATATAGACAGGTTAGGTGAATGGGCAATAAGGTGGCAGATGGAGTATAATGTGGGGAAATGTGAGGTTATTCACTTTGGTAGAAAGAATAGAAAAACAGAATATTTTTTAAATGGTGAGAAACTATTAAATGCTGGTGTTCAGAGAGATTTAGGTGCCCTCATACAGGAAACGCAGAGAGTTAGCATGCAGGTACAGCAAGCAATAAGGAAGGCAAATGGCATGTTGGCCTTTATTGCAAGGGGTTGGAGTATAAGAGTAAGGAAGTCTTGCTGCAATTGTACAGGGCCTTGGTGAGACCACACCTGGAGTACTGTGCACAGTTTTGGTCTCCTTATTTAAGGAAGGATATACTTGCCTTAGAGGTGGTGCAACAAAGGTTCATTAGATTGATTCCTGGGATAAGAGGGCTGTCCTATGATGAGAGATTGTGTAGAATGGGCCGATACTCTCTGGAGTTTAGGAGAATGAGAGATGATCTCATTGAAACATACAAGATACTGAAGGGGATTGACAGGGTAGATGCTGAGAGGTTGTTTCCCCTGGCTGGAGAGTCCAGAACTAGGGGGCATAATCTCAGGATAAGGGGTCGGCCTTTTAAGACTGAGATGAGGAGGAATTTCTTCACTCGGGGTTGTGAATCTTTGGAGTTCTCTGCCCCAGAGGGCTGTGAATGCTGAGTCTTTGAGTATATTCAAAGCTGAGATCGATAGATTTTTGGACTCTAGGGGAATCAAGGGATCTGGGGATCGGGCGGGAAAGTGGAGTTGAGGTCGAAGATCAACCATGATCTTATTGAATGGCGGAGCAGGCTCGAGGGGCCATATGGCCTGGTCCTGTTCCTAATTCTTATGCTCTTATGTTCTTAACTCTTACTGGGGGCCAATTCCCCTCCTCCTCCCGCCCCCCATTCATGAAGGGGGACTCGACCCCGAGTAAGAGTTGGGGGAAGTGACCACAGACATACTGGCAGAATTGGATTTTGAGGGGGGCTTTTGAAGGCGGGAGGAGTTTGGAAAGAGAGTTCCAGAGTGTAAGACCAAGATGGCTGAAGGCTTTACCAGTGATGATGGAGTTGGGAGGTGTACAGTGGGCCAGATTTGAAGAGTAATGATGGCAACCAATGGCCTGTGCCCAAGACTGTGCCCGGGACTCTGCCACTATTCCCAGCTGCTGAAAGGAGCATGAGCAGCTGGGAGGTTGCTGGTCTCCACTCAGCGCTTCTTCATATCCAAGATCAAGCACTCACTTTGTGAAGAACTACCTTCCTCTATCTCCTACTCCTATCATACCTCCTTACCTCCTATCCTTACCTTCTGCCCCTACTTCCTACTCTTATCTCTTACTCTACCTCTCTTACTATCTCCATCTGCTTCCTCTAACTTAATGCCTTGCTTCCTACCCCTACCTTCTTCCCCACCACGTTACCCGACCCTTGCTCCTTCCCCATATCTCCTATTTCTACCTCCAGCTCTGACACTGCCCTCTCTCCTGGCTCTGAGATCAGCTGTAATAAAATTCATATTGCTGCAGATCTGAAATGATATTGACGTCAGTTTATTTTGTTTCTGTCTTCCATCGACACTGACTGGCCTTAATTGCTTTTGATGCTGCAGATTAACCCTGAGCACAATGGAGGATTGTGAGATACACGAAAGGGACTTCAAAGAGGCCACTTCGCCCCATTTCCTCAATGGGATCTCTTCCATCCTGTCCTTTCTTGCACTTGCGGTCAGCGTGGGAGGAGGGGAACTCAGAGAGCCTGACTGTAAACAGTTCAAGAGCGAGATTGAATCGGCGCAGAGAGAGACCCTGGCCGCAGAGGAGGCTGCTGGCAGTATTGTCGATCTCGTCGATGCCGGTTGTGAAAAACTGACAGCTCAGCACGGCAAACTGAGCAAGGAACAGAAAGAGCTGCAAAGCTGCGTCAAGTCTACGCAAGATCAGTTGGCGGTGTTGGAGAATCAGAGGCAGCGGATTAAGGGCCAGGTCCAAACAACCATGGTTTGGCTGAAACAAGCGGAGCAGACGCTGAGGGCGGCCAGGGCTAAAAAGGGAGAAAAGCAAACTGGAAGAGACATAGGAATTGGGTTGAGTTTCGTTATCCCATGTATCGGTAAGAGGTAGCATTTCAGAACATGCTTCCTTTATGTGCCGAAGGAGAATTAACTATTGTTTCTCACCAAGACCACCTACTTCCACCTCCATAACCTCACCCGACTCTGCCCCTGCCTCAGCCCATCTGTTGCTGAGACCCTCCTCCCTGCCTTTGTCACCTCCAGACTCGACCATTCCGACGCTCTCCTGGCCGGCCTCCCATCCTCTACCCTCGGGAAACTTCAGCTCATCCAAAACTCGGTTGCCCGTGTCCTAACCTGCACCAAGTCCCGTTCACCCATCACCCCTGTGCTCACATTGGCCCCCGATCCGGCAACGCCTCGATTTTAAAATTCTCATTCTTGTTTTCAAATCCCTCCATGGCCTCACCCCTCCCTATCTCTGTGACCTCCTCCAGCCCTACAACCCTCTGAGATCTCTGCGCTCCTCCAATTCTGGCCTCTTGCGCATCCCCAATTTTAATCGCTCCACCATTGGTGGCCGTGCCTCCAGTGGCCAAGGCCCTAAGCTCTGGAATTCCCTCCCTAAACCTCTCTGCCTCTCTCTCCTCCTTAAAACCTACCTCTTTGGTCACCTGCCCTTGTGTGGCTCGATGTCAAATTTTTGTCTGATAACGCTCCTGTGAAGCACCATGGGATGTTTTACTACATTAAAGGCGCTATATAAATGCCAATTGTTGTTGTCTGAGATACCCCTTACCATTTTCCATGGAAAGACCAATAGGGATGGATAAGCAGGCCTGTGTGGGGATCTCTGGCCCATTCTCTGGAATACAGTTTTAATTAATTCACTACAGCAACAATTTGCATAACTTGGACAAAGCAAAACATCCCAGGGAGTTTCTGGGGGTGTTGGGGGCAGGAGCAGGGTGGGGAGAACAAGGACGAAACAACCAGAACACAGGCACGATGAAAGAGGTAGATTTCGATGAAACTTTTTAAGGTGGGGGGAGATGTAGGGATGCGGAGAGGGTTAGCAAAGAGTGCAGAATATAGGGGGCTAACGACTGAAGGCCCTAGCACTAATTAGGCAGTGGAGGAAGAGGAGAACTAAACTTCACAACAACGTGTGCTCTGGGGACATGGGGCTGGAGGACATTGAGGCCAGGGGAGAATTTGTATATCAGGGCAAGGATTTTAAAATCAACATTTTGGGTGCTAGTGGAAATCAGCACAGACAGAAATGAGGTTACATCTACAGGTTTGCTTTTAGTTGGGATTTTATGGGTTTGGGATTTGCAAGGCTAGTCTTCAGTGTGGCTGGGAGTTGATAGGCCTAGGAATTGTAGGGTTGGTTGTCAGTGGGATTGGGGATTTGAAATCAGTAGGTTGGGAGTTAATGTCTGGAATCTGTAGATTAGTTTTCAGTGGGGTTGGGAGGTAATGTCTGGGATCTGTAGATCGTTTTCAGTGGGGTTGGGAGGTGATGTCTGGGATCTGTAGATCGGTCAGTGGGGTGGAGGTGATGTCTGGGATCTGTAGATCGGTTTTCAGTGGGGTTGGGAGGTGATGTCTGGGATCTGTAGATCGGTTTTCAGTGGGGTTGGGAGGTGATGTCTGGGATCTGTAGGCTTGGCTTTCATTCGAGTTGGGAGTTGTGGAGTTTCTACGTGTGATTGAGGAGCTGTTCTGTCACTTCAGCCTGAGAAGAATGTTTGATTTTTTCCTTCCAGGGATCCCAATGGCAGTAGCCTTTGAGAAAGAGCGAATGTACAAGAAGTCTGAAGTGGGCATATCTTCAGAGGACCTCTCACAGTTGAAGGCGAGCATCGTGAAGGATGAGGAGGAACTGGACCAACTCAACAGGCAGATACCAGAGCTGGAGAAGGAAAAGGAGAAGGCAGCAGAGACTCTGAGCGGGTTGAAGACAGAGTTACTGAAGATCAAACAGTCACGTGCTGCATTGGCCAACGCACAGTCTAAACTCAGGAACTGCTCCCAACACCTGTCTGCCCTTCATGGGCGAGTGAGTGCGTTGAAAGCTCAGACCCAGCACATGTACAGCCTGGGCCCACTGATCCCGTTTATAGTGGAGACCTGCGCACATATTCAGCAGCAAGTCCCAGGCACGGAGCTGCTGCTGACCGGGACACAAGTCCAGAAGGTCATGGACGGCCTGAGAACCATGCTTCTCAAACTGAAGGAAAGGAACCTTTCTGACGCCAATTATATGTAATTTGTAATTAAAACAAAATGTATCAAGAAAAGAGAAAGGAAAATGTAGTTATTGATTAAGTCACCAGATATATCAGCTAAAGGTGACCATAGGAACAGGAGTAGGCCATTCAACCCTTCGCACCCGATCTTGGAATCACACAGCACAGAGGGAGGCCATTCGGCCCATCGTTCCTGTGCCGGCTCTTTGAAAATGTTCTCCAATCAGTCCCACTCCCCCGGCTCTTTCCCCACAGCCCTGCAAATTTTTTCCTTTTTAAGTATTTATCCAATTCCCTTTCGGAAGCTATTCAATTAGATCGTGGCTGATCTCTACCTCAACTCCATTTACCCGCCTTTGTTCCAAATCCCTCGATAAAACTTACCCAACAAAAATCTATCGAGAGCAAGTTTCCTGCGTGTGAGTGACATCATAGGCACATTGTGGGAATATTTCCGATCAAAATCATTGGTGGGGTGGGGCGGGGCGGGGCGTGGGGGGGGAGAAAGGGCAGATTTTAACCCAACGCGTTCAAGCGGGTAACTGAAATGGTGGTTGGAATAGGGAGGGTGGGCTGTGGTGATTTTGGGGGGTGGGGGGGGGGAGGGTGTGATCAGGGTCACGATGTGGGGAGTGGCTGTGGTGATTGGGGGCTCGGTCACATTGGGGGGCATTAAGCGTTGGGCAGCAGCTGGTAAGTACATTTTTAAAATTGCCTTGTTGGCTGGCAGCGGCCCTTTAAGGGCTGTTGGGCTGCAGGTAGTCCTGGTTTTCCTGATCGTAGCTGTGACCGGCTGTCTCAGGACAGCCCAATCTTGCAGTTGGGGGGGGGGGGGGCCCTCAAACAGGCTTGCTTGCATATGCAAAGGTCCTAAGGCCGGTTTCAGGCAGGACCCCTGGATGCCTATCTGTTTGCCCCTATCGATATGGCGGGCGGCTCGGAATGAGCGTGTGCTTGCTGCCCGCCATATTGGAGGCACAGGGGGCCATTCAGAGCCTGAAAAACGGGCACTACACTGCCGAAATTCTAGGCTTGTGTACGTTGTACCTTTAATCTTCCCATTAGAAGTTGCTTCTTTCAAACTGAATGGAAATCGGACTTGAAATCTCCCACATTCGACCTTTACAGATTTCAGGCCTATTGTACTCCATGAGCATGTGGCGTGCTGAATGCACAAAGGGGCCTTTCTTCCTCTTCCCCGACTGCCGTCCTTTGTGTCGGCCGGGCAGCTCATTGATATTCACTGGCAGTTCGCAACCAGTCTCGTTCCTTTGCACTGTTGCTAGGCAACAGTACAGTAAGAGCCACCAAGTTACCACGGATTTAATCCTGAGCGCTGAAATAAATGTGGATCTGTGAGCATGCTGGTCCCGTGCCAGTGGATGGTTGTCGCTGGTGGATGGGAAACGAGAGGACACACAGGATGGAGATGATGATGCTTAAGGAAATATAACAGGTGCATTGGAGCAGATAGGAATGCAAAGCAAGAGATTGCGGTGCCACAGGGATGCATAAACTCTGCCACCAAGTCCCGTTCACCCATCACCCCGGTGTTCGCTGACCTACCCTGGCTCCCGGTCCGGCAACGCCTCAATTTTAAAATTCTCATCCTTGTTTTCAAATCCCTCCGTGGCCTCGCCTCCTCCCTGTATCTGTAACCTCCTCCAGCCCCACAACCCTCCGAGCTCTCTGCGCTCCTCCAATTCTGGCCTCTTGCACATCCCTGATTTTAATCGCTCCACCATTGGCGGCCGTGCCTTCAGCTGCTCAGGCCCTAAGCTCTGGAATTCCCTCCCTCGAGGCAGTGGGCATGATCAGATTGTCAAAGGTGAGAGAAACAAGCCACGGCTCCAGTCATACGGGGCATCCATGGTGGCTTTGACCAGGGTGATGGGGAGGGGTTGGGTGGAGGCCACATTCAAGGCCCTTTCAGAGAAAAGGACGGTTAGAAGGAGGATGGTAGCTTCATCCCGTTTTTCTCCTTTTTCTCATTCTCACTCTCTGTTCTGTACTGTCAGCCGTGGCTCAGTGGGTAACTCTCTAACCTCTGAGTCAGAAGGTTGTGGGTTGAAGCCCCACTCCAGAGACTTGAGCACAAAATCCAGTGCAGTACTGAGGGAGTGCAACCCTGTCAGAGGTGCCGTCTTTCAGCTGAGACGTTAAACCGAGGCCCCATCTGCCCTCTCAGATGGTGCTTAGAGGGTGCGGAATTCTTAAAGTGCATCCAGGAGAGCTTTTTGAGCCAGCATGTAGAAAGTCCTACAAGAGAGGGGGCGGTACTGGACCTAATTCTAGGGAATGTAGCCGGGCAAGTGGTAGAAGTGTCAGTAGGAGAGTATTTTGGTGACAGCGACCACAATTCGGTGAGATTTAAGGTAGTCATGGAAAAGGACAAAAATGGACTGGAAATAAAGGTTCTAAATTGGGGGAAGGCCGATTTTAATATGATAAGGCAGGATCTGGCCAAAGTGGACTGGCATCAGCTACCTGTAGGAAAATCCACATCAGAGCAGTGGGAGTCTTTCAGAAAGGAAATAGAGCGAGTACAGCGCCAACATGTTACCGTAAAGGTCAAGGGTGGGACCAACAAGCCCAGGGAACCCTGGATGTCAAGGGATATACAAGAATGGATTAGGGAAAAAAAGGGAGGCTTTTGGCAGATACAAAGGACTAAAACAATGGAAGCCCTAGAGGAGTATAAAAAGAGCAGCGGGGTACTTAAAAAAGAAATTAGGAGAGCGAAGAGGGGGCATGAAAAAACACTGGCGGGCAAAATAAAGGAAAATCCCAAGGTGTTTTATAAGTATATTAAGGGCAAGAGGATAACCAGGGAAAGAGTAGGGCCCATTAGGGACTAAAGTGGCAATCTGTGTGTAGAGCCGGAAGATGTAGGTGAGGTTTTAAATGAATATTTTGCATCTGTGTTCACTATGGAGAAGGACAATGTAGGCATAGAAATCAGGCACAGGGATTGTGATGTACTTGAACAAATTAGTATTGAGAGGGAGGAGGTACTAGTGGTTTTAGCGGGCTTAAAAGTGGATAAATCCCCAGGCCCAGACGAGATGTATCCCAGGCTGCTGTGTGAGGCAAGGGAGGAGATTGCAGGGGCTCTGACACAAATTTTCAGAACCTCTCTGGCCACAGGGGAGGTGCCAGAGGACTGGAGAACAGCTAACGTAGTATCATTATTCAAGAAGGGTAGTAGGGATAAACCAGGGAATTATAGGCCAGTGAGCCTAACATCAGTGGTAGGGAAATTATTGGAAAAAATTCTCAGGGACAGAATTAGTCTCCACTTGGAGAGGCAAGGATTAATCAAGGAAAGTCAGCATGGCTTTGTCAGGGGGAGATCATGTCTAACCAATTTGATTGAATTTTTCGAGGGGGTGACTAGGTGTGTGGATGAGGGTAGTGCAGTTGATGTAGTCTACATGGACTTCAGTAAGGCTTTTGACAAAGTCCCGCATGGGAGACTGGTCAAGAAGGTAAGAGCCCATGGGATCCAGGGCAATTTGGCACATTGGATCCAAAATTGGCTTAGTGGCAGGAGGCAGAGGGTGATAGTCGAAGGTTGTTTTTGTGACTGGAAGCCTGTGTCCAGTGGTGTACCGCAGGGATCGGTGCTGGGTCCTTTGCTGTTTGTAGTGTACATTAATGATTTAGATATGAATGTAGGAGGTATGATCAGTAAGTTCGCAGATGAGACGAAAATTGGTGGAGTGGTAAATAGCGAGGAGGGAAGCCTCAGGTTACAGGACGATATAGATGGGATGGTTAGATGGGCAGAACAGTGGCAAATGGAATTTAACCCTGAAAAGTGTGAGGTGGTGCATTTTGGGAGGACTAACAAGGCAAGGGAATACACAATGAATGGTAGGACCCTAGGAAGGACAGAGGATCAGAGGGACCTTGGTGTGCATGTACATCGATCCCTGAAGGCAGCAGGACAGGTAGATGAGGTGGTTAAAAAGGCATATGGGATACTTGCCTTCATTAGCCGAGGCATAGAATATAAGAGCAGGGAGGTTATGATAGAACTGTACAAAATGCTAGTTAGGCCACAGCTGGAATACTGTGTGCAGTTCTGGTCGCCACACTATAGGAAGGATGTGATTGCATTGGAGAGGGTGCAGAGGAGATTCACCAGGATGTTACCTGGGCTGGAGCGTTTCAGCTATGAAGAGAGACTGGACAGGCTGGGGTTGTTTTCCTTAGAGCAGAGAAGGCTGAGGGGGGACCTGATTGAGGTGTACAAAATTATGAGGGGCATAGATAGGGTAGATAGAAAGGAACTTTTCCCCTTAGTAGAGGGTCAATAACCAGGGGGCATAGTTTCAAGGTAAGGGGCACGAGGTTTAGATGGGATTTGAGGAAAAACTTTTTCTGGAACTCACTGCCTGAAAGGGTGGTAGAGGCAGGAACCCTCACAATATTCAAGTAGCATTTAGATGAGCACTTGAAA
Source organism: Squalus acanthias (assembly GCA_030390025.1). Lineage (NCBI taxonomy): Eukaryota > Metazoa > Chordata > Chondrichthyes > Squaliformes > Squalidae > Squalus > Squalus acanthias. Next base: position 22,075 of record JASTWF010002076.1, read on the forward strand.
CGCCATAGCATACAAGGCTACGGACCAAGTGCTGGAAAATGGGATTAGAATAGACAGGGCTTGATGGCCAGTGCGGACACGATGGGCCGAAGGGCCTCTTTCTGTGCTGTATGTCTCTATGACTCTATGAGATGGATATTGAAGATGAAATTTAGAATTCACTTCTGCTCAGGGCTCCGACCAGCAGAGGGAAGCAGAGAGCAGGTGAAAGAGAAAGCAGTGAAAATATAACGTGATTTCCCGGAATACAGGGGGGATTCCTGACTCCTCACTGTGGTGAGAAACACGTTATTTATACAACACAGGAAGAAAGAAGCTGATAGTCTACAGGGGAGGAACCAGCACGGGGAGAGGGATCTACAGGGGAGGTCCCAGCACTGGGAGAGGGGTCTGCAGGGGAGGTCCCAGCACTGAGAGAGGGGTCTACAGGGGAGGTCCCAGCACTGAGAGAGGGGTCTACAGGGGAGATCCCAGCACGGGGAGAGGGGTCTACAGGGGAGGTTCCAGCACCGGGAGAGGGGTCTACAGGGGAGGAACCAGCACCGGGAGAGGGGTCTACAGGGGAGGTTCCAGCACCGTGAGAGGGGTCTACAGGGGAGGTCCCAGCACCGAGAGAGGGGTCTGCAGGGGCGGTCCCAGCACTGAGAGAGGGGTCTACAGGGGAGGTCCCAGCACCGGGAGAGGGGTCTACAGGGGAGGTCCCAGCACTGAGAGAGGGGTCTACAGGGGAGGTCCCAGCACTGAGAGAGGGGTCTACAGGGGAGGTCCCAGCACCGGGAGAGGGGTCTACAGGGGAGGTCCCAGCACCGGGAGAGGGGTCTACAGGGGAGGTCCCAGCACTGGGAGAGGGGTCTACAGGGGAGGTCCCAGCACCGGGAGAGGGGTCTACAGGGGAGGTGCCAGCACCGGGAGAGGGTCTACAGGGGAGGTCCCAGCACTGAGAGAGGGGTCTACAGGGGAGGTCCCAGCACTGAGAGAGGGGTCTACAGGGGAGGTCCCAGCATTGAGAGAGGGGTCTACAGGGGAGGTCCCAGCACCGAGAGAGGGGTCTACAGGGGAGGTCCCAGCACTGAGGGAGGGGTCTACAGAGGAGGTCCCAGCACCGGGAGAGGGTCTACAGGGGAGGTCCCAGCACTGAGAGAGGGGTCTACAGAGGAGGTCCCAGCACCGGGAGAGGGTCTACAGGGGAGGTCCCAGCACCGGGAGAGGGTCTACAGGGGAGGTCCCAGCACTGAGAGAGGGGTCTACAGAGGAGGTCCCAGCACCGGGAGAGGGTCTACAGGGGAGGTCCCAGCACTGAGAGAGGGGTCTACAGGGGAGGTCCCAGCACCGGGAGAGGGTCTACAGGGGAGGTCCCAGCACTGAGAGAGGGGTCTACAGGGGAGGTCCCAGCACCGAGAGAGGGGTCTACAGGGGAGGTCCCAGCACCGGGAGAGGGTCTACAGGGGAGGTCCCAGCACTGAGAGAGGGGTCTACAGAGGAGGTCCCAGCACCGGGAGAGGGTCTACAGGGGAGGTCCCAGCACTGAGAGAGGGGTCTACAGGGGAGGTCCCAGCACCGGGAGAGGGTCTACAGGGGAGGTCCCAGCGCCGGGAGAGGGTCTATAGCCTGACCAGGAACGAGCTCCAACCTGATCACACTCAACACCTCACTGACTGATCAGAGATTTTAAACACACCCAGTCGATGCGTCTCACAATATTATTCAGGAGAATATGTTATCATCGTCCTGAAAACACTGTCAAACTCAAGAGTTTTCCCACAACAGATAGGATTGCTAACTGGACATCTGGTCGCGTGACTCCTGAAAGTTGAGGGGTGATCTGATCGAGGTGTTGAAAATGACACAAGGATTCGATGGGGTAGATAGAGAGAAACTATTTCCTCTGGTGGGGCCTTTCAGATATCTCAGTGTAGTGGTGTAGCACACGTTCTCTTCGGAGCAGGACACCTGTGGTCGTTTTGTAGTCCCTGAGGTTGGGACCACACCTTTGGGTCGGTTGCTTACCACCCATGGTCTTTGAATACAGCTCAGGAATAGATTGAGACCCCCTTTATCCATTGTCTACAGGGGAGGTACCAGTCCAGTGAGCCTATCCCGATAACTAAGATCCTTTCATGATAGTGAAGCTAATAGAAATGACCATGGGGAGAGCTGTATAATGGGCACTTGTTTTACACTATCTCTCAAAGTCAAACTGACCCCAATCACCGCACATCACCATCCCACTCACTGCTTTCAACGGCTTCTTGAAGCCCGTCTCTAACCGGGCATTGTATCCCCTCTAACTTTCCCCTGTTCATCCTGCTTGCTGCCCTCTATCTCCTTGCTAATAGCTCTGACTCTCTCTACAATGAAAGACTGTCTTCATTTCAACTCTTCCCAACGATCCTCCACTGGCCTCACTCTCGAGCCCCGTCCCTTCGATCCTCATCCTCTCCCATTACCAAGACCGAGCTGGGTGGCCATTGGCTGTGGAATCTAGGGTCAGAGCTCTGCCAATCCACCCATCTGCTGTGATCTCAAATATCAAACAAACAGGGTAATATGTAGCTAACAATATATATTTATTGTGTTAGAGTCCGACTCTGCCTCTGTTGCATCATACAAACGGTGCGCTGTTGGTGCCGCTTTCTTGTTCAGAAGGCAAAGCAGGGTGCGATTGTTTGACCAAACCCATCTCGCTGGGGATGTGATGCTCTGGGTTGTCCCAACACCTCCTCAGCCCACCAGCCTCCTCACTCTGCTGGTGAATAAGCAGCATGGCCTGAAACAGCAGAGGTGAAAGTTATCCTGACCATCACACAACAAACTCAGGGACTCACTGATGTGGGGCATGGGGCATTTCCCCCTCTCCTCACTCAGTTATGCTCTACCTCCCTCACTCACACTATCTTTCTCCACACTCACTCTCACTTATGATCGCTCCCTTTCACTGGTGCACCTTCTCCCTCTATCTAACTCGCTCTTCCCTCTCTCTCCCTCTTACTGTCTCTCCCTATTCCCTCTCTCACATGCTGTCTCTCTCTCTCACACTATTCTCTCTCTCTCACGGGCTGTCTCTCTCTCTCTCTCACACTATTCTCTCTCTCTCTCACGGGCTGTCTCTCTCTCTCTCTCTCTCACTATTCTCTCTCTCTCACGGGCTGTCTCTCTCTCTCACTATTCTCTCTCTCTCACGGGCTGTTTCTCTCTCTCACTGTTCTCTCTCTCTCTTTGCTGTTTCTCTCTCTCTCTGTTCTCTCTCTCTCACACTATTCTCTCTCTCTCTTTGCTGTTTCTCGTTCTCTCTCTCACTGTTCTCTCTCTCACTGTTCTCTCTCTCTCTCACTGTTCTCTCTCTCTCACGGGCTCTCTCTCTCTCAGTTACAGGATTTGTAACATATGAACAAAGTGGGCCGCGATGGTTCCTGCTTCTACCTGTGTGTGTGTGTGTGTGTGTGTGTGTGTGAGTGAGAGAGGACCATGTGTGTGTGTGTGAGTGTGTATGTTTGATTGTGAGAGGGCCGTGTGTGAGTGTGTGTGAGTGTGAGAGGGCCGTGTGTGTGTGAGTGTGAGAGGGCCGTGTGTGTGTGAGTGTGAGAGGGCTGTGTGTGTGTGAGTGTGAGAGGGCCGTGTGTGTGTGAATGTGAGTGTGAGAGGGCCGTGTGTGAGTGTGTGTGAGTGTGAGAGGGCCGTGTGTGTGTGAGTGTGAGTGTGAGAGGGCCGTGTGTATGTGAGTGTGAGTGTGAGAGGGTCGTGTGTATGTGAGTGTGAGTGTGAGAGGGTCGTGTGTATGTGAGTGTGAGTGTGAGAGGGCCGTGTGTGTGTGAGTGTGAGAGGGTCGTGTGTATGTGAGTGAGAGTGTGAGAGGGCCGTGTGTGAGTGTGAGTGGGCCGTGTGTGAGTGTGTGTGAGTGTGAGAGGGCCGTGTGTGAGTGTGAGTGTGAGAGGGCCGTGTGTGAGTGTGAGTGTGAGAGGGTCGTGTGTATGTGAGTGTGAGTGTGAGAGGGCCGTGTGTGAGTGTGTGAGAGTGTGAGAGGGCCGTGTGTGAGTGTGAGTGGGCCGTGTGTGAGTGTGTGTGAGAGTGAGAGGGCCGTGTGTGTGAGTGTGAGAGGGCCGTGTGTGTGTGAGTGTGAGTGTGAGAGGGTCGTGTGTATGTGAGTGTGAGTGTGAGAGGGCCGTGTGTGAGTGTGAGAGGGCCGTGTGTGAGTGTGTGTGAGTGTGAGAGGGCCGTGTGTGAGTGTGAGTGTGAGAGGGCCGTGTGTGTGTGAGTGTGAGAGGGTCGTGTGTATGTGAGTGTGAGTGTGAGAGGGCCGTGAGTGTGAGAGGGCCGTGTGTGAGGGTGTGTGAGTGTGAGTGTGAGTGTGAGAGGGCCGTGAGTGAGTGTGTGAGAGGGCCGTGTGTGAGTGTGAGTGTGAGAGGGCCGTGAGTGTGAGAGGGCCGTGTGTGTGTGAGTGTGAGAGGGTCGTGTGTATGTGAGTGTGAGTGTGAGAGGGCCGTGTGTGAGTGTGTGTGAGTGTGAGAGGGCCGTGTGTGAGTGTGAGTGTGAGAGGGCCGTGTGTGTGAGTGTGAGAGGGCCGTGTATGAGTGTGAGTGTGAGAGGGCCGTGTGTGTGTGAGTGTGAGTGTGAGAGGGCCGTGTGTGAGTGTGTGTGAGTGTGAGAGGGCCGTGAGTGTGAGAGGGCCATGTGTGAGTGTGTGTGAGTGTGAGAGGGCCATGTGTGAGCGTGAGTGTGTGAGAGGGCCGTGTGAGTGTGTGTGTGAGAGGGCCGTGTGTGTGTTTGTGAGGGGTGTGTGTGTGTGAGAGGGGTGTGTGAGGGGGGTGTGTCTGTGTGAGGGGGGTGTGTGTGTGAGAGGGGTGTTTGTGTGTGAGAGGGGTGTGTGTGTGTGAGAGGGGGTGTGTGTGTGTGAGAGGGGGGTGTGTGTGTGTGAGGGGTGTGTGTGTGTGTGTGTGTGTGAGGGGGGTGTGTGTGTGTGAGAGGGGGGTGTGTGTGTGTGAGAGGGGGGTGTGTGTGTGTGAGAGGGGTGTGTGTGTGTGTGAGGGGTGTGTGTGTGTGAGAGGGGTGTGTGTGTGTGTGAGAGGGGAGTGTGTGTGTGTGAGAGGGCCGTGTGTGAGTGTGTGTGAGTGTGAGAGGGCCGTGTGTGTGTGAGTGTGAGTGTGAGAGGGCCGTGTGTATGTGAGTGTGAGTGTGAGAGGGTCGCGTGTATGTGTGTGTGAGTGTGAGAGGGTCGTGTGTATGTGAGTGAGAGTGTGAGAGGGCCGTGTGTGAGTGTGAGTGGGCCGTGTGTGAGTGTGTGTGAGTGTGAGAGGGCCGTGTGTGAGTGTGAGTGTGAGAGGTCCGTGTGTGAGTGTGAGTGTGAGAGGGTCGTGTGTATGTGAGTGTGAGTGTGAGAGGGCCGTGTGTGAGTGTGTGAGAGTGTGAGAGGGCCGTGTGTGAGTGTGTGTGAGAGTGAGAGGGCCGTGTGTGAGAGGGCCGTGTGTGTGTGAGTGTGAGAGGGTCATGTGTATGTGTGTGTGAGTGTGAGAGGGTCGTGTGTATGTGAGTGTGAGTGTGAGAGGGCCGTGTGTGAGTGTGTGTGAGTGTGAGAGGGCCGTGTGTGAGTGTGAGAGGGCCGTGTGTGAGTGTGTGTGAGTGTGAGAGGGCCGTGTGTGAGTGTGAGTGTGAGAGGGCCGTGTGTGTGTGAGTGTGAGAGGGTCGTGTGTATGTGAGTGTGAGTGTGAGAGGGCCGTGTGTGAGTGTGTGTGAGTGGGAGTGTGAGATGGCCGTGTGTGTGTGAGTGTGAGAGGGTCGTGTGTATGTGAGTGTGAGTGTGAGAGGGCCGTGTGTGAGTGTGTGTGAGTGTGAGTGTGAGTGTGAGAGGGCCGTGAGTGAGTGTGTGAGAGGGCCGTGTGTGAGTGTGAGTGTGAGAGGGCCGTGAGTGTGAGAGGGCCGTGTGTGTGTGAGTGTGAGAGGGTCGTGTGTAAGTGAGTATGAGTGTGAGAGGGCCGTGTGTGAGTGTGTGTGAGTGTGAGAGGGCCGTGTGTGAGTGTGAGTGTGAGTGTGAGAGGGCCGTGTGTGAGTGTGAGAGGGCCGTGTATGAGTGTGAGTGTGAGAGGGCCGTGTGTGTGAGTGTGCGTGTGAGAGGCGCGTGTGTGTGTGTGAGGGGTGTGTGTGTGTGAGAGGGGTGTGTGTGTGTGTGTGTGTGTGTGTGAGGGGGGTGTGTGTGTGTGTGAGGGGTGTGTGTGTGTGTGAGAGGGGGGTGTGTGTGTGTGAGAGGGGTGTGTGTGTGTGAGAGGGGGGTGTGTGTGTGTGAGAGGGGGTGTGTGTGTGTGTGTGTGTGAGGGGGGTGTGTGTGTGAGAGGGGTGTGTGTGTGTGAGAGGGCTGTGTGTGAGTGAGAGAGGGGTGTGTGTGTGAGAGGGGTGTGTGTGTGTGTGAGAGGGGAGTGTGTGTGTGTGAGAGGGCCGTGTGTGAGTGTGTGTGAGTGTGAGAGGGCCGTGTGTGTGTGAGTGTGAGTGTGAGAGGGCCGTGTGTATGTGAGTGTGAGTGTGAGAGGGTCGTGTGTATGTGAGTGTGAGTGTGAGAGGGTCGTGTGTATGTAAGTGTGAGTGTGAGAGGGCCGTGTGTGTGTGAGTGGGCCGTGTGTGAGTGTGTGTGAGTGTGAGAGGGCCGTGTGTGACTGTGAGTGTGAGAGGGCCGTGTGTGAGTGTGAGTGTGAGAGGGTCGTGTGTATGTGAGTGTGAGTGTGAGAGGGCCGTGTGTGAGTGTGTGAGAGTGTGAGAGGGCCGTGTGTGTGTGAGTGTGAGAGGGTCGTGTGTATGTGAGTGAGAGTGTGAGAGGGCCGTGTGTGAGTGTGAGAGGGGTGTGTGTGTGTGTGTGTGAGAGGGCCATGTGTGTGTGTGTGAGGGGGCCGTGTGTGTGTGAGTGAGAGGGCCATGTGTGAGTGAGTGTGAGAGGGTCGTGTGTGTGTGAGTGAGAGGGCCGTGTGTGTGTGAGTGTGAGAGGGTCGTGTGTATGTGTGTGTGAGTGTGAGAGGGTCGTGTGTATGTGAGTGTGAGTGTGAGAGGGCCGTGTGTATGTGAGTGAGAGTGTGAGAGGGCCGTGTGTGAGTGTGAGAGGGGTGTGTGTGTGTGTGTGTGTGAGAGGGTCGTGTGTGTGTGTGTGAGAGGGCCGTGTGTGTGTGAGTGAGAGAGGGTCGTGTGTATGTGTGTGTGAGTGTGAGAGGGTCGTGTGTGTGTGAGTGAGAGGGCCGTGTGTGTGTGAGTGTGAGAGGGTCGTGTGTATGTGTGTGTGAGTGTGAGAGGGTCGTGTGTATGTGAGTGTGAGTGTGAGAGGGCCGTGTGTGAGTGTGAGAGGGCTGTGTGTGAGTGTGAGAGGGCCGTGTGTGAGTGTGAGTGTGAGAGGGCCGTGTGTGTGTGTGAGTGTGAGTGTGAGAGGGCCATGTGTGTGAGTGTGAGAGGGCCGTGTGTGTGTGAGTGTGAGTGTGAGAGGAACATGTGTGAGTGTGTGTGAGTGTGAGAGGGCCGTGTGTGAGTGTGAGTGTGAGAGGGCCGTGTGTGAGTGTGAGAGGACCATGTGTGAGTGTGAGTGTGAGAGGGCCGTGTGTGAGTGTGTGTGAGTGTGAGAGGACCATGTGTGAGTGTGTGTGAGTGTGAGAGGGCCGTGTGTGAGTCTGAGTGTGAGAGGGCCGTGTGTGAGTGTGTGTGAGTGTGAGAGGGCCGTGTGTGAGTGTGAGTGTGAGAGGGCCGTGTGTATGTGAGTGTGAGTGTGAGAGGGCCGTGTGTGAGTGTGTGTGAGTGTGAGAGGGCCGTGAGTGTGAGAGGGCCGTGTGTGAGTGTGTGAGTGTGAGAGGGCCGTGTGTGAGTGTGAGAGGGCCGTGTGTGTGAGTGTGTGTGTGTGAGAGGGCCGTGTGTGTGAGTGTGAGAGGGCCATGTGTGTGAGTGTGAGAGGGCCGTGTGTGAGTGTGAGAGGGCCGTGTGTGAGTGTGAGAGGGCCGTGTCTGAGTGTGAGAGGGCCGTGTCTGAGTGTGAGAGGGCCGTGTCTGAGTGTGAGAGGGCCGTGTGTGAGTGTGTGTGAGTGTGAGAGGGCCGTGTGTGTGTGAGTGTGAGAGGGTCGTGTGTATGTGAGTGTGAGTGTGAGAGGGCCGTGTGTGTGTGAGTGTGAGTGTGAGAGGGCCGTGTGTGTGTGAGTGTGAGAGGGTCGTGTGTGTGTGAGTGTGTGTGAGAGGGTCGTGTGTGTGAGTGTGAGAGGGCCGTGTGTGTGAGTGTGAGTGTGAGAGGGCCGTGTGTGTGTGAGTGTGAGAGGGTCGTGTGTATGTGAGTGTGAGTGTGAGAGGGCCGTGAGTGTGAGAGGGCCGTGTGTGAGTGTGTGAGTGTGAGTGTGAGAGGGCCGTGAGTGTGAGTGTGAGAGGGCCGTGTGAGAGTGTGTGTGAGTGTGAGAGGGCCGTGTGTGAGTGTGTGTGAGTGTGAGAGGGCCGTGAGTGTGAGAGGGCCGTGTGTGAGTGTGTGTGAGTGTGAGAGGGCCGTGTGTGAGTGTGTGTGAGTGTGAGAGGGCCGTGTGTGAGTGTGTGTGAGTCTGAGAGGGCCGTGTTTGAGTGTGAGTGTGAGAGGGCCGTGTGTGTATGTGTGTGTGAGAGGGCAGTGTTTGAGTGTGAGTGTGAGAGGGCCGTGTGTGTGAGTGTGTGAGTGTGAGAGGGCCGTGTGTGTGAGTGTGTGAGTGTGACTGAGAGACGGCTGTGTTTGAGTGTGAGTGTGAGAGGGCCGTGTGTGAGTGTGTGTGAGTGTGAGTGTGAGTGTGAGAGGGCCGTGTGTGTGAGTGTGAGAGGGCCGTGTGTGAGTGTGTGTGTGAGAGGGCCGTGTGTGAGTGTATGTGTGAGAGGGGTGTGTGTGTGTGAGAGGGGTGTGTGAGAGGGGTGTGTGTGTGAGTGTGAGAGGGCCGTGTGTGTGAGTGTGAGTGTGAGAGGGCCGTGTGTGTGTGAGTGTGAGAGGGTCGTGTGTATGTGAGTGTGAGTGTGAGAGGGCCGTGAGTGTGAGAGGGCCGTGTGTGAGTGTGTGAGTGTGAGTGTGAGAGGGCCGTGAGTGTGAGTGTGAGTGTGAGAGGGCCGTGTGTGAGTGTGTGTGAGTGTGAGAGGGCTGTGAGTGTGAGAGGGCCGTGTGTGAGTGAGTGTGAGTGTGAGAGGGCCGTGTGTGAGTGTGTGTGAGTGTGAGAGGGCCGTGTGTGAGTGTGTGTGAGTGTGAGAGGGCCGTGTTTGAGTGTGAGTGTGAGAGGGCCGTGTGTGAGTGTGTGTGAGTGTGAGAGGGCCCTGTGTGAGTGTGAGTGTGAGAGGGCCGTGTGTATGTGAGTGTGAGTGTGAGAGGGCCGTGTGTGAGTGTGTGTGAGTGTGAGAGGGCCGTGAGTGTGAGAGGGCCGTGTGTGAGTGTGTGAGTGTGAGAGGGCCGTGTGTGAGTGTGAGAGGGCCGTGTGTGTGAGTGTGTGTGTGTGAGAGGGCCGTGTGTGTGAGTGTGAGAGGGCCATGTGTGTGAGTGTGAGAGGGCCGTGTGTGAGAGGGCCGTGTGTGAGTGTGAGAGGGCCGTGTCTGAGTGTGAGAGGGCCGTGTCTGAGTGTGAGAGGGCCGTGTCTGAGTGTGAGAGGGCCGTGTCTGAGTGTGAGAGGGCCGTGTGTGAGTGTGTGTGAGTGTGAGAGGGCCGTGTGTGTGTGAGTGTGAGAGGGTCGTGTGTATGTGAGTGTGAGTGTGAGAGGGCCGTGTGTGTGTGAGTGTGAGTGTGAGAGGGCCGTGTGTGTGTGAGTGTGAGAGGGTCGTGTGTGTGTGAGTGTGTGTGAGAGGGTCGTGTGTGTGAGTGTGAGAGGGCCGTGTGTGTGAGTGTGAGTGTGAGAGGGCCGTGTGTGTGTGAGTGTGAGAGGGTCGTGTGTATGTGAGTGTGAGTGTGAGAGGGCCGTGAGTGTGAGAGGGCCGTGTGTGAGTGTGTGAGTGTGAGTGTGAGAGGGCCGTGAGTGTGAGTGTGAGAGGGCCGTGTGAGAGTGTGTGTGAGTGTGAGAGGGCCGTGTGTGAGTGTGTGTGAGTGTGAGAGGGCCGTGAGTGTGAGAGGGCCGTGTGTGAGTGTGTGTGAGTGTGAGAGGGCCGTGTGTGAGTGTGTGTGAGTGTGAGAGGGCCGTGTGTGAGTGTGTGTGAGTCTGAGAGGGCCGTGTTTGAGTGTGAGTGTGAGAGGGCCGTGTGTGTATGTGTGTGTGAGAGGGCAGTGTTTGAGTGTGAGTGTGAGAGGGCCGTATGTGTGAGTGTGTGAGTGTGAGAGGGCCGTGTGTGTGAGTGTGTGAGTGTGACTGAGAGACGGCTGTGTTTGAGTGTGAGTGTGAGAGGGCCGTGTGTGAGTGTGTGTGAGTGTGAGTGTGAGTGTGAAAGGGCCGTGTGTGTGAGTGTGAGAGGGCCGTGTGTGAGTGTGTGTGTGAGAGGGCCGTGTGTGAGTGTATGTGTGAGAGGGGTGTGTGTGTGTGAGAGGGGTGTGTGAGAGGGGTGTGTGTGTGAGTGTGAGAGGGCCGTGTGTGTGAGTGTGAGTGTGAGAGGGCCGTGTGTGTGTGAGTGTGAGAGGGTCGTGTGTATGTGAGTGTGAGTGTGAGAGGGCCGTGAGTGTGAGAGGGCCGTGTGTGAGTGTGTGAGTGTGAGTGTGAGAGGGCCGTGAGTGTGAGTGTGAGTGTGAGAGGGCCGTGTGTGAGTGTGTGTGAGTGTGAGAGGGCCGTGAGTGTGAGAGGGCCGTGTGTGAGTGTGTGTGAGTGTGAGAGGGCCGTGTGTGAGTGTGTGTGAGTGTGAGAGGGCCGTGTGTGAGTGTGTGTGAGTGTGAGAGGGCCGTGTTTGAGTGTGAGTGTGAGAGGGCCGTGTGTGTATGTGTGTGTGAGAGGGCAGTGTTTGAGTGTGAGTGTGAGAGGGCCGTATGTGTGAGTGTGTGAGTGTGAGAGGGCCGTGTGTGTGAGTGTGTGAGTGTGACTGAGAGACGGCTGTGTTTGAGTGTGAGTGTGAGAGGGCCGTGTGTGAGTGTGTGTGAGTGTGAGTGTGAGTGTGAAAGGGCCGTGTGTGTGAGTGTGAGAGGGCCGTGTGTGAGTGTGTGTGTGAGAGGGCCGTGTGTGAGTGTATGTGTGAGAGGGGTGTGTGTGTGTGAGAGGGGTGTGTGAGAGGGGTGTGTGTGTGTGAGAGGGGTGTGTGTGTGTGAGAGGGGTGTGTGTGTGAGAGGGGTGTGTGTGTGAGTGTGAGAGGGGCATGTGTGAGTGTGTGTGTGAGGGGTGTGTGAGAGGGGTGTGTGTGTGAGAGGGGTGTGTGTGTGTGTGAGTGTGAGAGGGATGTGTGTGTGTGTGTGTGTGTGTGTGTGTGTGTGTGAGGGGTGTGTGTGTGTGTGTGAGAGGGATGTGTGTGTATGTGTGTGTGTGTGTGAGTGTGAGAGGTGTGTGTGTGTGTGTGAGAGGGCCGTGTGTGAGTGTGTGTGAGTGCGTGTGTTTGAGGGCCGTGTGTGAGAGAGGGCCGTGTGTGTGTGAGAGAGGGCCGTGTGTGTGTGTGAGGGGGGTGTGTGTGTGTGTGAGGGGGGTGTGTGTGTGTGAGGGGTGTGTGTGTGAGAGAGGTGTGTGTGTGTGAGGGGTGTGTGTGTGAGAGAGGTGTGTGTGTGTGAGAGAGGGGTATGTGTGTAAGAGAGAGGTGTGTGTGTGTGAGAGGGCTGTGTGTGTGTGAGAGGGATGAGTGTGTGTGTGAGAGGGGTGTGTGTGTGTGAGGAGTGTGTGTGTGTGAGAGGGGTGTGTGTGTGCGTGTGAGGGGTGTGTGTGCGTGAGAGGGGTGTGTGTGTGTGAGAGAGGGGTGTGTGTGTGAGAGGGGTGTGTGTGTGTGTGAGAGGGATGTGTGTGTGAGTGTGTGAGAGAGGGGTGTGTGTGTGAGAGGGGTGTGTGTGAGTGTGAGAGGGGTGTGTGTGTGAGTGTGTGAGAGAGGGCCGTGTGTGTGTGTGTGTGTGTGTGAGAGGGAAGAGTGTGTGTGAGAGAGGGGTGTGTGTGTGTGTGTGAGAGGGGTGTGTGTGTGAGTGTGTGAGAGAGGGCCTTGTGTGTGTGTGTGTGTGTGTGAGAGGGCTGTGTGTGAGTGTGAGAGGGGTGTGTGTGTGAGTGTGTGAGAGGGCCGTGTGTGTGTGTGTGAGAGGGGTGTGTGTGTGTGTGAGCGGGGTGTGTGTGTGTGAGAGGGGTGTGTGTGTGTGAGAGGGGTGTGTGTGTGTGAGAGGGGTGTGTGTGAGTGTGTGAGAGGGGTGTGTGTGTGTGAGAGGGGTGTGTGTGTGTGAGAGGGGTGTGTGTGTGTGAGAGAGGGGTGTGTGTGTGTGAGAGAGGGGTGTGTGTGTGTGAGAGGGGTGTGTGTGAGTGTGAGAGGGGTGTGTGTGTGTGTGTGAGAGGGGTGTGTGTGAGTGTGAGAGGGGTGTGTGTGTGAGTGTGAGAGGGGTGTGTGTGTGTGTGTGAGAGGGGTGTGTGTGAGTGTGAGAGGGGTGTGTGCGAGTGTGAGAGGGGTGTGTGAGAGGGGTGTCTGAGAGTGTGAGAGGGGTATGTGTGTGTGTGAGAGGGGTGTGTGTGTGTGAGAGAGGGGTGTGTGTGTGTGAGAGGGGTGTGTGTGTGAGTGTGAGAGGGGTGTGTGTGTGTGTGTGTGAGAGGGGTGTGTGTGTGTGAGAGGGGTGTGTGTGAGTGTGAGAGGGGTGTGTGTGTGTGTGTGAGAGGGGTGTGTGTGAGTGTGAGAGGGGTGTGTGCGAGTGTGAGAGGGGTGTGTGAGAGGGGTGTGTGAGAGTGTGAGAGGGGTGTGTGTGTGTGTGAGAGGGGTGTGTGTGTGTGAGAGAGGGGTGTGTGTGTGTGTGAGGGGTGTGTGTGTGTGTGAGGGGTGTGAGTGTGTGAGGGGTGTGAGTGTGTGAGAGGGGTGTGTGTGTGTGTGTGAGAGGGGTGTGTGTGTGTGTGTGTGAGGGGTGTGTGTGTGTGTGTGTGAGGGGTGTGTGTGTGTGTGAGAGGGGTGTGTGTGTGTGAGAGAGGGGTGTGTGTGTGTGAGAGGGGTGTGTGTGTGTGTGTGTGTGTGTGAGAGGGGTGTGTGTGTGTGAGAGAGGGCTGTGTGTGTGAGAGAGGGGTGTGTGTGTGTGTGTGAGAGGGGTGTGTGTGTGTGAGAGAGGGGTGTGTGTGTGTGAGAGGGCCGTGTGTGAGTGTGAGAGGGGTGTGTGTGTGAGTGCGTGTGTTTGAGGGCCGTGTGTGAGTGTGTGAGAGAGGGCCGTGTGTGTGTGTGTGTGTGTGTGAGAGAGAGGTGTGTGTGTGTGAGAGAGGGGTGTGTGTGTGAGAGGGGTGTGTGTGAGTGAGAGAGGGGTGTGTGTGTGTGTGTGTGTGAGGGCCGTGTGTGAGTGTGTGTGAGAGGGGTGTGTGTGTGTGTGTGAGAGGGGTGTGTGTGTGTGCGTGTGTGTGTGTGAGAGGGGGGTGTGTGGGTGTGTGTGAGAGGGGTGTGTGTGTGTGTGAGAGGGGTGTGTGTGTGTGTGTGTGTGAGTATGAGAGGGCCGTGTGTGAGTGTGTGTGAGTGTGAGAGGACCGTGAGTGTGAGAGGGCCGTGTGTGAGAGTGTGTGAGTGTGAGAGGGCCGTGTGTGAGTGTGAGAGGGCCGTGTGTGTTAGTGTGTGTGTGTGAGAGGGCCGTGTGTGTGAGTGTGAGAGGGCCATGTGTGTGAGTGTGAGAGGGCCGTGTGTGAGTGTGAGAGGGCCGTGTGCGAGTGTGAGAGGGCCGTGTGTGAGTGTGAGAGGGCCGTGTGTGAGTGTGTGTGAGTGTGAGTGTGAGAGGGTCGTGTGTATGTGAGTGTGAGTGTGAGAGGGCCGTGTGTGTGTGAGTGTGAGTGTGAGATCGCCGTGTGTGTGTGAGTGTGAGAGGGCCATGTGTGAGTGTGAGTGTGAGAGGGCCGTGTGTGTGTGAGTGTGAGAGGGTCGTGTGTATGTGAGTGTGAGTGTGAGAGGGCCGTGAGTGTGAGAGGGCCGTGTGTGAGTGTGTGTGAGTGTGAGTGTGAGTGTGAGAGGGCCGTGAGTGAGTGTGTGAGAGGGCCGTGTGTGAGTGTGAGTGTGAGAGGGCCGTGAGTGTGAGAGGGCCGTGTGTGTGTGAGTGTGAGAGGGTCGTGTGTATGTGAGTGTGAGTGTGAGAGGGCCGTGTGTGAGTGTGTGTGAGTGTGAGAGGGCCGTGTGTGAGTGTGAGTGTGAGAGGGCCGTGTGTGAGTGTGTGTGAGTGTGAGAGGGCCGTGTATGAGTGTGAGTGTGAGAGGGCCGTGTGTGTGTGAGTGTGAGTGTGAGAGGGCCGTGTGTGAGTGTGTGTGAGTGTGAGAGGGCCGTGAGTGTGAGAGGGCCGTGTGTGAGTGTGTGTGAGTGTGTGAGGGCCATGTGTGAGTGTGAGTGTGTGAGAGGGCCGTGTGAGTGTGTGTGTGAGAGGGCCGTGTGTGTGTATGTGAGGGGTGTGTGTGTGTGAGAGGGGTGTGTGTGTGTGAGGGGGGTGTGTGTGTGTGAGAGGGGTGTGTGTGTGTGAGAGGGGGGTGTGTGTGTGTGAGAGGGGGATGTGTGTGTGTGAGAGGGGGTGTGTGTGTGTGAGAGGGGGGTGTGTGTGAGAGGGGTGTGTTTGTGTGTGAGGGGTGTGTGTGTGTGAGAGGGGTGTGTGTGTGTGTGAGAGGGCTGTGTGTGAGTGAGAGAGGGGTGTGTGTGTGAGAGGGGTGTGTGTGTGTGTGAGAGGGGAGTGTGTGTGTGTGTGAGAGGGCCGTGTGTGAGTGTGTGTGAGTGTGAGAGGGCCGTGTGTGTGTGAGTGTGAGTGTGAGAGGGCCGTGTGTATGTGAATGTGAGTGTGAGAGGGTCGTGTGTATGTGAGTGTGAGTGTGAGAGGGTCGTGTGTATGTGAGTCTGAGAGGGCCGTGTGTGTGTGAGTGTGAGAGGGCCGTGTGTGTGTGAGTGTGAGAGGGTCGTGTGTATGTGAGTGAGAGTGTGAGAGGGCCGTGTGTGAGTGTGAGTGGGCCGTGTGTGAGTGTGTGTGAGTGTGAGAGGGCCGTGTGTGAGTGTGAGTGTGAGAGGGCCGTGTGTGAGTGTGTGAGAGTGTGAGAGGGTCGTGTGTATGTGAGTGAGAGTGTGAGAGGGCCGTGTGTGAGTGTGAGAGGGGTGTGTGTGTGTGTGTGAGAGGGCCGTGTGTGTGTGAGTGAGAGGGCCATGTGTGAGTGAGTGTGAGAGGGTCGTGTGTATGTGTGTGTGAGTGTGAGAGGGTCGTGTGTGTGTGAGTGAGAGGGCCGTGTGTGTGTGAGTGTGAGAGGGTCGTGTGTATGTGTGTGTGAGTGTGAGAGGGTCGTGTGTATGTGAGTGTGAGTGTGAGAGGGCCGTGTGTGAGTGTGTGTGAGTGTGAGAGGGCCGTGTGTGAGTGTGAGAGGGCTGTGTGTGAGTGTGAGAGGGCCGTGTGTGAGTGTGAGTGTGAGAGGGCCGTGTGTGTGTGAGTGTGAGTGTGAGAGGGCCATGTGTGTGAGTGTGAGAGGGCCGTGTGTGTGTGAGTGTGAGTGTGAGAGGACCATGTGTGAGTGTGTGTGAGTGTGAGAGGGCCGTGTGTGAGTGTGAGTGTGAGAGGGCCGTGTGTGAGTGTGTCTGAGTGTGAGAGGACCATGTGTGAGTGTGAGTGTGAGAGGGCCGTGTGTGAGTGTGTGTGAGTGTGAGAGGACCATGTGTGAGTGTGTGTGAGTGTGAGAGGGCCGTGTGTGAGTGTGAGTGTGAGAGGGCCGTGTGTGAGTGTGTGTGAGTGTGAGAGGGCCGTGTGTGAGTGTGAGTGTGAGAGGGCCGTGTGTGTGTGAGTGTGAGTGTGAGAGGGCCGTGTGTGAGTGTGTGTGAGTGTGAGAGGGCCGTGAGTGTGAGAGGGCCGTGTGTGAGAGTGTGTGAGTGTGAGAGGGCCGTGTGTGAGTGTGAGAGGGCCGTGTGTGTGAGTGTGTGTGTGTGAGAGGGCCGTGTGTGTGAGTGTGAGAGGGCCATGTGTGTGAGTGTGAGAGGGCCGTGTATGAGTGTGAGAGGGCCGTGTGTGAGTGTGAGAGGGCCGTGTGTGAGTGTGAGAGGGCCGTGTCTGAGTGTGAGAGGGCCGTGTGTGAGTGTGTGTGAGTGTGAGAGGGCCGTGTGTGTGTGAGTGAGAGGGCCATGTGTGAGTGAGTGTGAGAGGGTCGTGTGTATGTGTGTGTGAGTGTGAGAGGGTCGTGTGTGTGTGAGTGAGAGGGCCGTGTGTGTGTGAGTGTGAGAGGGTCGTGTGTATGTGTGTGTGAGTGTGAGAGGGTCGTGTGTGAGTGTGTGTGAGTGTGAGAGGGCCGTGTGTGAGTGTGAGAGGGCTGTGTGTGAGTGTGAGAGGGCCGTGTGTGAGTGTGAGTGTGAGAGGAACATGTGTGAGTGTGAGAGGGCCGTGTGTGAGTGTGAGTGTGAGAGGGCCGTGTGTGAGTGTGTGTGAGTGTGAGAGGACCATGTGTGAGTGTGAGTGTGAGAGGGCCGTGTGTGAGTGTGTGTGAGTGTGAGAGGACCATGTGTGAGTGTGTGTGAGTGTGAGAGGGCCATGTGTGAGTGTGAGTGTGAGAGGGCCGTGTGTGAGTGTGTGTGAGTGTGAGAGGGCCGTGTGTGAGTGTGAGTGTGAGAGGGCCGTGTGTGTGTGAGTGTGAGTGTGAGAGGGCCGTGTGTGAGTGTGTGTGAGTGTGAGAGGGCCGTGAGTGTGAGAGGGCCGTGTGTGAGAATGTGTGACTGTGAGAGGGCCGTGTGTGAGTGTGAGAGGGCCGTGTGTGTGAGTGTGTGTGTGTGAGAGGGCCGTGTGTGTGAGTGTGAGAGGGCCGTGTGTGAGTGTGAGAGGGCCGTGTGTGAGTGTGAGAGGGCCGTGTCTGAGTGTGAGAGGGCTGTGTGTGAGTGTGTGTGAGTGTGAGAGGGCCGTGTGTGTGTGAGTGTGAGAGGGTCGTGTGTATGTGAGTGTGAGTGTGAGAGGGCCGTGTGTGTGTGAGTGTGAGAGGGCCGTGTGTGTGAGTGTGAGAGGGCCGTGTGTGTGTGAGTGTGAGTGTGAGAGGGCCGTGTGTGTGCGAGTGTGAGAGGGTCGTGTGTGTGAGTGTGAGAGGGCCGTGTGTGTGTGAGTGTGAGTGTGAGAGGGCCGTGTGTGTGCGAGTGTGAGAGGGTCGTGTGTATGTGAGTGTGAGTGTGAGAGGGCCGTGAGTGTGAGAGGGCCGTGTGTGAGTGTGTGAGTGTGAGTGAGAGAGGGCCATGAGTGTGAGTGTGAGTGTGAGAGGGGCGTGTGTGAGTGTGTGTGAGTGTGAGAGGGCCGTGTGTGAGTGTGTGTGAGTGTGAGAGGGCCGTGAGTGTGAGAGGGCCGTGTGTGAGTGTGTGTGAGTGTGAGAGGGCCGTGTGTGAGTGTGTGTGATTGTGAGAGGGCCGTGTTTGAGTGTGAGTGTGAGAGGGCCGTGTGTGTGTGTGTGTGTGAGAGGGCTGTGTTTGAGTGTGAGTGTGAGAGGGCCGTGTGTGTGAGTGTGTGAGTGTGAGAGGGCCGTGTGTGTGAGTGTGTGAGTGTGACTGAGAGAGAGCTGTGTTTGAGTGTGAGTGTGAGAGGGCCGTGTGTGAGTGTGTGTGAGTGTGAGTGTGAGAGGGCCGTGTGTGTGAGTGTGAGAGGGGCATGTGTGAGTGTGTGTGTGAGGGCTGTGTGAGAGGGGTGTGTGTGTGTGAGAGGGGTGTGTGTGTGTGTGAGTGTGAGAGGGATGTGTGTGTGTGTGTGTGTGTGTGTGAGAGGGATGTGTGTGTGTGTGTGTGTGAGAGGGCTGTGTGTGTGTGAGAGGGATGAGTGTGTGTGAGGAGTGTGTGTGTGTGAGGGGTGTGTGTGTGAGAGGTGTGTGTGTGCGTGTGAGGGGTGTGTGTGCG
>JASTWF010002077.1:0-39904 GCA_030390025.1 Squalus acanthias
GCACTGCGAGTGAGGCCCGGGTCAGGGCGATTACTGCAGGGGGAGCTGCCTTCACCCGTCCTGTAGGAATAGGCTCAGCATCAGTACTAGTAGATTCCACTTTCCATTTGTAAATAATGGTTCAATTATGTGTTTTGAAACTGTCTGATAACCATTTCAACTATTTGCCTGAAGTCGATGTATCTGATAAAAACAAAACACTAACCTGAGTCTATTTGTTAAATGACTGTAACTAATGCTATAATGATGTAGCCTGATTGACTCCCTGGTGGATTGATGTGAGGATAAATATAGGTTCCCTTCCATTGCCTCAGCCGTTCGCCAGTCAGAGTCTTTCAGCTACGACAGAATTCATTCATTCTCACAGAAAATGGGGCGACCAGTTATACTGCTGATAAAAGAGATTTACTACCCGATTCTCGCGGCCGTCGGTGCCCCCGGTGAGCCATTGTAACCCGTTTGTTATTAATCGGTGTTTACTGTCTCCCTGTTCTTACAGCCTGTTGGATAAGGTAACGTGTTTCCCTGATGTCAGCACAGTCGGAAGTTACCGGGACAAACTCGTGAATCGCCTGTCCACACTTTTCATGTTCCCCTCAATCCTTACTCATGTTACGATGTTCCTTGAAGGTCCAACACGAAGATTTTACCGGATTTCCGGACCGTCTTGTCCCCCCGTGCAGAGTGAGCGCTGCAGCAGCTCATTAAAATGTGTGGGTGGGTTTCCCAGGTAATGGCTCCAATACTAATCCTGTTCTCACACTGCTCCGTGTGGATATTCACACTGAATGGAGTAAAATGCTCTCCACAGGGATCTCCATATATTTCAATCAGACACTGGGACATTATTTCTCTCCTCTCTCTTCCTTACAGCGAACTTGGTGACAATTGTGATTCTTTCCCGAGGAAACTGCGGCCTTTCCAAGTGTATCTCTGTCTACATGGTGGCCATGGCAACAGCAGATCTACTGGTCATGATCTTCAATGTAGTAGTGTATTATATTTTCAGTTATCACTTTCCATTTTCATTCCTTTCCCAGACTCCCGTGTGTAAGTTCATTCTATATATGACTACTGTCAACCTCGATTTGTCTGTTTGGTTCACCGTCTCCTTCACATTTGACCGATTTGTAGTTATCTGCTGCCAAAAGTTTAAACCAAAGTATTGCACCGAGAGAACTGCGGCCGCGGTTATAACAACGTTCTCAGTCCTGATCGTATTAAAGGACATCCCCGCTTTGTTTGCAGTTGAACCTCAGCAAATAATTGACAAGGTGCAGTGGGGCTGCCGATCCAGTGTGGCTTTTTTTTCCTCACCTCCAGGTATAGCCTACGTCTGGTTTCACAGCGCCTGGATAGTTTGGCTTCCTTTTACTTTGATTGTCTTGTTTAATTATTTGACAGTCAGACGGATTTTAATGGCCACTAAAGCCCGAAAGGGATTCCGCGGTCACAGCAGGGAGAATCAGTGTGATCCAGAGACGGAGAACCGAAGGAAATCCATCATTTTACTCTTCACTGTATCAGGTAGTTTTATACTGTTGTGGATGACAAATGCCGTGAGTTTGGTAACTACCAGTCTGACAAACACCAATTATTACCGAGGTGACCGCACAGACCCTGGATATATCGCCACTGAAACCGGAGCAATGTTGAAGTATTTGAGTTCCTGTCTAAACACGTGTATTTATGCAGCGACCCAGCGGAAATTCAGAGAAGAGCTGAAGAATGTGGTGAAATCTCCCTGGACACTGATTCTGAGATTAGCTGGAAAATGAGTGGAAAAATAATCAAGTCAAACGCAAGCTTCTTCGTAACTAAAGCTCATTTCAACTCCTTTTCCACCGTAGAGTGTCCTTCTTTCTGGTAATGTGAAAAATGGGAGAGTTCTTGTGTGAATCTTTCTTCCATTTTGTAGCATGCGTTTGATGTCTGCTTTACTTCAGTTTTCTTCTTTCGTTGAGTAAACATAACCTATTCCTGCAAAGTTAGCACATTTCAAGTTCAGGGATCAAAGAGAACAATGATGAGGTACAGCACTGGAGTCGGACATATGGGTAACAGAGGTATCCGCCTTACACTGCAGGTACTGCGATCAGGCGCGCCACTTTAAAATCATCAATTTCATGTGGTGCCGAAACAATTAAAGGTCTTGCGATCGCCGATATTGGTAACTTTCCTGGAAGTTTGGTGTGAATATTGCAGGCGCGGGTCTCTCTATCGGACTCCATTCCTCATTGACAAATAGAGTCACGTGATCAATGCGCGAATGGAGGAAGCTGTCGGAACTCGGCTCATCGATGTGATCTTTCACCTCTGTTTTCCCAGATACTGACTTAAAATCTCGATTGTACACTGTCTGGTGTCTCTCACTCAGCACAAAGCACATTAGTCTGCTCTTGTTTTGTGCTGTCGATAAAAGTATCATGAGTAATATTATTGATATTCATTCTCAATCAGTCTCCCAAACAAAAAGGCAAAGGAATGTAAAAATCAATGATCATTCATATAGTTATTAACTATTACAACTGATGTAAATTTTCGTTAACATAAAACACTGCCAGAAATTTAGATAAAATCAAACTGATATTCAGTAGTCTGTGTTTCGCTGAACATTTGCAGACGGTCAGAAACAATATCTCGTCAATAACGTCGTATTATTCGGTTCCACGTTGTTCCAAAAAGTAATTGAATAATATCAACAACTTTGAATCAGTTACAAATCGGTGATCTCGCCTGATTGAGCGAGAAACGCCAAGGAACGGGAGCTGAACGTTGTGGGAAGGAGCTAAAGGGTGTGGATGGACTGCGAGCGATAGGGATCCAAATATTTAATTAATAGAAACTGCGTTTTCAGGTGGATAAATCCATGAGAATCCCAACAGAAATTTGAGTTATAGGGACAGGGGCATAGATCACAAGAATAATCAAGTGATGATGAATCTTTATAAAATGCTGGTGAGGCCACCGTTAGAACTCCAGGTACAGCTTCGGCCCCTCATTGTGGAAAGGCCATTAAATCCACTGAGAGCGGGCAGTGCAGATGCACCAGGATGGTGCCATGGACCATAAATATACTGATGATAAGGGACAAGATATTGGGTCAACTTACGCTGGAGCAGCAGAAGCTAAGAGTATATGTAATCGAGCTTTTAAAAAGTATGAACAGTTTCGGCAGAGTGAAGAGGGTGGAATTTTTCACTTTAGTCGGTTAATCAGCGATATAGGGCGATCGACTTAAAATGGTCACAAAGGAAATGAGCACAGAGGTTAGCAGAAACGACTTTATTCAAAGGGTTACTGGAGCATGGAATGTTTTGCCTCCGGGAATAGTTAAGTGAAAATTAGATGAATATTTGAAGCAGAGAAATCAAATGTCTGTGGAGAGAGTGGAAGAGAGTGCGGATAGTTTTTGTTTGCTGTATTAAAGAATCCGGAACAGATAGGATGGGTGATATGACCCACTCCCACCCGATATCTAAGATTTTATAGAGTTTCCTATCTTGATCTCATTATCATTTATTTTGTTTCGAAGATACCCTCATCCCCGTTGAGATTCGATTAAACAAAACATTAAAAATAAACTGGTAGAAAGGAAGATCCCAGAGGTTCAATAGTCACACGTCCCTTACAGGTTTCCATTTGTCGATAGCCTACTTACATTTTGTAATGAGCTGTCTGTGCAGTGCCCGATCTCCCACCCATCCCATACTTCCTCACCGTTTGTAGATGTGGAACCTTGTCCGCTGCTTCGTTAAAATCAGACTGGGTCATTCCAACTGCATTTCCCCTGCCCCATAGGCCAGTGATGTGTTTCAGAAAATCCAACAGGTTATTTAAAGATGACACATCTTCAAACAAACCAATATAATTCCCTTTTACATTGCTCCTCTCCCAGGTGCTCACCCATTGGATCTCCCCAGGCCTTATTTTAAACACTGGGATTATTTATCTGGTAGCTCTCTCGGCTCTGAATCAGATGGCAGTGGGATAAATACCCGCTCCAGAGACTTGAACACAAAATCTATGCTGACACTTCAGTGCAGTGCTGAGTGTGTGCTGCACTGTCGGAGCTGCCGTCTTTCGGATGGGACATTAAGCCAAGCTCTCAGCAAGACATAAAAGAACCCACAGCACTATTACGAAGAGGAGCAGGGGAGGTCTCCATAGTGTCCTGGACAATATACATCCCTCAACCAACACTAAAACAGATTAAGTGGTCATTATCTCATCGCTCTTCTGAGACGTTGCTGTGCACAAATTGGCTGTCCCGCTTCCAACATTACAAGTGTCCACACCTCAAAAATACTTATTTTGCTGTAAAGCGCTTTGAGACTTCCTGAGGTGGTGAACGGTGCTGTATACAGGCACGTCTTTCTTTTGTTATTATTGAATTTGCTTCCATGACCCTTTCGGACAATGCATTCCAGATCATAACATTCTCTATTTAATTAATAAACACATGAACTCCTCTCTGGTCCATATGCCAATTACTTACTATTGATTATCAAGACGTGAATAAGTACACACCCGCGGCAGCCCTCACCTGATACCCTGATGTGTACCTCGGCGAGCTGTATGTTAAGTTTTTGAAATATCGAATGATTTTTGGTCAATGCCCCTAACCGCTGAATGCCAATAGACATTTGCATGTACATTCCGTGAGCAACACTTATACTTCGAACTGTTGTCCTCAGGGTTTCCACAACTCACATTCTCTATTCCATCAGTTACTGAGTAAGGTGTTACAAAGGTTATGCTGACCGGAGGCCCTGGTCGAGTTGATAGAGGATATATTGCTCCATACGGAAACTACTGAGGAGCATTGCACCTTGCTCAGAGAAAGCTTGGTTCTATTATGGGATAGCGGGATAAAAGTGCACCAAAGGATGCTGGGTTAGTACAGCCCACAGTGCAGTATCCAGGATTGATTGTAGAACGTGGTATACATAAGTTCAGTGAAGATAAAATAAAGGCCATAGGTCAAATCCGATTTCCAGTTAAAATCGCCCCCTGTGCCAGTGGTAATGGTGAGGCAGAACAGCTAGCCCAGGAGTTTGTAAGAGCCCCACAAATGTGGGATCCGCCGCGTACACCTTTCACGGCCAGGTAAATAAAGTTTAAAGTGAAACATTTCACTTTAGTCCTTGCAAGGGTGCAGGTTGAGGACCCTTTGATTAAATAAGTCCAGGCAGTCATTAAAGATTAGGGCTCATGGCGCAAAGATGCCTTGAACAGAACGGACAATTTTACAGCACAGGATAACTTGTAATTTAATCAGGGAAAATGAGTAGTTCCACAATCAACACGTAATGAGCTCATCCATTGGGCCCACAACTCTATTGGGCACCACAGGGTGACAGCTGGTTCAAAGGCTACTGCAGCCGATGTGGTGGCCTTGTATGGATCAAACGCTGAATGCCATTATTAGTGACTGTTTTGTGAGTAGAAGCGTTTCCTAATTTAAATCCTGAAAAGTCTGGCTCTAATTTTTAGATTATGCTCCCCGGTCCTAGAATCCCCAACCTGCGGAAATAGCTTCTCTCTATCTACCTTATCTGTTATATCGAAACATAGAAACATAGAAGGTAGGAGCAGGAGTAGGCCATTCGGCCCCTCGATCCTGCCCCGCCATTCAATGAGATCATGGCTGATCATCCAAATTCAGTACCCTGTCCCTGCTTTCTCCCCATATCCCTTGATCCCTTTAGCCTTAAGAAATATATCCAACTCCTTCTTGAATATACTTAATGAATTGGCCTCTACTGCCTTCTGTGGTAGAGAATTCCACAGGTTCACCACTCTCTGGGTGAAGAAATCCCTCCTCATTTCTGTCCTAAATGGCTTACCCCTTATCCTTAGACTGTGACACCTGGTTCTGGACTCCCCGACCTTCGGGACCATCCTTCCTGCATCTAGTCTGGCCAGACCTTTCAGCATTTTATAAGTTTCAATGAGATCCCCTCTCATTCTTCTAAACTCCAGCGAGTATAAGCCCAATCGACCCAAGCTCTCCTCATACGCCATTCCTGCCATCCCAGGTATCAGCCTGGTGTATCTTCGCTGAACTCCTTCCATGGCAAGAACCGCCTTCCTCAGATAAGGCGACCAAAACTGCACACAATACTCAAGATGTGGTCTCACCAAGGCCCTGCACAACTGCAGCAAGACATCCTTGTTCCTGTACACAAACCCTCTCGCTACGAAGGCTAACATACCATTTGCCTTCTTAACCGCCTGCTGCACCTGCATGCTTACCTTCAGCGGCTGGTGCACAAGGACACCCAGGTCTCGTTGGACTTCACCTTCTCCCAATCTATTGCCATTCAGATAATAATCTGCCTTCCTGTTTTTGACACCAAAGTGGATAAACTCGCATTTATCCACATTATACTGCATCTGCTATACTTCTGCCCAATCACACAACCTGTCTAAATCATCCTGGAGTTTCTCGGCATCCTCCTCACAGCAGGCACGCCCAACCAGCTTTGTGTCGTCTGCAAACGTAGAGATATTACATCTAGTTCTTTTGTCTAGATCATTAATATATATTGTGAATAGCTGGGGTCCAAGGACTGATCCTTGCGGTACCCCACTAGTCACTGCCTGCCACTCGGAAAAAGACCCGTTTATTCCAAATCTTTGCTTTCTGTCTGCCAACCAGTTCTCTATCCAAGTCAATACCTTGCCCCCAATCACATGTGCCTTAACTATACATGCTAATCTCTTATGCGGGACCTTATTGAAAGCCGTTTGAAAGTCCAAATACACCACACCCACTGGCTCTCCCTTATCTATTTTACCAGTTACATCCTCAAAAAATTCCAGTAGATTAGTCAAACACGATTAACCTTTTGTAAATCCATTTTGACTTTGTCCGATCCTGTCATTGTTTTCCAAGTGTTCTGCTATTACATCTTTTATAATGGACTCTTGCATTTTCCCCACTACCGATGTCAGGCTTACCGGTCTGTAATTCCTCGTTTTCTCTCTACCACGTATTTTGAATAGTGGGGTAACATTAGCTACACTCCAATCCATGGGTATTGTTTCAGATTCCATCGAATGTTGGAAGATGATCATCAATGCATCTACGATTTCTAGGGCCACTTCGTTAAGTACCCTAGGATGTAGATTATCAGGCCCTGGGGATTTATCGGCCTTCAATCCCGCCAATTTCCCTAACAACATTTCCCTACAAATACTGATTTCTTTCAGTTCCTCCCTTTCATCAGACCCTATGTTCCCCGACATCTCTGGGAGGTTATTTTTGTCCTCCTTTGTGAAGACAGAACCAAAATATGTATTTAATTGGTCTGCCATTTCTTTGTTCCCCATTATAAGTTCCCCTGATTCGGACTGCAATGTACCTACGCTTGACTTCACTAATCTTTTTCTCTTCACATATCTATAAAAGATTTTACAGTCAGTGTTTATTTTCCTTGCCAGCTTCCACTCATATTGTATTTTCCCCTTCTTAATTAATCCCTTTGTCTAAATTTGTTGAATCCTAAACTGCTCCCAATCCTCAGGTTTATAGCTTTTTCTGGCCAATTTATATGTCCTCTCCTTGTACTTATGCTATCCCTAATTTTCCTTGTTAGCCACGGTTGAGTCACCTTTTTTGTTTTATTCTTATGCCACACTGGGATGTACAAATTCTGTAGTTCATCCATGCGATCTTTAAATGTTTGCCATTGCCTATCCACCGTCAACCCTTTGAGTGACATTCCCCAATCAATCCTCCCCAACTCGAGCCTCATATTTTCGCAGTTTCCTTTATTTAAATTCAGGACCCTAGTCTCTGAGGCAACTATTTCACTCTCCATCTTAATGAAGAATTCTATCATATTATGATCACTCTGACCCAAGTGGCCTCGTACAACAAGATTGCTAATTAATCCTTTCTCATTACATAATACCCCGTCTAAGATGGCCTGCTCTCTGGTTAGTTCCTCGACATATTGGTCAAGGAAACCATCCCGTAAACACTCCAGGAATTCCTCCTCCACAGTATTTTTACTAATTTGGTTAGCACAATCGTATGTAAATTAAAGTCACCCATGATGACTGCTGTGCCCTTATTGCACGCTTCTCTAATTTCCCTTTTAATGCCATCCCCAACCTCCGCATTACTGTTTGGAGGTCTATATACCACTCCCACTAGAGTTTTCTGCCCCTCGGTATTTCTCAGTTCTACCCATACACATTCCACATCATCAGAGCTAATATCGTTCCTTACAATTGTGTTAATCCCCTCTTTAACCAAAATGCTACGCCACCTCCTTTTCCTTTTTGCCTATCTTTCCTGAATATTGAATACACCTGGATGTTGAGTTCACAGCCTTGGCCAACCTGGAGCCATGTTTTCGTAATCCCAATCAAAGCATATTCGTTTACCTCTATTTGCGCAGCAAATTCATCCACCTTATTCCGAATGCTCCTCCCATTATGACACAAAGCCTTTAGGCTTGTTTTTTTAACGCTCTTAGACCTATTAGAATTATTATTTACTGTGGCCATTTTTGATTTAAACCGTTGATTTCTCTGACTCCACTTTTGTTTTTCTCCTTCCTATCTTTTGCTTTTATCCTTGTTTCCCTTTCCTCTGTCTCCCTGCTCAGGTTCCCAACCCCCTGCCATTTTAGTTTAAACCCTCCCCCAGAGCACTAGCAAACACTGCCCTAGGACATCGTTCCCAGCCCTGCCCAGGTGCAAACCGTCCGGTTTGTACTGGTCCCACCTACCCCAGAACCGGTTCCAATGTCCCAGGAATTTGAATCCCTCCCCTTGCACTATTCCTCTAGCCACGTATTCATCTGAAAAATCCTTCTATTTCTACTCTGACTAGTACGTGGCACTGGTAGCAATTCTGAGATTACTACCTTTTAGGTCCTATTTTTTAATTTACCTCCTAACTCCCTATATTCAGCTTTTAGGACCTCATCCCCTTTTTTAACTATATCGTTGGTACCTATACGCACCACGACAACTGGCTGTTCACCCTCACATTCCAAAATGTTCTGCTGCCGCTCTGAGACCTCCTTGACCCTTGCACCAGGCAGGCAACACTCCATCCTGGAGTCTTGTTTGCGGCCGCAGAAACGCCTATCTATTCCCCTTACAATAGAATCCCCTATCACTGTAGCTCTACCCCTCTTTTTCCTCCCCTCCTGGTGCCAGGAAGTTGGCTGCTGTTGCCTTCCTCTGATAAGCCATCCCCCCCAACAGTATTCAAAGTGTTACATCTGTTTGAGAGGGGGATGTCCACAGGGGATTTCTGCACTACATGCCTGCGCCTATTACTCTGTCTGTTGGTCACCCATTCCCGTTCTGCCTGTGCATCCTTTGCCTGGGGTGTGACCAACTGCTCAAACGTGATATCCACGACGTCCTCAGCATCGCGAATGATCCTGTCTGTATCCAATCGCAGCTCCAGCGCCGTAATGCGGCCTGCCAGTAGCTGTAGCGGGATACGCTTCCTGCACACATGGTTGTCAGGGGCACAGGAAGTGTCCCTGAGTTCCCACATAGCGCAGGAGGAGCATACCACGGGCCGAGCTCTCCTGCCAAATCAAGGCTACCAATTATACTACAGTTAAATGATATACTTAAGGGCCATGATTTATCAACAGTCCCCGTTACACCACAGATAGCTTAGAAACTATAAACTACAGAGTTTAAATTTAAAAGGAGAGAAATACTCACCAAACATTCATATCTTGAAAACGTCAATCAAATCACCCCTCAACCTTCTACATTCTAGGCAATACAATCCTAATTTGTGTAATATTTCATCATAATTGAACCCTTGGTATCTGGGTATCATTTCGGTAAACCTACGCTGCACTCCCTCCAAGGCCAACATATCCTTCTTTAGGTGTGGTGCCCAGAACTGCTCACAGTACTCCAGGTGTGGTCTAAACAGGGCTCCGTATAGCTGCAGAACAAATTCTACCCCTTGTATTCTAGGCCTCTAGATATAAATGCCAGTATGTTATTGGGCTTTTTGATTATTTTCTTTACATGCGCATGATATTTGAATGATCTATCTGAGAGTGTAATGATGCAGGGGAACCAGTGAAGGTCCTTTCGTGACGCTGGTTCTATAGGAGCCCGGATAGCTCAATTGGTAGCGTATCAGACCTTAAATCTAACAGTCCAGGGTACTAGTCCTCTGCCCACATTCATGCAGTAACGTAAAACTCTGATTATGTAAGATTTGCAACAGGAGTACACCATTTAGGCCTTCGATTCTGTTCTGCCATTCAATGAGATCTGTGACCAGATGACTTAATACCTGTGGTTAACATCAATCAAACAAAGTTTAACAATTGACCCAACATTAGCTGCTGTTTGTGAAAGTGAGATACAAATTTCTGCCACCCATTCCATGGAGAAGTCTTTCCTAATTTCACTCCTGCAAAGGCATGGACCTAATCTGTAAGCTGTGTCCCCTCGACCTAGACTCGCCAATTATAGGAAATAGCTTCTCTCTATCTACCCTATCAGTTCCCCTTAATATCGTGAATGCTTCAATCATATTCCTTAAGCTTCAAAATTCCAGTGATTACAACCCTAGTTTGTTGTAATCTCCCCTTGTTATTGAACCCTTGGACTCTATGCATTATTCTGATAAATCTACACTTCACTCTTTAATCCTAATACTACCTTCCGAAGGTGTAGTGCCCATAAGTGAAAACAGTATTCCAAGTGTGGTCTAACCAGGGCTTTGTATAGCTGTAGCTTAATTTATCCCCCTTATATTGTAATCCTATAGATATAAATACCACCATTCAATTAGCCTTTTTGATTCTTTTATCTACCTGTCCATGACAATTTAATGAAAAATGTGCAAGGCTATCTACGTGGGCGTGGTGGCCAAACAGTAAGTCTTGTAAACCGAAGAGCGCGGGTTCGATCCCCGTCTGTGACTCGGCTACTTTTGCATATTTCAGGCGATGTTTTCCGAATGAAACGTCCATTGTCTGGCCGCTTGATGTCTACAGGACATAGAAAGGCTAACAGACAAGTGGCAGATGGAATTTAATACAGAGATGATGCATTTTGGCAAATGGAACAGGGTGAG
The DNA here is from genome assembly GCA_030390025.1 of Squalus acanthias. Taxonomy (NCBI): domain Eukaryota; kingdom Metazoa; phylum Chordata; class Chondrichthyes; order Squaliformes; family Squalidae; genus Squalus; species Squalus acanthias. The sequence goes on from JASTWF010002077.1 coordinate 11,090, forward strand.
GCAATATACACTTAATAGCACATTTTTAAAGAGTGCGCAGGGAAAGAGGGTCCTGGGAGTTAATGTGCATAGGTCCCTGAAGGTGGCAGGACAAATTGAGAGAGTGGTAAACAAAGCATATGGGATCTTGGGTTTCATAAATAGAGGTATTGAGTACAAATGTAGAGAAGTAATGCTGAACTGTCATAAAGCGCTGGTGAGGCCACAACTGGAGTATTGCGTACAGTTCTGCACACAACACTTTAGAAAGGATGTGAAGGCCCTTGAGAGGGTGCAGAGGAGATTTACCAGAATGGTTCCGCGGATGGGGGATCTTAGCTGCAAGGACAGGTTGGAGAAGCTGGATTTGTTTTCATTAGAGCAAAGGAGGTTGAGGGGTGATTTGATAGAGGTGTACAAGATTATGACGGGTATAGATAGGATAGACGGGGAAAGGCTGTTCCCACTAGTTGATGGTTGAAGGACTAGGGGACACTGATTTCTGGATTTGGGCAAGAGATACAGGGGGGATGTGAAGGGAAAGAAAAGTACGCAGCGAGCGGTGAAGAACTGGAATTCGCTGCCGACGGAAGTGGTGGAAGCAGAGTGACTCAATGTTTTCAAAGGGAAACTGGATAGGCAATTGAGCGAAATAAACTTGCTACGGGGATAGAGCGGGGGAATGGGACTGACTGGATTGCTCTACAGAGAGCCGGCACAGAATCGATGGGCCGAATCTCCTCCTTCTGTGCCGTTATGATTCTATGACTATGACTAAGTCATAAGCTGGACTACTGGACAAGAACATGGAATTTGTGGAGAGTGCAATGATGCACAGCAGCCAATGGAAGGCCTTCTGTGAGCGTTTGCCAAATTGAGCCCGGATAGCTCACTCGGTAGAGCATCAGACCATTAATTTTGAGAGTCTAGGGTTCAAGTCTTTGTGCGGGCGCTGCTTTCAAATCGTGGTTCTCTTCTCCACATTCGTGCATCTGATCCTTTAACAATGAGAGTAGCAATAAGCCATTTAAACCCTCGACCTTTTCTGTCATTCAGTGAGATCTTGTGATGTAACTCGTTTTCATCACTTTGCTCCAGATTCCTTAATACCTTTGGTTAACAAGAATCCATCAATCTCAGGTTTATAATGAACAATAGACTCAACATTAACTGATGTTTGTGGAAGTGAGTTACAAATTTCTACCATCCATTCCATGTAGAAGTGTTTCCTAACTTCACTCCTGCAAAGGCTTGGGTCTAATGTTTAGGCTGTGTTCCGTAGTTCTAGACTCGCCAATCATCGGAAATAGCTCTTCTCTATCTACCCTATCAGTTCCCCTTAATATCGTCAATACTTCAATCATATCATTCCTTAAGCTTCTAAATTCCAGTGATTATAACCGTAGCTTTTTGTAATCTCCCCTTGCAATTGAACCCTTGGACTATGTATCATTCTGTTAAATATACGCTTCACTCTTTAATCCTAATACTACCTTCCTAAGGTGTAATGCCCAGAAGTGAACACAGTATTCCAGGTGTGGTCTAACCAGTGCTTTGTATAGATGTTGCATAATTTCTCCCTTTTATATTGTAATCCTATAGATATAAAGACTACCATTTAATTAGCCTTTGTTTTATCTTCTGTACCTGTCCAAGACAAATTAATGACAAATGTAGGTTGCCTCTTAAGTGGGCGCGGTGGCCAAGCGGTAAGGCGTCGGTCTTGTAAACCGAAAAACGTAGGTTCGATCCCCGTCCGTGCCTCTGCTATTTTTGAGTAATTCAGGCGATGCTTTCCGAACGACATGTCCCTTGTCCAGCCGCTCCATTTATACAGGGCATTGATAGGCAAACAGACGAATGGCTGATGGAATTTAATACAGAGAAGTGTGAGGTGATGCATTTTGCCAGAAGGAACAGGGAGAGGCAATATACACTTAATGGCACAGTTCTAAAGAGTGTGCAGGGACAGAAGGACCTGGGAGTTAATGTGCATAGGTCCCTGAAGGTGGCAGGACATATTGAGAGAGCGGTTAAGAATGCATATGGGATCTTGGGCTTCATAAGTAGAGGCATTGAGTACAAAAGTAGCGAAGTTATGCTGAACATTTATAAAACGCTGGTTAGGCCACAACTGGAGTATTGCGTTCAGTTCTGGTCACCACACTTTAGGAAGGATGTCAAGGTCCTTGAGAGGGTGCAGAGGAAATTTACTAGAATGTTTCCAGGGATGGGGGATCTTAGCTACAAGGACAGGTTGGAGAAGCTGGTTTTGTTTTCATTAGAGCACAGGAGGTTGAGGGGTGGTTTGTTAGAGATGTAAAAGATTATGACGGGTTTAGATAGGCTAGTCGGGAAAAGGCTGTTCTCACTAGTTGATGGTACACGGGCTGGGACACAGATTTAAGGTTTTGGCAAGAGATACAGGGGGGATGTGAGGAAAAAGAATGTACGCAGCGAGTGGTGAAGACCTGGAATTCGCTGCCGATGGATGTAGTGGAAGCAGAGACACTCAATGTTTTCAAAGGGAGACTGGATAGGCACGTGAGGGAAATAAACTTGCAGGGCTACGGGGAAAGAGCGAGGAATGGGACTGACTGGATCGCTCTACAGAGAGCCAAAACGGACTCGATGGGCCGAATGGCCTCCTTCTGAGCTGTTATGGCTCTGGCATAGCATAAATTCTCCCCCTTATATTGTAATCCTATAGATATAAAGAACACCATTCAATTAGCCTTTTTGTTTATTTTCTGTACCTGTCCATGACAATTTAATGATAAATGTACATGGACCCTTATGTCTCTTTGGACATCCACTGGTTCCAGGTTTAATTCGTTTAGAATCTATTCTGATCTCTCTTTATCTACGCTTCCCTCTTTAAGGTTAATACTTCCTTCCTAATGTGAAGTGCCTGGAAATGAACACAGTCTAAACAGCGCTTTGTATTGCTGTCGCATAACTTTTTTCCCTGATACTATAGTTCTCTAGATATAAATATCGGCATTGCATTAACCTTTTTGGATTATTTTCTGTACCTGTCCATGAAATTTTAATGATATATGTACATGGAACCTTAAGTCTCTGTGACCTCCACTGTGCTGATCCTCACACCGTTTATCATTCTGATCTATCTTATTTATATCCAATGTCGATAATCTCACACTCGCCTAGATTAAAAATCATTTGCCACAGTTTTGTCCAGTCAGTTAATCTATTGATATCTCTTTGTAATTTCATGCTTCCATCTACATTGTTTACAAGCCGCCTATCTTTGAGCCATCGGCAAACTTGGCTATCTGGTTTGGATCTGCGGCTTGTTAAGAAGATGGAAACCCATGGAATGAAGTGGAAAGTGGCGTATGGCTACAAAATATGCTCGGGGAAAGGAAGCAAATGGTGGTTGTGGATGGATGTTTTTCAGACTGGGAGTTAGTTTGCTGTGCTGTTCACCAAGAGTCATTTTGGGTCCATTACTCTTTATATTTTGTATAAACAACATAGGGAGCTGCATTACACATTTAGCAGATGATACGAATCTTGGAAAAGAAGTAGATAGTGATGAGGGTACATACAGGCTTCAGGCTGACAGAGCAAGGGTGGTGAAATGGGAAGAAGAACAGATGGAGCTCAATGCGGAGAAGTGTGAAGTGATGCACTTTGGGAGGACTAAAATGGAAAGACAGTGTACTGTCAATAGTACAATATTGAAAAGTTTAAATGATCAGAGGAACCTTGGTGTCCATACACAAATATGGCAGGGCAGGTTGAAAAGTTGGTTATAATTACATGACTTAATTGGGTTTATAAATAATGGAATACAATATAAATGCAAAGCGATCATGCGAGAATTTTATAATACACTGGTAAATCCTCAGCTGGTGTATTGCTCACAATTCTGAGCACCACCCTTCAGGAAAGATGTACAGGCCTTAGAATGGGAACTGGGGAAGTTTACCAGGATGTTACCAGGGATGAGGAACTTCAGTTATGAGGAGAGGTTGGAAAAGTTAGGACTGTTCTCCTTGGAACAGAGATTGTTAAGAGGAGCAAAGGCTATGGGCACCGACAATATCCCGGCTGTTGTGTTGATTACTTGTGCTACAGAACGTGCCGCGACTCCAGCCAAGCTGTTCCAGTACAGATACAACACTGACATCTATCAGTCATTGTGAAAAATTGCCCAGGTATGTCCTGTCCACAAAAAGCAAGACAAATGAAGCAGTCCATGCCCGCATGCAACAAGACCTGGACAACATTCAGGCTTGGGCTAATGAACGGCAGGTAACATTTGCACCACACAAGTGCCAGGTAATGACTATCTCCAACAAGCGAGAGTCTAACCACCGCCCGTTGAAATTCAATGGCATTACCATCGCCGAATCCCCATCAACATCCTGGGGTCATCATTGACCAGCAAATTAACTGGACCAACCACATAAATACTGTGGCAACAAGAGCAGGTCAGATGCTAGGTATTCTGCGGCAAGTGTCTCAGCTCCTGACTCCCCAAAGCCTTTCCGGCATCAACAAGGCACAAGTAAAGAACATGATGGAATACTCTCCACTTGCCTGAATGAGTGCAACTCCAACAATTCTCAAGAAGTTCGACACCATCCAGGACAGAGCAGCCCGCTTGATTGGCATACCATCCATCACCTTAAACATTCATTCCCTCCACCACCGGCGTATCATCGACATGATGCACTTCAAGAACTCGCCAAGGCTTCTTCGACAGCAACTCCCAAACCCGCGGCCTCTACGACCTAGCAGGACAAGGGCAGCAGGTGCGTGGGAACAAGACAACTTCCACGTTCCCCTCCAAGTTACACACCAACCTGACTTGGAAGTTTATCGCCATTCCTTCATCGTCGCTGGGTCAAAATCCTGGAACTCCCTCCCTAACAACACCTTCACCACACGGATTGCAACTGTTCAAGAATGCGGCTCACCACCACCTTCTCAAGGGCAATTAGGGTTCGGCAATAAATGCTGGATTTGCCAGCGATGCACAGATCCCGTGAACGAATAAAAAAAAACTAATAGAGTTTTACAAGATGATGTGAGGTTTGATAGAGAAAAACGATTCCCTCTGGCGAGTGGGTAAAGAACTAACGATATTGGCAAGCTTTACATATCAGTCAATCCGCAGGCAATTTGTCGCATCAAAGACTGAGTTTTACGCCCGAAGCTTAACTTCTCCCGATAGCTTGTGTTCGACTCTCACCTCGGCAAAATCATCGACTGAAGAGACTCTCAGTATACTTCCTCATATTTGCAATCAGATCAATTACAACGGAAGCATCCGGTTGCCGGTCTTCAATCCCGGGTTTTGATCCCACCAGATCTCCTCTCTGAACATAGCGACCTTTCTCCAGTCCCAGTTAGTGCAGTGATGATTCGAATTCTCTCTCTCCACCTTCCTGCGATACTGCTCAATAATAGAAATGTTTAATATAAACATGATTCATCTTAAGAAGAGAATCTGTTACAGGAAAACAATGGGACTATGTTTGTGATTGTCAACATATTTAATTTGAAAATATTTAAAAATTGTTTGAGTTACTTACTTAAACAATAAATAGCGCTTTTGATTGATCCTATTTATCGAGGCTGTACTCACTCACAATGGCCCAGAAATTTGACTCGGAGTCTTGCCGCGGGGGTAAGGATCCCCCGCGATATCACACTCCGCGCCGGCCGTTGTGTTTCGGGCCCACACGAACTTCAGCTCCTGGGCCTCTCCCTGGTGCCGGCGCGCAGTGTGTGCGTGTCCCAGAGGCGCAGTTAGTTCGATGCGACCTCTGGGATCACGTGGGGCATGGAGAGCCAATGGCAGCACACCATCTTTCATTCATAGCTTTGACAGGAGAACTGTCAAAACGATGAATACAAATTGCCCCCAAACGAACCGCTAAACCTCAAATAAATGTTTAAAAAAGCCATCACATTAATAAAATAACTATAGTTAAATAAATTAACTACTTTAAACAAAAATATAAATTTTTCAAAAAAATTTAAATTCTTTTTTAAACTCATAAAAATAAACTTACCTTTCTTTAAAGTCTCTAAAAAAGATAAACCTGTTGAAAAAAAATTAAAATAATACTTAATTAACTAATTACCTTTTTAAAAGGGGGTCTTACGCCTCCTTTCTTCATGTGTAAAATATTCCATACTTACCTTCACGTTGAAACCTGAAAAAAAACTGAGTGTGCTGCGTACGCACAGCCTGCAGTGCGCACGCGGTTCACTTAGGAACCGCCCCCGACGCCATACCGGAAGTGCCGGTTTCCCGCGCATGCGCAGTGCATGCGGGAAACCGGCACTTCGGGACTGAATACGCGAGAGTGCACAGTTCGTACTCTCCCGTATTCAGACGAATTTTTGGGCCATGATCTGCTGTCAACTCCAGCTCCGCCCACAATAACAAAACACAGTTGGGGCGTAACCAGGGGCGGTAAGCTGTATCCAGTTGACATCTCAAAGGATACAGGAGTCAGTCACACATCAGCCAGTAACGATGACACAAAGCAGCCCGAGCCCCTCCCCCTCGATGTGTCACAGGGTCACATGACCATGCTCTGCTCCTGGTGCGCAGTCTCACTGGGCCTGAACACATGTTGTGCTATCACTCCTGTCTCCGACCCCGCCCCCATTTACTGTGACTCGAGTTAGGGAGCACAGCCTCCAGAATTACCCCTTACGCATTCTCTCTCCAATCATACAAATTCGAAGTCCCACTCTTTAATGGACCCCATGTCCAACACTTGTTTATAAATTTTAACGTCCCCCTTCTCTGTATCAGGCAGCGTGTCTCCCTCCTGCTTTGGCAGTGAGAGGCAGTTTGAGGTAATATTGCTGAGATGAGGCAGTGATATTACAAACACCTCTGCCTTCTTAAAGTAGCCTACTCGCTTTAACAATAAGGAGCATCAGACACAACCTTTGGGGTGATCATCAGTAGTATCAAGTGGTTTAATCATCAGGTTAGGAGCAGCACGGGTAAGATACAGGTTAAAGTTCCCTTAACACTGTACCAAAAGACACTCGCTGGGCAGGTATGGCATGGGTTAGACACAGAGTAAAGCTCTGTCTACACTGTGCAATCAAACCATCCGTGGGCAGGTACAGCAAGGTTTTATTCTAGAGTAAAGCTCCATCTACACTCTCCCCTCAAACACTCCCACTGCAGGTAAAGGACGGGTTAGATACAGAGTAAATCTCCCTCTGCACTGTCCCATTATATACTCCCATGGCAGGTACAGCACGGGTTAGATACAAGGTAAAGCTTCCTCTACACTGTTCCATCATAAACTACCAGATCAGGTACAACACGGGTAAGATACAGAGTAAAGCTCTCACTACACTGTCCCATCAAATACTTCCAAGACAGGTACAGCAATTGTTAGACACAGAGAAAAGCTCCCGCTCCACTCTTCCATCAAATACTCCCAGGGCAGGTACAGCACGGGTTAGATACAGAGTAAAGTACCCTCTACACTGTCCCATCAAACACTCCCAGGGCAGGTACAGCACGGGTTAGATACAGTATTACGCTTCCTTTCGACTGTCCGGTCAAATATTCCCAGGGCAGGTACGACAGGGGTTAAATAGAATGCAAATCTCGCTGTATTTTGGTTCAAGCACAGTCAACTCAGATACATCATGTGCTCAATGCAGAGGAAAGCTCCTCAGACACTATCCAATGAAGTAAATCAACTCAGGTACAGCACGGTACGGTTAGAGAATAAAACTCCGTGTCCATGTAACTTTCAAGCTCTCCCAGGTGAGGTATGGGCAAGATTCACACACGAGTGATTCCCCAGTCAAATTGCGGCATCAAAGGCCGAGCCGTGCAGCAAATGTTGAACAACTGTTGCTTCCAGGTTCGACTCTCACCTCGGCAAAATCCTGCACTGATTGGATTCAGAGCAAAGTTCCCCATTCATGAAATCATTGCTGAAGCTTTCTGTTTTATCCCGTCTTTGATTCTGGGGGACATGATACCACCAGACATGTTGTGTGAAACCAATGACATTTCTCCGATCCCAGTAAGTTTGGTGATGTTTCGCCTTCTCTCTCTCTCCACCATCCTGTGGTACTGCTGACTCCGAGGAACCACCAATATATAAAAATGATTCATGTGAATTCCATAAACTGTGATCGGAATACAATGGGACTAACTTTGTGACTATGAATATATTAAATTTGAATATATTTACAATTAATTACATTTGGTTGAATAACTTACTTTAATATTAACATGTTCTTCTCTGTCCTTACCCCTATTTATAGGGGTTGTACTCACTAACAATATCTACTGCCAACTCCAGCTCCGCCCACAATAACTCACCACTGATGGTGCATAACCAGGGGCGGAAACCTGTCTCCAGGTGACTTCACAAAGGAGCCAGAAGCCAATCATACAGCAGCCAGTAACAATGCCACAAAGCAGCCGGAGCTCCGCCCAGTTGAGGTGTCGCAGGGTCACATGACCATGCACTGCACCTGGCGTGCAGTCTCACTGGGGATGAATACATGTTGTTCATTCAGTCCCGTCTCCGACCCGTTCCATCTACTGAAATCCCAGGCAAGGAGCAGAACCATGCAAAATTAGCCCTTTCTCATTCTCCGTCCCATCCTCCAAATATGAGGTCCCACGATTCATTGGCCAACATTTCCACCTTTTGATTTATACATCTCAAACACTCCCTCACATAATATCAAGCAGTGCGTCTCCCTCCTTTCTCGACAGTTAAATGCAGCTTGAGGTAATGGTGCGTTGATTAAGATATAACAACCACCTCATCTGTGTTCTAAAACTAGTCTATTCCCTGTAACAGGAAGGGACGTCAGAGGCACATTGTAGGGATCATCAGGGCTATAAATGGTTGGGGCCATATGAACAATAATTGGAGGGGAAATCATGGGCAATAATAGTTAAAGCTCCGTCTACACTGTTCCATCAAACACTCGCAGTCCAGGCACGGCACGGCAGACATGCAGATTAAATCAACCGCTACACTGTCCCATCAAACACTTACCGTTCAGGAACAGCATGGCTTACATACATTGTAAAACATATTTAAAGTACCAATGAAACACTCCCACTTCAAGTCAATCACGAAATAAATGTTGAGCAATGTTCCCTCTAAATTGTCCCATCAAACACTCCCAGGTTAGGTACAGTATGGGTAAATACAAAGCAAAGTCCCCTCAACACTGTCCCATCTGAAACTCCCAGAGTAGGTAGACAGGGGTTAGATACAGTGTAATTATCACTGTATTATCGTTCATCAAGCACAGTGAACTCAGATACAGCATGTGACCAATGCAGAGTGCAGCTCCGCTGAAAATACCCAATGAAGCACACCATCTCACGTAAGGCATGGTCTGAATACGGAACAGAATTCCCTGTACATGTAAGCATAATTTCCTCCCAGGTAAGGTATGGGCGAGATTTACATATCAGTGAATCCCCAGTCAAATTGCCGCATCAAATGCCGAGTCTTTTGCCAGTAATTAAACGGCACCCAATAGCTTGTTAGACTCTCACCTTGAAAAAACCCTGCACTAATGAGATTCTCAGTGGAGCTCTTCGCCTTTCCAATCATTCATGATGCTTCCTGATTAATCCCGTCTTGTTCAATGAGAGTTTTGGTCCCATCAGATCTGCTCTGTGAAACCAGCGACCATTCTCGAGTCTCAGTTAGTGTGGTGCTGATTCGACATTGTTCTCTCCACCTTCCTGAGATAATGCTCTCGCCGAGAATATTTTAATATCAAAATGATTCATTAATTCAGGATTCTGTTACTCAAATACAATGGGACTAATTTTGCGACTATCAATATATTTAATTTGAATATGTTTACAATTAATGACAGTTGTTTGAATTACTTACTTTAATATTAGATTGTTCTTTTCTTTCCTAGCCCCTGTTTATAGTGACTGAACACACTCACAGTATCAGCTGCCAACTCGAGCTCCGCCCACAGTAACACACCACTGATGGGGCATAACCACGGGCGGAAACCTGTCATAAAAAGAGAAAATGCTGGAAATACTCAGCCGGTCAGGCAGTATCTGTGAAGAGAGTAACAGAGTTCACTTTTCAGGTCGGTGACCCTTCGTCAGAACTGGAAAAAGCTGGAGATGTAACAAATATTAAGCAAGAGTAGGGGCAGGGAAAGGCGGGAAGGGGAGGAAAGAAAAAAAGGGAAGATCTGTGATAGGATGGATGGCAGGAGAGATTGAGAGACATTAAGAGAGATTAAGTGTTGGTGCAAGACAGAAAGAGATTTTAATGGGACAAGTTAAGAAACAAAAGATGGCTCTAGATGAAGTGCAAATGGCACTGGCAGAATGATGCACAGCTGCCATGTGGGAGAGAGAAAACATTTAAAGTAAATGCAAAAAACGGATAGGGGCAGAGGATAATGTCTGAAATTGTTGAAAACTATGTTGAGTCCAGAAGGCTGTAAAGTGCCTAATCGAAAGAGGAGGTGCTGTTCCTCGAGCTTACGTTCAGCTTCATTGGAACAGTATAAGAGTCCGATGACGGAGAGGTCAGAGTGGGAGTGGAGCGGAGAATTAATGCGACAGGCGACAGGAAGCTCGAGGTCCCCCTTACGGACTGAACGGAGGTGTTCCGCAAAGCGGTCACCCAATCTGCGTTTGGTCTCCCCAATGTAGAGGAGACCGCATCGTGAGCAGCGAATACAGTATACTAAATTGCAAGAAGTACAAGTAAATCGCTGTTTCACCTGGAAGGAGTGTTTGGGGCCGTGGACAGTGGGAAGGGTGGAGGTAAAAGGGCATGTGTTGCATCTCCTGTGCTTGCACAGGAAGGTGCCGGATGAAGGGCAATGGATGTTGGGGTTGATAGAGGAGTGGACCAGGGTGTCGCGGAGGGAGCGGTCCCTTGGGACTGCTGAAAGTTGAGGGGCAGATGTTTTTGTGGTGGCAGAAATGGTGGAGGATGATCCGTTGAATATGGAGGCTGGTGGGGTGAAAGATGAGGAAAAGGGGAACGCTATCCTGGTTCCGAGAGGGAGGGGAAGGGGTGAGAGCAGAAGTGCGGGAAATAGAACGGAATCGGTCAAGGGCCGTGTCAGCCACAGTAGAGGGGAATCCTCGTTCAGGAAAAAGGAAGACATCTCAGTAGCACTGGTATGGAAGGTGGCATCGTCAGAGCAGATGTGGCGGAGACGGAGAAACTGGGATTATGGAATAGAGGCCTTACAGGAATCGGGGTGGGAGGAAGTGTAGTCCAGGTAGCTGTGGGAGTCAGTTGGCTTGTAGCGAATGTTTGTCAATAGCCTATCCCCAGAGATGGAGTCAGACAAGTCGAGGAAGGGAAGGGAAGAGTCGGAGATGGAGATAGGAAGGTGAGGGAAGGGTGGAAATTTTAAGCAAAGTGAATGAAATTTTCTAGTTCAGGGCGAGAGCAGGAAACAGCACCGATACACTCATCAATGTACCTGAAAAAGAAGTGAGGGAGGGGACCTGCGTAGCACTGGAACAAAGAAGTTCCACCTAGCCCACGAAAAGGCAGGCATAGCTGGGACCCATGCGGGTTCCCATAGCAACAGCTTTAATTTGGAGGAAGTGAGTGGTGTCAAAGGAGAAGTTGTTCAATATGAGAAGAAGCTCAGCCAGGCGGAGGAGGGCAGTGGTGGATGGGGACTGGTTGGGCCTCTGTTCAAGGAAGAAGCGGATCGCCCTCAGGCCGTCCTGGTGGGGGATGGAGGTGTAGAGGGATTGGACGTCCATAGTGAAAAGGAGACGGTTGGGTCCAGGAAACTGGAAACTGTTAAAGTGGCGGAGAGTGTCCGAAGAGTCGCGGATGTAAATGGGAAGAAACTGGACAAGGGGAGAAAAATAGAGTCGAGATAGGAAGAGCTATGTTCCGTGGGGCAAGAACAGGCTGAAACGGTGGGTCTACCAGGGCAGTCCTGTTTGCGGATCTTGGGAAGGAGGTAGAAGCGGGCTGTGCGGGATTGGGGAACTATGAAGTTGGCGGCCCTGGAGGGAAGTTCTCCAGAGGAGATGAGATCAGTGACGGTCTTGGAAACGGTGGCTTGATGTTCCGGAGTGGGGTCATGCTCAAGGCAGATGTAGGAGTAGGTGACGGTGAGTTGACGTTCAGCCTCTGCTAGGTAGAGGTCGGTTCGCCAAACAACAACAGCACCACCCTGGTCAGCAGGTTTAATGACAATGTTGGGGTTGGATCTGAGAGAATGGAGTGCTTCAAGTTCAGAGGAAGGTAGGTTGGAGTGGGTAAGGGGAACAGAGAAATTGAGACGGCCGATGTCACGCTGGCAGTTAGCAATGAAACGATCTAGAGAGGGTAAGAGGCCAGAGGGAGGGATCCAGGTAGAACGAGAATTCTGAAAACGGGAGAAAGGGGTGGCTGTGCGGGGGGAAGACCCCTGGCCAAAGAAGTGGGCACGGAGATGAAGGTGGCGGAAAAAGAGCTCAGCATCGTGCCGAGCTCGAAATTCCTTGAGGCGTAAGGGGATTTAGCTCAGGCCTTTGCTAATCGTTCGGGGTCAGAGAGGGGAAGGTCAGAGGGGCTAGTGAAAACATGACAGGGGGTGAGATTGGAAGAAGGGATGGGGTCAATGGAACGAGAAGGGGAAGAATGTTCCGGAGGGATGCTGGTGTCCAAGGGTTGTTGAAGCTTGCGATCCTTTAAACCTGAAAGGAAGAAAACAAGTTTTTTGTTAAAGCGCCGGATGAGGCGAAGGATGAAAATGTATTGCGGACCAGGACAGCTTTGAGATAGAGTGAGTTGGTGCTGCTGAAGAGTTTTGCTAAAGCGCTGGATGAGGCGAAGGATGTGGTTGGAAGTGTTCAGTTCAGATCACCACACCTTAGGAAGGGTTTTTCAGCCTTGGAGGAAGTACAGTCTAGATTTACCGCAATGATACATAGACTCCCAGGGTTAAATTACGAGGAGCGATTACTCAAACTAGGGTTGTATTACCTGGAATGTAAAAGCTTAAGGGGTGATTTGATTGAAATATTCAAGATATTAAAGCGAACTGATAGGGTAGATAGAGAGAAACTATTTCCGATGGTTGGCGAGTCTTGGACGAGGGGGGCAGAGACTCAGGAGCAGAGCCAGACCTTTCAGGAGTGAAGTTAGGAAACACTCCTACATGCAATGGGTGGTAGAAATGTGTAACTCACTTCCGCAATCTACAGTTGATGCTGAGTCAAATGTTAATTTTAAACATGAGACTGATCGTTTTTTGTTTACCTCCGGGATAGCGGGAAAAGGGATATGAACGGAGCTGGGTCACAGATCACACATGATCTCATTAAATGGCGGAACAGGCTCGAGGGGGTAAATGGCTCACTCCTGTTCCTATAATGAGCGTGAAATGATCGTGTTTCAAGGTGCTGCACGCAAGTGGAGATGAGAATCGCGATTAAAAAGAAAGCTCGAATAGGGACTTGAACTCTGAACCCTCAAATATAAAAGTCTGATGCTCTGTCGACTGAGCCATCCGGGCTTCGGTAGCGATGGGTCATACAACGACTTTAATTGGCTCAGGTATTGCATTACACAGTCAACCAATTGTATTTGCTTCTCCAGTCATCTCCCCTGCACAGCGCATTTCTCTCACAAACGCAGACTGACTGCCCCCACCGGCTCCACTTCAGGAACAGTCTCCCTCCCACAAAGGACACGCTCTTTAACAGCGGCTTCAGATGTGAAAACGGAGGTGTCAGTTTGTTACAGTAAATACATGAGGGCATCTGGCGCTTCTCCCCCTGACACTGGTGAACTAGTGAGACAGACTTTAAAGCAAGGTTATGTTTAGTGTGTAAAAGCAAAGAAAATATTGTTGCGGAATAATCCCCACTCCAATCAAAGCTAAAAACAGTTCTGACGCCGACGTGATTTGAACACGCAGCCTACTGATCTGGAGTTAGACGCGTTACCGCTGCGCCACGGAGTCACAATAACAGCAAACTGCTCAGAATACATGAACAGGTAGAGCAGCTTCCGAAAAACAATTACACTTTCGGCGTGTAGACAATAGTTAGAACTACAAACAAGGCCGTATGAAAATATAAACGGTGGGTGTGTAGATAGAGTCATATAAATTCACAGCACAAAAGGAGGACATTCGACCCGTCGTCCCTGTGCTGGCTTAGAAAGAGCAGCCGTGCTATATTTCCACATTAGTCCTCCCAAAGTGCATCACTTCACACTTCTCCGCATTGAACTCTATCTGCCATCATTCCGCCCATTTCACCAACATAGAAACATAGAAGATAGGAGCAGGAGTAGGCCATTCGGCCCCTCGAGCCTGCTCCGCCATTTAATGAGATCATGGCTGATCATCCAAATTCAGTACCCTGTCCTTGCTTTCTCCCCATGTTCCTTGATCCCTTCAGCCTTAAGAAATATATCTAACTCCTTCTTGAATATATTTAATGAATTGGCCTCAACTGCCTTCTGTGGTAGAGAATTCCACAGGTTCACCACTCTCTGGTGAAGAAATTCCTCCTCATCTCAGTCCTAAATGGCTTACCCCTTAACCTGACGAAGGAGCAGCGCTCCGAAAGCATGTGATTTCAAATAAACCTGTTGAACTATAACCTGGTGTTGTGCAAATTCTCATAATTGTCCACCCCAGTCCAACACCGGCATCTCCACATCATGGCCCTTATCTTTAGACTGTGACCCCTGGTTCTGGACTCCCCCGCCATCGGGAACATCCTTCCTGCATCAAGTCTGTCTAGTCCTGTTAGAATGTTATAAGTTTCAATTAGACCCCCTCTCATTCTTCTGAACTCCAGCGAATATAAGCCCAATCGACCCAATTTCTCCTCATACATCATTCCTGACATCCCCGATATCAGTCTGGTGAATCTTCGCTGCACTCCCTCCATGGAAAGAACATCCTTCCTCAGATAAGGCGACCAAAACTGCTCAAGGTGTGGTCTCACCAAGGCCCTGTAAAATTGCAGCAAGACATCCTTGCTCCTGTACTCGAATCCTCTCGCTATGAAGGCCAAAATACAATTTGTCTTCTTAACCGCCTGCTGCACCTGCATGCTTACCTTCAGTGACTGGCTTACAAGGACACCCAGGTCTCGTTGCACTTCCCCTTCTCCCAATATATTGCCGTTCAGATTATAATCTGCCTTCCTGTTTTTGCCTCCAAAGTGGATAACCTCGCATTTATCCACTTTATACTGCATCTGCCATGCATCTGCCCAATCAGCCAACCTGTCCAAATCATACTGGAGTTTCTCAGCATCCTCCTCACAACACACACGCCCACCCAGCTTTGTGTCATCTGCAAACTTGGAGATATTACATCTAGTTACCTCGTCTAGATCATTAATAGATATTGTGAATAGCTAGGGTCCTAGCACAGATCCCTGCGGTACCCCATTAGTCACTGCCTGCCACTCGGAAAAGGACCTGTATATTCGAACTCTTTGCTTCCTGTCTGCCAAACAGTTCTCTATGCAAGTCAGTACCTTACCCCCAATCCCATGTGCTTTACCTTTACACACTAACCTCTTTTGAGGGATCTTATCGAAAGCCTTCCGAAAGTCCAAATACACCACATCCACTCATTCTCCCTTATCTATTCTACCAGTTACATCCTCAAAAGTTATATTAGATTAGTTAAGCACGATTTCCCTTTTGTAAATCCATGTTGACTTTGTCCGACCCTGTCACTGTTTTCCAAGTGCTCTGCTCTTACATCTTTTATAATGAACTCTAGCATTTTCCACACCACCGATGTCAGCCTTAACGGTCTATAATTCACCGTTTTCTCTCCACCACCTTTTTTAAATAATGGGCTTACTTTAGCTACCCTCCAAACCATGGGAACTGTGCCAGAGTCCATAGAATTTTGAAAGATGACCAGCAATGCATCTAATATTTCTAGGGCCACTTCCTTAAGTACCCTAGGATGTAGATTATCTGGCCTTGAGGATTTATCGGCCTTCAATCCCGTCAATTTCCCTAACACCATTTCCCTACAAATACTGATTTCATTCAGTTCCTCCCTCTCATTAGACCTTATATTCCCCGACAGCTCTGGGAGGTTATTTGAGTCCTCCTTTGTGAAGACAGAACAAAAGTATGTATTTAATTGGTCAGCCATTTCTTTGTTCCCTATTATAACTTCCCCTGATTCTGACTGCAAGGGACCTACGCTTGACTTCACAGATCTTTTTCTCTTCACATATCTATAGAAGCTTTTACAGTCAGTTTTTATGTTCCCTGCAATCTTACTCTCATAATCTATTTCCCCCCTCTTAATTAATCCTTTTGTCCTCCTTTGCTGAATCCTGAACTGCTCCCAATCCTCAGGTATGCTGCGTTTTCTTGCCAATTTATATGTCCTCTCCTTGGATCTTATGCTGTCCCTAACTTCCCTTATTAGCCACGGTTGCGCCACCTTTTTTGTTTTATTTTTATGCCAGACAGTGATGAAAAAAATTCTGTAGCTCATCCATGCGATCTTTAAATGTTTGCCATTGCCTATCCACCGTCAACCATTTACGTCAACATTTCCCCAATCTAACCTAGCCAACTCGCGCCTCATACCATTGTAGTTTCCTTTATTTAAATTCAGGACCCTAGTCTCTGAGTCAACTATTTTACACTCCATCTTAATGAAGAATTCTATCATATTATGATCGCTCCTCCCCAAGGGGCCTTGCATAACAAGATTGCTAAGCAATCCTTTTTCATTACGTAATACCCAGTCTAAGATGGCCTGATCTCAAGAAGGTTCCTCAACATATTGGTCCAGGAAACCATCCCTTATACACTCTAGGAATTCCTCCTTCACAGTATTGTTACTAATTTGGTTAGCCCAATCTATATGTAGATTAAAGTCACTCATGATAACTGCTGTGCCCTTATTGCACACATCTCTAATTTCCAGTTTAATGCCATCCTCAACCTCAGCATTACTGTTTGGGGGTCTGCATACATCATGAAGTCGACAACTATCCTCATCAAGAGCTTTGCATCTGTATGAAGATTTCAAGCTGGCAAATATCCCTTAATGTCATGGTCTCCCTTTATGCAAAACTCGTTCTTCTGCACTGCTACGAAATCCATTCAATTAATGTGTCCAACTTTCATACACTAAGGCAACAGGTGAATGTACATTTACAAACAAGCCAATACAATATAGTCGTAATGTCAGCTCTGCCAATGATCATCGCTGTTTATACAGAGGAACAACCTTCAGAGCCCTGTAAAACAAACAGATCACATTACACATATTAACTTGTGGAGATACCACCTCCAGACTAATTAAAGATCCGCTTCCCATCATCTTAACAACCGTTTTGTGTAATGCAGGCGCGTCTTTCCATTTGTTCTTTATATTCATTCATTAAAAATGTTGGGGATGAGTGGACTGGGCAGGTGAGTAAACTCTCGGCAAGGAACGGCTGGCTGCCTGTGATAGTAACGGTGAAGAACACAACCACAGATTTCAGAGGGAATTACAGAAATATAAAACTGTCCTTTCAGATGCTAGAACATGCACTTTACAAGGATTGATTTTTGAGGGAGGGAGAGGGAGTATTGGGGTAAGGATAATTCACAAAAATTAAGCATCATGAAAGGTGGCATCACACAGAAAAAAACCCCATTGAAGTGGCAGTAAAATCACAGTTAGTCTTCCAAGCATCGTCCCACATACGAACAATGCACAATACACAGCCCTTGTCAGCACCAGTAAGCTCATGAACAGTAAATTCATATACTTGCCATATTGATGAATCTTCTGTCCTGCAGACCTCCAAGAAGTCATATCCATCTTCCAACTGAAAGTCTGTGAAGAGCAGTGCAATGGTATCATCAGGCTCAGCCAGAATAGTCCAAATACAGTCCACATTATTATCATAATCTGACGGAAAACTGGGGCTCCAGATAACTCCACTCTGCCCACGCAAGGTCCCTCCACAGCCATCATCCGCTGCCAAAAAAAATATATAAATACATTTTAATAAAAGGAACTGGAAAGGGAGCATTTGGAGAAAATGAAAAACCTTTGTCTTGAAAATGTGAGTAATTTTTAACCAGTTCACTGTGGCTTTTATTATTCTTTTAAAATTACAGTTCACAGTACAAAAGGTTTTCAGTGAATAAACAGCGCTTTTTTTTAAATCAACGGAGTATTACTGAAACACAATTCTATTAAGGTACCAATTTCGTGAAATTTGCAAACCTTATAATGCTGCTCGAGTCAAGTTCGCTTATAAAAGTTGCAAAGAGTAAAGGACCCAAAACAGACCCTTGGGGAACACCACTGCAAACCACCTCCCCGTCTGAAAAACACCAATCCATCACCGCCCTGTGCTTCCTGTCACTGAGCCAATTCTGTAACAATACCATCACTTTTCCCTTACTTCCATGGGCTTCCATCTTCTTAACAAGCATCCCCTCTGTGTGTGATATTTATACAGAAAGTAAGTGTTTATGTGAAGAGTGCTATGCGTTATATGTGGGCTAGTTTAAAGTATATTTTTATAACATGATAACTCTTGTTATCAAAATATAAATATATAATTGCATCTGTGATCATTCTAAATGTACTTGGATGTATCTGTGTGCTAGTTATAAATATATTTGTGTGTATTTTTGTGCTATTTATCATTTTTGTGTATGAGTGTGTGTGTCTGTGTTATGTATAAATATATTTGTGTGTAATTTAAAAGTACCATATTGAGAAATAAATATATACAAAAAACATTTGGAATGAAGACTGATGTCCCCCAATAAAGGAATAAATATTACAGGTATATGGGAAAACATTTGTAACATGTGCAACTTCATTTGTAACCATGTAAAATAATCAAAATAAAATTTCATCCAAAATGGATAGACCCAATTATATATAAAATTATCGCAGTGAATTAACTTAGTTTTCCTTGGTGATCTAATAGTTAGGATTCGGCGCTTTCATTGTCGGGGCCTGCTATTATCTGCATGCATCTGCTGTAAGAAAAAAAGCCTGTTGTTTTAATCACCATTAATGCACTGATGACCTTCTTTTACAGATTGAAAGAACGCTGACTAACCAAGAGTCGATACTTCAGTATGTTTTCTGTGATGAACTGTGACCCACATCTCATTTCACACACAGGAGTCTGGTTTAAAATGTTCATTGCTTATGACACCAAGAATCTGGTGCAACTTTTGTTAAACTTAACAGGACCGGTAATTTCTCAGACAATAATATTCTCTGACACAATGTTCCCGCCCGGGCCCGGGACATTCCGCGTGTGAGGCGAAGGTGATAACCGCTCCAGTCCGGAAACCAGCGCTTCACCGCACACACACTTTTCAGCGAGATGCTCAATACATCTTTCTGCAAATTCATCACTAGTGAACCTTCAATCCCAGGGTGCTGGTTTTCAGATTTACATCAGTAACCTTTTAAATAAAGTCATGTCACCGTGAACCAGCTCTCCTGCAACCGGTGCGGTCTCCCTTCCAGCCTTTCCGTGACTTGTTTGCTCCGAAGTATTCTGATTATCATCGAGCTGAAACGTTAACTCTTATTCTCTCTCCACAGATGTTGCCTGACCTGCTGGATATTTTGAAGAAGTTAATGAAGTAGGGTGGGAAGAGGGTCATGAGGAGACTAAAACACGGTCATGGACCTGTTGGGCTGAATGGCCTGTTTCCCTGCTATAAATACTGTGTATTACAGCACAGATATTCCCTCGTGCAAACTTCATCTACTTGCCATGATGTGGACATGCCGGTGTTGGACAGGGGTGGACAAATGTGAGAAGTCGCACAACACCAGGTTATAGCCCAACAGTTTTATTTGAAATCACAAGCTTTCGGAGCGCTGCTCCTTCGTCAGGTGAAGTGACGAAGGAGCAGTGCTCCGAAAGCTTGTGATTTCAAATAAAACTGTTGGACTATAACCTGGTTTTGTGCGACTTTTCACATTCATCTACTTGAGCTACTTTTTAACTCGTTCCGGGCTTCATCTGTTCAAATGTTTACCGCTGGTTCGCTGCTGGCTTAGACTAATTTCACTCAATGATCTTCTGACGCGGAGATGAGAGTGCTGGAAGTGAGTCAAAGCTAGTCTGAACCGACCATCTGTTGCTGTATTGTTGTGAGGATTGTTTGGCATTATCCTACTTTTTTCATTGAAAGTTATGAAAGTTCTGACCCTCGGATGTTGAATAAAATGATCACAAATCTTCAATGACCGACACTCAACATTTTCTCAGTTTCCAAACCAACATTCTCCAAATAGTGTTCTAAATGCCATGACAATATTCCACCCACTTTTATATTAACAATAATTATAATCCAAGTTCATATCTCTTGATTAATCGAAACACAGTCAAGGTGGAGTGGGTCTTTATCAATGCTCTGGTTGAAGGCTTGTGCGTGAGGAAGATTATTTAAGCTTTTGTGGCACTGACACTTAACATTTAAACTTCAGGAATATTGGGCACATGCAGGTGGTGTAAGTGTTCTGTTGGGCCGCGGGGCCGAGTGACTCAGAGACGGATTATTAATCAATTCTGTGAAGTTCACGTGGATTTGAATTTCGCCCTAACTCGCATCAAGTCCCGTTCAACCATCGCGACTGTGCTCGCTGAGCTACATTGGCTCCCGGATAAGCAATGCCAAGATACAAAAAATGTCATCCTCTTATTCAAATCCTTCCATGGCCTCGCCTCTCCCTATCGCTGTAATCTTACCCAGCCCTTCAACACACAGAGATTTCTGCAATCCTCTAATTCTGGCCACTTGTGCATCCCCGATTTTAATCACTCCAACATTAGTGGCTGTGCCTTCATTTTGAGAAGGCCCAAAGCTCCGGACTTCCCTCCTTAATCCTCTCCACCTCTCTCTCTCCTTTCTTTCCTTCTTTAAGACGCTCCTTAAAACAAGCTTTCGGTCATCTGTCCTAATATCTCCTCATGTGATGCGCTTTGGGACATTTTAATACGTTGCAGGCGCTATATCAATACTAGTTGTTGTTGTTAGACACATAGGAGGAGGCAATTCAACCCCTCGAGACTATTCCGCCAATTAATTAGATCACGGCTGATCTGTGTCTTAACTCCACCCACCTGCCTACTTTCCATTATCATATTTGCCTTTTATTTTATCCTTGCTTTATACAAGTTTTAGACTGTGGTTGACCTCGTTTAAATTTTGCATCATTTCTCGATTATAGCCGAAACTCCATCGCGCTCTCGAATGGATTTTTCCTAATTGCACTTCCAGTGTCCTGGATGGTGTTCCAGAGTGTGAGGTCACGGTTGCTGCCATTGAGACAACGATAGGAACATGGGAGAGGTGGGAAACCGCGGGTAGAGGCTGCTGTCAAGGACCGGATACAGAATCATAGAATTACACAGCACAGTCGGAGGCCATTGGGCCCACCGGGCCTGTGCCGTCTCTTTGAGAGAGAGATCCAATTATCACCACTCCCCTGCTCTTTCCGCATAGCCCTGCAATGCTTTTCATTGTAACTTCTCTTTTTAAAGTTGCAATTGAATCTGCTTTCCCCGCCCTCAAGCAGTGCACGCACTGTCACCCAGATCGTAACAACTCGCTGAGTAAAGAAAAATCTCCCCACACCACTTTACCAATTATCTGAAATCAGTGTCCTCTGGTTACCGACCCTGTTGTCAGGGGTAACAGTTTCACCCTCTCTGCTCTATTACCCCGCCCCCCCCCCATAATTTGGAACACCTTTATTAAATCTCCGCTTAACCTTCTTCGCTCTTAGGAGAACAATCCCTGCTTCGTTGGTCTCTCCACATAACTGAATTCCCTCATCCCTGGACATGATGCAAAGAGACGAAGTTTGGAAAATATTGCCGGTTAGGAGCAGGAAAATCGAAAGGATCCAAAAAATAAAATACATTCGCCAGTTTTGTGAATCTTTAGATACGATTTGGGAAAGGGAATCAGTGGAGAATGAAGGGCGAACCGCTCGATTGACCCAAGGAGGTCAAGACACCGTTCCCTGGTTTCAGACGCTGGGAGATTTTCTCTGATGTTATCGGTGACATTAACTGTTCTGAGACATTTAAAGGATTCTCGTCACTGCAGATCAGGAATTCAAACCTAAGATCGGGTTCAGGACAATCAGAATAATTCGGAACAAACAAGGCACCGAAAGGCTGGAAGGGAGACGGCACCGGTTGCAGGAGAGCTGCTTCGCGGTGACATGGGTGTGTCTGCAGTTTGCGGGACCAGACAATCTCTGTGTGTTCACAATGAATGTCCCATTCTTTAAATTGGAAATGTTAAACTGACAGTGGGCAATTGCTATTCCGTTCGCAGAAATCTTAAACTTTATCTCGCCGACACCTTGGTTCAGGGAATCTTACATCAACATGTCCGGCCGTCTCTGTGGCGCAATCGGTTAGCGCGTTCGGCTATTAACCGAAAGGTTGGTGGTTCGAGCCCACCCAGGGACGAAGAGTTTAACATTTTTTTTTCCCTTTATGGTTTTTTGACACACAGTTCCAAGTTGTCACTATTTGCTTTGACTGCAGGAAAATATTCCGCACACATTGCTAGCTGTGCTGTTATCCAGTAAATTCCCACCCAAATACTTTTATGAGTACTCATTTCAAATCAAATGATAAAAACATATCGTTGGATCATGTTCCTCCATCCAACCTGTTAGAAATATATTTAGTTCTTGTGTTCAAATAAACTGATGGAATTTGATTCTGCATCTGCATATATGGAACTGGAACAGGAACAGGCCATCGCACCGTGTGAGGCTACATTGAATGTGTGGCTATTGTACAGCTGGTATTAGGGAAAACAATTTAAAACACGCTGGGCCATTGTATTGATAATTTAGCTCCATCTAATAACTGTATTTTTTCAATGTAAAACGTTGCAAAACACTGCAGTTGAAAGCAGGCACATGCGAACATGATGCAATATTTGTGTAGGCGTCATGCTCTGGAACTCCCTGCCTAAACCCCTTCACATTTATCCCTCCCTAACCTCCTTTCACACCCTCCTTAAAACCGAAGGCTTTGAACAGTTTGTGTCAACCCTCTTACTAGTTTCATATTTGTATAATATAATGAGCTAAAGCTGACGCCGATCACAGGGGAGAAAACACTAAATATAAGGATAAACTCACACATATCAGGCGCAGTGCGGGTCTAGTCAACGTCAAACCCCTCCTTTCTCATTCAGTAGAGGAAGAAGAGACTCAACGGGAGACAGACGCCAGAAAGTTTAAATTAATAGAACAACAAAAGACACAAATATAAGTAACATCTATTTCCAAATCTTATCAATGCGCATTTATTTCACTTTAAATAAAAGCTGACTGCTATGACTTTGAAAATTAGCACCATGTGGTTTGTGTTCACTCGTGACTTGTATTCCAATGTGTGTCCTTCAAGTTTGCAATTCACTTTGTATTGGATATTGAACAGACTTGTATTTCAAGGTGAGAGGACACGCACCACGTGTAAAGCAACCGACCTGTGTAATGACACATGGAGTTTTCCCAACACCTGAGCTACCAGACCCTTTCAATGCCTTTCAGCGGGTAGAGTGATGACAGAATCTGCAGAATAGGACATTACTCCACCGTCATTGAAAGTTATCGATCATTTTTCTAAGTAAGGGTCGTGTTCACAATGATCAAGTGAAAAAAAAGTTTCTCTATTTTAACCCTATCAATTCCTTTCATAATTCTAAAAGCCTCAATGAAATCAGCGCTTAACCTTCTAGATTCCAAGGAATACAAGCCTAGTTTATGTAATCTCCCGTCATAATTAACCATTGGACCCTGGAAACATTCTGGTGGATCTGTGCTGCACTGCTTCTGAGGCCAATGTCAAACCTTTCTGAGGTGCCGTGGCCAGAACTGTACAGAGTCCTCAGAGGTGATCTAACCAGGACTTTGTACAACTGTAGCAAAACTTTCTCCTCTTTGTATAACTGCCTCTGTACCAGATTATACAGTTCGTGTGATTGGATTGTATAGACCGACTCAGCAAAATAAGGACTCGTTTGATCGGAATAAAATCTTTAAAATATTCTATTTGAAATCAATTCATTAATTTTTTTTTTAAGAAACTGTATAAGAATCCCGGTATCCAGTTTTAATGTCACTGGTTCAGGGAACTTCGTCAGTCACCACACACAGTGCATCGACACTGCCGAGGCTCCAGCACCTCTGACAATATTGTTTTTCCAAACTCTCAGTTTTCAAAATGGAATTGGATAATTACTTGAAAGGGAAACATGCGCAGGGCTGTGGAGAAAGAGCAGGGGAGTGGGATTAATTGGAGCTCTTTCAAAGAGCCGGCACAGGCAGGATTAGCGAATTGCCTCCTTCTGTGCTGTGTCATTCTATGATTCTACTAACAGATCAATTTCTGCCATTCTCTACAGCCTTCCTCAATAGAGCACCGAAATGCTATTTCTGTAAAACTGATTCATGAAGGGCAGCACGGATGGTGATGTTCCTAAAATCATCTTGCTGCCGTATTTCTGTAGTGCAGTGTTTATCATGTTTGCATAACACGCGAAATGTCTCTGATTCGGAACCGGGCTGAAGTATTTTGAGAACTTGTTCAATTAAATATTAGGAAAATAGAATAATTCACATTTATGTTTAGATATTAAAATACAATGGCCCAAAAATTCGGCAGTTCCCGGGTGAGTACGCGCTCTGTACTCACCCGTATTCATTCCCAAAGTACCTGTTTCCTGCATGCACTGCGCATGCGCGGGAAACCGGAACTTCCGGGATGGTGAAGGCGGCGGTTCCTAGGTGAACAGTGTGCGCGCTGGAGGCTGCGCGCACGCAGCACACTTAGATTTTTTTTCAGCTTTCAACGCGAGGGTAAGTATTGAAGATGCTACGCTTGTAAAAAGAATGCGTAAGACACCTTTTGAACAAGGTAAGGAGTTAATTAAGTATAATTTTTTTTTCCACATGTTTATCTTTTTTAGATACTTTAAAGAAAGGTAAGTTTATTTTTATAACTTTTAAAAAGTATTTAAATTTTTTCAAAAATTAAAATTTTTGTTTAAAGTGCTTAATTTATTTAACTATAGTTATTTTATAAATGTGATGTTTGTTTTTAAATTTATTTGAAGTTTAGCTGTTCTTTTGGGGCCGATTTTAATTCACAGATTTGACAGGTCTCCTGTCAAATCTATGAATGAAAGATGGGCTGCTGTCATTGGCTCTCCAAGGCCCACGTGATCCCAGGGGTCGCATCGCACAAACTGCGCCCCTGGAACACGCAAACACTGCACGCCGGCTCTTGGAAGAGGCCCGGGGTCCGAAGTTCCTGTGGGCCCAAAACACAATAGTAGACGCGGTGGGTAAGAGCGCGCGTGATCCTTACCCCTGCGGCAAGCCGGCCACGCGAATTTCTAGGCCAATATCTCACAGCTATGTTACATTTGCTGTTTCTCTGTTCGTTTCTGTACACATTCAAACTCCACAATTTCTCTGTATCTCTGTATGTAGTATCACTGCAACTATAGAAAACCCTGGTTACACCACACCTGGAGTACTGTAAGCAGTTCTGGGCACCATACCTTAGGAAGGATATATTGGCCTTGGAGGGAGTGCAACATAGGTTTTCCAGAATGATACCCGGAATTCAAGGGTTAAGTTACAAGGAGAGATTAAACATATTATGCTTATATTCACTAGCGCTTAGAAGGTTCAGTGGTGGTCTGATTGCAGTTTTCAACATATTAAGGGGAACAGATAGGGTAGATAAAGAAAAACTATTTCCGCTGGCTGGGGATATAGGAGTAGGGGCATAGTCTAAAAATGAGAGACATACATTTCAGGTTGAAATTATGAATCACTGAATTTTGCAACACTCTTCCGCAAAAGACAATTGATGCTAGATCAATTATTACGTTTAAACCTGAGATTGATAGTTTTTGTTAAATAAAGGTATGAAGCGATATGAAAGGAGGATATGTGGAGCTAGGTTGCAGATCAGCCATAATCTCTTGGAATGGTGGAACAGGCTCGAGGGGCTGCATGGCCTCCTCCTGTTCCTATGTTCCGATGCTCTCTCAATCGCTCCCGTCACCAGCCATGATGGTGCAGAAAGTTCCTCTCAAAGCTGCACATTCCGGCTGATATCAGTTCAATTGTGACAGATGATTAAAGAATCTGTAGCGCTGCATCGGTCAACAACAGCAGTTCTAAGCCGCATTTCAGACCCGGGAAGAAACCCATCAATGATTCTCTCTTCCTCAGCTCCAGAGTGAGTGAGGCCGGAACAAGCAGCAACATTCCGGCCCCGCACTCTCCAATCACCCGCTGCCAGCGGAAAGCTGCGAATGCAGCCTCAATCAGCGGCTTCCTGCCCATCCCTGGAATGCAAGCTGCCACGGCCCGGGCCAAATCTCCCCGTACACCCAGCACAGGCTCCCGAATAGGCGGGGCGATCATATCCGGGTCACTCAGCCTTCTAGCAGCATTTACAGATACCGGAGTGAGGGAGACTTTCTTTGGGCCTCAATGGGGAAACCCCGGGCGGAAACAATTTGTGGGAACTTGCTCCTCATGAACGTTTCTACTCGTGTGAAAGGAGAGACAATCCCTCAACGGCTGCAGCAGATTCTTGGTGTCATACGCACTGAATATTTTAACCAATTTTTAAAATACTCTGCGCGAAACGACATGGTAAACGTTCAGGACATGCAGAGCTGAAAAACCATTACATTTTGACTGTCACTCATCAAACATATTAACATTTCGTTCAGTTGCAACAGAAATAATGGGTTTATTGATGGAGATTAACATAATTATTCACTGTCTCACAGAGAGGCTCAGGATAATGTGGACCCCTTCAATACAGACGCAGGCGACATTGTAATTGAAAATAAGGAAATGGCAGACATGCTAAACAATCACATTGTATCGGTCTTCAAATTAGAGGGAAAGGATAAACTACCAGAGACATGGGGAAAACGAAAAATCAATCATAGCGAGGGACTGACTCGATTTAATATAACGACATCCAGCAGGCATTTGATAAGGTTCCTCACACGAGTCTGTTAGCAAAGATCAGAGCGCATGAAATTTGAGGCAACGTATTGACACGGGTAGGGAATTGGTTAGGAGATAGGAGACACAGAGTAGGGATAATGGGCATGTACTCCAATTGGCAGAATGTGACGAGTGGTGTCCCCCTGGGATCTGGACTGCAGCCTCAGATTTTCACTATATTGATAAATGACTTAGATGAAGGAATAGAGAACAAGATATCCAAGTTTGCTGATGGCACTAAGTTGGGAGCACAGTACGCAGTGTAGATGGGAGCAGTGAATTGTAAAAGGACATTGATGGATTATGTGAGTGGACAAAACTGTGATTAATGGATTTCAATGTGAGGAAGTGTCTGTTCATCCACTTTGGAGCGAGAGCTGGAAAATGGGATTAGAATGGATAGGACTTGATGGCTGGCGCAGACATGATGGGCCGAAGGGCCTCTTTCTGTGCTGTATAACTTTCTGCCCCAGATTCCTGGAGTCATCAGCACAGAACATTTCAAACCAGGATCCAAAATATAGTATTGAAAGGCGATAAGGATAAATGTTCATCACATGCAAAGAGCAAAATAAGTTATTGAAGCTTGGGCTGTCCCTCAGTAACGATGTTAGCATTTCTTTCATTTTGCAAAAGAACATTACAGGTTAATTAATGGGGATTAAAGATTTTTCACGTGTAATTAATTTTAAAAGGTTCTGAATCAACAACTGCTGTAAGAGTTAAACCCATCAATGATAATTGGACAGGAGCTGGAACGGTCAAAGCGCCGATAATTCCATCAATGATAATTGGACAGGAACTGGAGCGGTAAAAGCGCCGATAATCCCATTAATGGTGATTGGACAGGAGCTGAAGCGGGAAGAGCGCCGATAATCCCATTAATGGTGATTGGACAGGAGCTGGAGCGGGAAGAGCGCCGATAATCCCATTAATGGTGATTGGACAGGAGCTGGAGCGGTAAAAGCGCCGATAATCCCATCAATGGTAATTGGACAGGAGCTGGAGCGGTAACAGCGCCGATGACCAACAACTAGATTCCCGGGGAACGGTGCCAGGAGTCATTAGGATCATTCTCAATATCATTGAGTCTCTCCGCTTTCGATGCAAATTGATTTTTAAATTGTTTTACAAGTAAATGCATTTCATGATTCTGCTGCTTGCAAATGTATTTACATATATCTGTAACATTTATTCATTTATTGGGGGGGGGGGGGCATCTGTCTTCATTCCAAATGTGTTTTGTAAGTTGTCGGGATCTGTAACGCTCTACCTGAGAAGGTGGTGGAAGCTGATTCCATCAATAATTTTAAAGGGTGTTGGACAGGAACTTGAGGATGAGGAACCCCCAGGGTTACATAACAAAAATCCGGAGTTTGGGACTGAGCACAGCTGCTCTTTCTGAGCCAGCACAGTTACGACGGGCCGAATGTCCTCCTCCTGTGCTGTGAGTTTCTATGATTCAATATACACACCCACAGTTTATATTTTCACACGGCCTTGTTTGCAGTTCTAACTATTGTCTTCACGCCAAAAGTTTAATCGTTTTTCGGAAGCTGCTCGACATGCTTTGTATTTTGAGCAGATTCTTGGTTTATTTTCCTGTGATGTGGTGATTCTGCGGGAGAATGAAACGGTGTTTGAGAAACATTGATATTTAGAAACATCTCCTACAGTTGTCCAAATGGAGGCCACGGGCGGAACGGAAGAGTGTCTGAATCAACATCAGTAAAGCTGCGTGTTCAAATCACGTCAGGATCAGAGCTT
>JASTWF010002078.1:0-39888 GCA_030390025.1 Squalus acanthias
TCAGTGACAGGATGTGACAGTGACAGGATGTGACAGTGACAGGATGTGACATAATGAGACAGTGACAGGATGTGACAGTGACAGGATGAGACAGGATGGGACAGTGACAGGATGAGACAGTAACAGGATGTGACAGTGACAGGATGTGACTGGATGAGTAAGTGACAGAATGTAACAGTGACAGGATGAGACAGTGACAGGATGAGACAGTGACAGGATGAGACAGTGACAGGATTTGACAGTGACATGATGAGACAGTGACAGGATGACAGTGACAGGATGAAACAGTGACAGGATGTGACAGTGACAGCATGTGACAGTGACAGGATGAGACAGTGACAGGATGAGACAGTGACAGGATGTGACAGTGACCCGATTTGACAGGATGAGACAGTGACAGGATGTGACAGTGACAGGATGAGACAGTGACAGGATGTGACAGTGACAGGATGAGACAGTGACAGAATGTGACAGTGACAGGATGAGACAGTGACAGGATGTGACAGTGACAGAATGTGACAGTGACAGGATGAGACAGTGACAGGATGTGACAGTGACAGGATGAGACAGTAACAGGATGTGACAGTGACAGGATGTGACAGTGACAGGATGCGACTGGATGAGACAGTGACAGGATGAGACAGTGACACGATGAGACAGTGACAGGATGAGACAGTGACAGGATGTGACAGTGACAGGATGTGACAGTGACAGGATGAGACAGTGACAGGATGTGACAGTGACAGGATGAGACAGGATGGGACAGTGACAGGATGAGACAATAACAGGATGTTTCAGTGACAGGATGTGACAGTGACAGGATGTGACTGGATGAGACAGTGACAGGATGAGACAGTGACAGGATGAGACAGTGACAAGATGTGTCAGTGACAGGATGTGACAGGATGAGACAGTGACAGAATGTGACAGTGACAGAATGAGACAGGATGAGACAGTGACAGGATTTGACAGTGACAGGATGTGACAGTGACAGTATGTGACAGTGACAGGATGAGACAGTGACAGGATGTGACAGTGACAGGATGTGACAGTCATAGGATGTGACAGTGACAGGATGTGACAGGATGAGAGAGTGACAGGATGTGACAGTGACAGGATGTGACAGTGACAGAATGTGACAGTGACAGGATGTGACAGGATGTGACAGTGACAGGATGTGACAGTGACAGGATGTGACAGGATGAGACAGTGACAGGATGAGACAGTGACAGGATGCAACAGGATGAGACAGTGACAGGATGAGACAGTAACAGGATGTGACAGGATGAGACAGTGACAGGATGTGACAGTGTCAGGATGTGACAGGATGAGACAGTGACTGGATGTGACAGTGACAGGATGTGACAGTGACAGGATGTCACTGGATGTGTCAGTGACAGGATGTGACAGTGACAGGATGTGACAGTGACAGGATGAGACAGTGACAGGATGTGACAGTGACAGGATGTGACAGTGACAGGATGAGACAGTGCCAGAATGTGACAGTGACAGGATGTGACAGTCATAGGATGTGACAGTGACAGGATGTGACAGGATGAGAGAGTGACAGGATGTGACAGTGACAGGATGTGACAGTGACAGAATGTGACAGTGACAGGATGTGACAGGATGTGACAGTGACAGGATGTGACAGTGACAGGATGTGACAGGATGAGACAGTGACAGGATGAGACAGTGACAGGATGCAACAGGATGAGACAGTGACAGGATGAGACAGTAACAGGATGTGACAGGATGAGACAGTGACAGGATGTGACAGTGTCAGGATGAGACAGGATGAGACAGTGACTGGATGTGACAGTGACAGGATGTGACAGTGACAGGATGTGACTGGATGTGTCAGTGACAGGATGTGACAGTGACAGGATGTGACAGTGACAGGATGAGACAGTGACAGGATGTGACAGTGACAGGATGTGACAGTGACAGGATGAGACAGTGCCAGAATGTGACAGTGACAGGATGAGACAGTGACAGGATGTGACAGTGACAGAATGTGACAGTGACAGGATGAGACAGTGACAGGATGTGACAGTGACAGGATGAGACAGTGACTGGATGTGACAGTGACAGGATGTGCCAGTGACAGGATGTGACAGGATGTGACAGTGAAGGATAAGACTATGACAGGATGTGACAGTGACCCGATGTGACAGGATGAGACTGTGACAGGATGAGACTGTGACAAGATGTGACAGGATGAGACTGTGACTGGATGTGACAGTGACAGGATGAGACAGTGACAGGAGGAGACTGTGACAGGATGTAACAGTGACAGGATGTGACAGGATGAGACATTGACAGGATGTGACAGTGACAGGATGTGACAGTGACAGGATGAGACAGGATGAGACAGTGACATATTGGGACAGTGACAGGATGTGAAAGTGACAGAATGTTACACTGACAGGATGTGACGGGATGAGACAGTGACAGGATGTGATAGTGACAGGATGAGACAGGATGAGACAGTGATATATTGTGACAGTGACAGGATGTGACAGTGACAGGATGTGACAGTGACAGGATGTGACATAATGAGACAGTGACAGGATGTGACAGTGACAGGATGAGAGAGGATGGGACAGTGACAGGATGAGACAGTGACAGGATGTGACAGGATGAGACAGTGACAGGATGTGACAGTGACAGGATGAGACAGTGACAGGATGACAGTGACAGGATGAAACAGTGACAGGATGTGACAGTGACAGCATGTGACAGTGACAGGATGAAACAGTGACAGGATGTGACAGTGACAGGATGAGACAGTGACAGGATGTGACAGGATGAGACAGTGACTGGATGTGACAGTGACAGGATGTGCCAGTGACAGGATGTGACAGGATGTGACAGTGACAGAATGAGTCTATGACAGGATGTGACAGTGACCCGATGTGACAGTGACAGGATGTGACTGGATGAGACAGTGACAGGATGAGACAATGACACGATGAGACAGTGACAGGATGTGACAGTGACAGGATGTGACAGTGACAGGATGAGACAGTGACAGGATGTGACAGTGACAGGATGAGACAGGATGGGACAGTGACAGGATGAGACAGTAACAGGATGTTTCAGTGACAGGATGTGACAGTGACAGGATGTGACTGGATGAGACAGTGACAGGATGAGACAGTGACAGGATGTGACAGTGACAGGATGAGACAGTGACAGGATGACAGTGACAGGATGAAACAGTGACAGGATGTGACAGTGACAGCATGTGACAGTGACAGGATGAAACAGTGACAGGATGTGACAGTGACAGGACGAGACAGTGACAGGATGTGACAGGATGAGACAGTGACAGGATGTGACAGTGACCCGATTTGACAGGATGAGACAGTGACAGGATGTGACAGTGACAGGATGAGACAGTGGCAGGACGTGACAGGATGAGACAGTGACAGGATTTGACAGTGACAGGATGAGACAGTGACAGAATGTGACAGTGACAGGATGAGACAGTGACAGGATGTGACAGTGACAGAATGTGACAGTGACAGAATGAGTCTATGACAGGATGTGACAGTGACCCGATGTGACAGTGACAGGATGTGACTGGATGAGACAGTGACAGGATGAGACAATGACACGATGTGACAGTGACAGGATGTGACAGTGACAGGATGTGACAGGATGAGACAGTGACAGGATGTGACAGTGACAGGATGAGACAGGATGGGACAGTGACAGGATGAGACAGTAACAGGATGTTTCAGTGACAGGATGTGACAGTGACAGGATGTGACTGGATGAGACAGTGACAGGATGAGACAGTGACAGGATGAGACAGTGACAGGATGAGACAGTGACAGGATGTGACAGTGACAGGATGTGACGGTGACAGGATGTGTCAGTGACAGGATGTGACAGGATGAGACAGTGACAGAATGTGACAGTGACAGGTTGAGACAGGATGGGACAGTGACAGGATGAGAGAATAACAGGATGTTTCAGTGACAGGATGTGACAGTGACAGGATGTGACTGGATGAGACAGTGACAGGATGAGACAGTGACAGGATGAGACAGTGATAAGATGTGTCAGTGACAGGATGTGACAGGATGAGACAGTGACAGAATGTGACAGTGACAGGATGAGACAGGATGAGACAGTGACAGGATTTGACAGTGACAGGATGTGACAGTGACAGTATGTGACAGTGACAGGATGAGACAGTGACAGGATGTGACAGTGACAGGATGTGACAGTCATAGGATGTGACAGTGACAGGATGTGACAGGATGAGAGAGTGACAGGATGTGACAGTGACAGGATGTGACAGTGACAGAATGTGACAGTGACAGGATGTGACAGGATGTGACAGTGACAGGATGTGACAGTGACAGGATGTGACAGGATGAGACAGTGACAGGATGAGACAGTGACAGGATGCAACAGGATGAGACAGTGACAGGATGAGACAGTGACAGGATGTGACAGGATGAGACAGTGACAGGATGTGACAGTGTCAGGATGTGACAGGATGAGACAGTGACTGGATGTGACAGTGACAGGATGTGACAGTGACAGGATGTGACAGGATGTGTCAGTGACAGGATGTGACAGTGACAGGATGTGACAGTGACAGGATGAGACAGTGACAGGATGTGACAGGATGAGACAGTGACAGGATGTGACAGTGACAGGATGAGACAGTGACAGGATGACAGTGACAGGATGAAACAGTGACAGGATGTGACAGTGACAGCATGTGTCAGTGACAGGATGAAACAGTGACAGGATGTGACAGTGACAGGATGAGACAGTGACAGGATGTGACAGGATGAGACAGTGACAGGATGTGACAGTGACCCGATTTGACAGGATGAGCCAGTGACAGGATGTGACAGTGACAGGATGAGACAGTGACAGGACGTGACAGGATGAGACAGTGACAGGATGTGACAGTGACAGGATGAGACAGTGACAGAATGTGACAGTGACAGGATGAGACAGTGACAGGATGTGACAGTGACAGAATGTGACAGTGACAGGATGAGACAGTGACAGGATGTGACAGTGACAGGATGAGACAGTGACTGGATGTGACAGTGACAGGATGTGCCAGTGACAGGATGTGACAGGATGTGACAGTGACAGGATGAGTCTATGACAGGATGTGACAGTGACCCGATGTGACAGTGACAGGATGCGACTGGATGAGACAGTGACAGGATGAGACAGTGACACGATGAGACAGTGACAGGATGAGACAGTGACAGGATGAGACAGTGACAGGATATGACAGTGACAGGATGTGACAGTGACAGGATGGGACAGTGACAGGATGAGACAGTAACAGGATGTTTCAGTGACAGGATGTGACAGTGACAGGATGTGACTGGATGAGACAGTGACAGAATGAGACAGTGACAGGATGAGACAGTGACAGGATGAGACAGTGACAGGATGTGACAGTGACAGGATGTGACAGTGACAGGATGAGACAGTGACAGGATGTGTCAGTGACAGGATGTGACAGGATGAGACAGTGACAGAATGTGACAGTGACAGGTTGAGACAGGATGAGACAGTGACAGGATTTGACAGTGACAGGATGTGACAGTAACAGTATGTGACAGTGACAGGATGAGACAGTGACAGGATGTGACAGTGACAGGCTGTGACAGTGACAGAATGTGACAGTGACAGGATGTGACATAATGAGACAGTGACAGGATGTGACAGTGACAGGATGAGACAGGATGGGACAGTGACAGGATGAGACAGTAACAGGATGTGACAGTGACAGGATGTGACAGTGACAGGATGTGACTGGATGAGTAAGTGACAGGATGAGACAGTGACAGGATGAGACATTGACAGGATGAGACAGTGACAGGATGTGACAGTGACAGGATGAGACAGTGACAGGATGTGTCAGTGACAGGATGTGACAGGATGAGACAGTGACAGAATGTGACAGTGACAGGATGAGACAGTGACAGGATGAGACAGTGACAGGATGAGACAGTGACAGGATGTGACAGTGACAGGATGAGACAGTGACAGGATGACAGTGACAGGATGAAACAGTGACAGGATGTGACAGTGACAGCATGTGACAGTGACAGGATGAGACAGTGACAGGATGTGACAGGATGAGACAGTGACAGGATGTGACAGTGACCCGATTTGATAGGATGAGACAGTGACAGGATGTGACAGTGACAGGATGTGACAGTGACAGGATGCGACTGGATGAGACAGTGACAGGATGTGACAGTGACAGGCTGTGACAGTGACAGAATGTGACAGTGACAGGATGTGACATAATGAGACAGTGACAGGATGTGACAGTGACAGGATGAGACAGGATGGGACAGTGACAGGATGAGACAGTAACAGGATGTGACAGTGACAGGATGTGACAGTGACAGGATGTGACTGGATGAGTAAGTGACAGGATGAGACAGTGACAGGATGAGACATTGACAGGATGAGACAGTGACAGGATGTGACAGTGACAGGATGAGACAGTGACAGGATGTGTCAGTGACAGGATGTGACAGGATGAGACAGTGACAGAATGTGACAGTGACAGGATGAGACAGTGACAGGATGAGACAGTGACAGGATGAGACAGTGACAGGATGTGACAGTGACAGGATGAGACAGTGACAGGATGACAGTGACAGGATGAAACAGTGACAGGATGTGACAGTGACAGCATGTGACAGTGACAGGATGAGACAGTGACAGGATGTGACAGGATGAGACAGTGACAGGATGTGACAGTGACCCGATTTGACAGGATGAGACAGTGACAGGATGTGACAGTGACAGGATGTGACAGTGACAGGATGCGACTGGATGAGACAGTGACAGGATGAGACAGTGACACGATGAGACAGTGACAGGATGAGACAGTGACAGGATGTGACAGTGACAGGATGTGACAGTGACAGGATGAGACAGTGACAGGATGTGACAGTGACAGGATGAGACAGGATGGGACAGTGACAGGATGAGACAGTAACAGGATGTTTCAGTGACAGGATGTGACAGTGACAGGATGTGACTGGATGAGACAGTGACAGGATGAGACAGTGACAGGATGAGACAGTGACAGGATGAGACAGTGACAGGATGTGACAGTGACAGGATGTGACAGTGACAGGATGAGACAGTGACAGGATGTGTCAGTGACAGGATGTGACAGGATGAGACAGTGACAGAATGTGACAGTGACAGGATGAGACAGGATGAGACAGTGACAGGATTTGACAGTGACAGGATGTGACAGTAACAGTATGTGACAGTGACAGGATGAAACAGTGACAGGATGTGACAGTGACAGGATGTGACAGTGATAGGATGTGACAGTGACAGGAAGTGACAGGATGAGACAGTGACAGGATGTGACAGTGACAGGATGAAACAGGATGAGACAGTGACAGGATGTGACAGTGACAGGATGTGACAGTGACAGGATGAGACAGGATGAGACAGTGATATATTGTGACAGTGACAGGATGTGACAGTGACAGGATGTGACAGTGACAGGATGTGACATAATGAGACAGTGACAGGATGTGACAGTGACAGGATGAGACAGGATGGGACAGTGACAGGATGAGACAGTAACAGGATGTGACAGTGACAGGATGTGACTGGATGAGTAAGTGACAGGATGAGACAGTGACAGGATGAGACAGTGACAGGATGTGACCGTGACAGGATGAGACAGTGACAGGATGTGTCAGTGACAGGATGTGACAGGATGAGACAGTGACAGAATGTGACAGTGACAGGATGAGACAGTGACAGGATGAGACAGTGACAGGATGAGACAGTGACAGGATGTGACAGTGACATGATGAGACAGTGACAGGATGACAGTGACAGGATGAAACAGTGACAGGATGTGACAGTGACAGCATGTGACAGTGACAGGATGAGACAGTGACAGGATGTGACAGGATGAGACAGTGACAGGATGTGACAGTGACCCGATTTGACAGGATGAGACAGTGACAGGATGTGACAGTGACAGGATGAGACAGTGACAGGACGTGACAGGATGAGACAGTGACAGGATGTGACAGTGACAGGATGAGACAGTGACAGAATGTGACAGTGACAGGATGAGACAGTGACAGGATGTGACAGTGACAGAATGTGACAGTGACAGGATGAGACAGTGACAGGATGTGACAGTGACAGGATGTGACAGTGACAGGATGCGACTGGATGAGACAGTGACAGGATGAGACAGTGACACGATGAGACAGTGACAGGATGAGACAGTGACAGGATGTGACAGTGACAGGATGTGACAGTGACAGGATGAGACAGTGACAGGATGTGACAGTGACAGGATGAGACAGTAACAGGATGTGACAGTGACAGGATGTGACAGTGACAGGATGAGACAGTGACAGAATGTGACAGTGACAGGATGAGACAGTGACAGGATGTGACAGTGACAGGATGTGACAGTGACAGGATGAGACAGTAACAGGATGTGACAGTGACAGGATGTGACAGTGACAGGATGCGACTGGATGAGACAGTGACAGGATGAGACAGTGACACGATGAGACAGTGACAGGATGAGACAGTGACAGGATGTGACAGTGACAGGATGTGACAGTGACAGGATGAGACAGTGACAGGATGTGACAGTGACAGGATGAGACAGTAACAGGATGTGACAGTGACAGGATGTGACAGTGACAGGATGAGACAGGATGAGACAGTGACATATTGGGACAGTGACAGGATGTGAAAGTGACAGAATGTTACACTGACAGGATGTGACGGGATGAGACAGTGACAGGATGAGACAGGATGAGACAGTGATATATTGTGACAGTGACAGGATGTGACAGTGACAGGATGTGACAGTGACAGGATGTGACATAATGAGACAGTGACAGGATGTGACAGTGACAGGATGAGAGAGGATGGGACAGTGACAGGATGAGACAGTAACAGGATGTGACAGTGACAGGATGTGACAGTGACAGGATGCGACTGGATGAGACAGTGACAGGATGAGACAGTGACACGATGAGACAGTGACAGGATGAGACAGTGACAGGATGAGACAGTGACAGGATGAGACAGTGACAGGATGTGACAGTGACAGGATGAGACAGTGACAGGATGTGACAGTGACAGGATGAGACAGGATGGGACAGTGACAGGATGAGACAATAACAGGATGTTTCAGTGACAGGATGTGACAGTGACAGGATGTGACTGGATGAGACAGTGACAGGATGAGACAGTGACAGGATGAGACAGTGACAAGATGTGTCAGTGACAGGATGTGACAGGATGAGACAGTGACAGAATGTGACAGTGACAGGATGAGACAGGATGAGACAGTGACAGATTTGACAGTGACAGGATGTGACAGTGACAGTATGTGACAGTGACAGGATGAGACAGTGACAGGATGTGACAGTGACAGGATGTGACAGTCATAGGATGTGACAGTGACAGGATGTGACAGGATGAGAGAGTGACAGGATGTGACAGTGACAGGATGTGACAGTGACAGAATGTGACAGTGACAGGATGTGACAGGATGTGACAGTGACAGGATGTGACAGTGACAGGATGTGACAGGATGTGACAGTGACAGGATGAGACAGTGACAGGATGCAACAGGATGAGACAGTGACAGGATGAGACAGTGACAGGATGTGACAGGATGAGACAGTGACAGGATGTGACAGTGTCAGGATGTGACAGGATGAGACAGTGACTGGATGTGACAGTGACAGGATGTGACAGTGACAGGATGTGACAGGATGTGTCAGTGACAGGATGTGACAGTGACAGGATGTGACAGTGACAGGATGAGACAGTGACAGGATGTGACAGGATGAGACAGTGACAGGATGTGACAGTGACAGGATGAGACAGTGACAGAATGTGACAGTGACAGGATGAGACAGTGACAGGATGTGACAGTGACAGAATGTGACAGTGACAGGATGAGACAGTGACAGGATGTGACAGTGACAGGATGTGACAGTGACAGGATGCGACTGGATGAGACAGTGACAGGATGAGACAGTGACACGATGAGACAGTGACAGGATGAGACAGTGACAGGATGTGACAGTGACAGGATGTGACAGTGACAGGATGAGACAGTGACAGGATGTGACAGTGACAGGATGAGACAGTAACAGGATGTGACAGTGACAGGATGTGACAGTGACAGGATGAGACAGTGACAGAATGTGACAGTGACAGGATGAGACAGTGACAGGATGTGACAGTGACAGAATGTGACAGTGACAGGATGAGACAGTAACAGGATGTGACAGTGACAGGATGTGACAGTGACAGGATGCGACTGGATGAGACAGTGACAGGATGAGACAGTGACACGATGAGACAGTGACAGGATGAGACAGTGACAGGATGTGACAGTGACAGGATGTGACAGTGACAGGATGAGACAGTGACAGGATGTGACAGTGACAGGATGAGACAGTAACAGGATGTGACAGTGACAGGATGTGACAGTGACAGGATGAGACAGGATGAGACAGTGACATATTGGGACAGTGACAGGATGTGAAAGTGACAGAATGTTACACTGACAGGATGTGACGGGATGAGACAGTGACAGGATGAGACAGGATGAGACAGTGATATATTGTGACAGTGACAGGATGTGACAGTGACAGGATGTGACAGTGACAGGATGTGACATAATGAGACAGTGACAGGATGTGACAGTGACAGGATGAGAGAGGATGGGACAGTGACAGGATGAGACAGTAACAGGATGTGACAGTGACAGGATGTGACAGTGACAGGATGCGACTGGATGAGACAGTGACAGGATGAGACAGTGACACGATGAGACAGTGACAGGATGAGACAGTGACAGGATGTGACAGTGACAGGATGTGACAGTGACAGGATGAGACAGTGACAGGATGTGACAGTGACAGGATGAGACAGGATGGGACAGTGACAGGATGAGACAATAACAGGATGTTTCAGTGACAGGATGTGACAGTGACAGGATGTGACTGGATGAGACAGTGACAGGATGAGACAGTGACAGGATGAGACAGTGACAAGATGTGTCAGTGACAGGATGTGACAGGATGAGACAGTGACAGAATGTGACAGTGACAGGATGAGACAGGATGAGACAGTGACAGGATTTGACAGTGACAGGATGTGACAGTGACAGTATGTGACAGTGACAGGATGAGACAGTGACAGGATGTGACAGTGACAGGATGTGACAGTCATAGGATGTGACAGTGACAGGATGTGACAGGATGAGAGAGTGACAGGATGTGACAGTGACAGGATGTGACAGTGACAGAATGTGACAGTGACAGTATGTGACAGGATGTGACAGTGACAGGATGTGACAGTGACAGGATGAGACAGTGACAGGATGTGACAGTGACAGGATGTGACAGTCATAGGATGTGACAGTGACAGGATGTGACAGGATGAGAGAGTGACAGGATGTGACAGTGACAGGATGTGACAGTGACAGAATGTGACAGTGACAGTATGTGACAGGATGTGACAGTGACAGGATGTGACAGTGACAGGATGTGACAGGATGTGACAGTGACAGGATGAGACAGTGACAGGATGCAACAGGATGAGACAGTGACAGGATGAGACAGTGACAGTGTCGTAAGAATGAGCCTTACGCGTGGTGAACTTAAAGTAAGCTTTAATCAACTAAAAAGGTGCTACATACAAAAGAGGTCTTACTCTATGCCTCTCCAGGATCCAACTGCTCAGTCCAGTATTTATCCTGGACTAATCACAGGAAGTGATGCAATAAAGTTCGAGTCACAGGAAGCTGTATTGTGTTACCACATTCTCCCCCCCCAAAAGATTAGGAGGCCGGGATGCTCCCTCCATTTCGTAGCCGCCGGACGAGGGAGAGCCGCACCCGTTTGGGTTCTCGTAGTGGTAGAGGGCCCCTAGCCCGTTGACCCGCCGCGGGCCGTGGACCAGAGTCCGAGTGATCCAGCCCGCTCTGTGAGGGGTCAGGACGATCCTGACTGTGTACTGGTGCCTGAACGGGTGTCGGGCAGGGCTGTGGCAGATCCGTTTCCGAGCGTATGGTACGGGGTGGATCGTGGCTGCGCGTGCGAGCCCCGACGGGCTCATAGTCAGTCTGCCCCAGGTCGGCACGCTGGAGTGAGGTACCAGCCGGCGTCAGATCCAGATCGTGATGAGAAGCACCTGGCGAGCCCAGAGATGTGCCTGGTACAATATCATCCCCTGGTGTCCCTCTATGTTTCGGCGGGCAGGGAGCCAGATCCCGCAATGACACGGTAGATTCCCGACCGTCAGGATACCGAATATAGGCGTAGGTAGGGTTGACGTCAGTGAGCTCAACCTCATCTACCAGGGGGTCATTCTTAGACGCCCGGACATATCTTCGGAGTAGCACTGGTCCCGGTGCAGTCAGCCACGACGGGAGAGATATCCCATAGGATGAGCGACGCTGAAATCGGAAGAACCGTTCATGAGGCGTCGTATTTGTGGCGGTCGAAAGGAGGGACCGTGTGGAGTGTAATGCGTCTGGAAGTACTGCTTCCCATTGCTGGTTGGGTAGGCCCCGAGATCTCAAAGCCAGACGTACCGCATTCCAGATGATGGCGTTAAAACGCTCGACTTGCCCATTCCCGACCGGATGATAAGGCGTCGTTCTGCTGGCAGCAATACCCCGTTCCGAGAGATAGGCCTTGAGTTCTCCTGACATAAAAGAAGGGCCCCGATCCGAATGAACATAGGATGCCATGCCACAGAAAGCAAATACCTGCTCAAGGCAGCTGATAACCGTGGTCGTCAGCATATTGGGGCAGGGAAAGGCAAACGGAAAACGGGAATACTCATCGACCATGGTCAATAGATAAGTGTTGCGAGTTGAAGAGGGCAACGGCCCCTTAAAATCGATGCTAAGCCGTTGCATTGGCTGGGTCGCATGTATGAGTATACCACCCGAGGGGCGGAAAAACTGAGGTTTCAATTCCGCACAGACTCTGCAGTCCGAGCACATCTTCTTTACATCCCCGGTAGAGAATGGGAGATTTCGGGACCGCACGAAGTGTAGCATGCGAGTAACGCCCGGATGACACAACCCATCATGGATGTCTACGAGCGTAGAGGGTGCCATGGCGGAGCAGAATGCTCGTGTGAGGGTATCCGGAGCCACATTCTCCTTGCCAGGTCGATAGTGGATGGTGTAACCAAAAGAGGCCAATTCCAGCCGCCAAAGCTGGATTTTATTATTTTTAATTTTGGTCCGTTTTCGATTATCGAGCATGAAGGCGACCGATCGCTGGTCCGTGATTAAGGTAAAGTGCTGGCGAGCTAGGAGATGAGTCCACTTCCGTACTGCCTCTATGATGGCTGTAGCTTCTTTCTCGACTGGAGGATAATGTAGCTCAGCCCCTTGAAAAGTCCTGGACAAAAATGCCACCGGACGACCTTCCTGATTCAGAGTGGCCGAGATCGCCACCTCCGAGGCATCACACTCAACAACAAAAGGAAGACTCTCATCGATGGAGTGAAGAGCCGCTTTCTCCAACTGTTTTTTCAGGAGGTTAAAGGCTGCAACAGCCGCTGTGTCTAGTGGGAATGTGCTGGCCTTCAGTAGAGGTTGGATTCGGTCCGAGAAGTTAGGAATCCATTTAGCATAGTATGCAAACAGGCCGAGGGCCCGGCGCAAGGAGGCCGGATTCTTAGGTGGCGGGAGCTCTTGGAGTGGGCGAAGCCTTTCAGGGTCAGGTTTAATGATGCCATTGCCCACACAATAGCCAAGGATGTTGATGGTTGGTTGTGACTCAATGGATTTAGCCGCATTTAATGTCAAATTACGGTGCTGGAGTGCATCCCAAAATCGTTGGAGATTGGCGTCATGTTCCCGCTGATTGCGACCTGCGACAGTAATATTGTCCAGATAAGGAAACGTATCCTTCAAGTCTTCCTGTTTGACCAGGTCATCCATTGCTCGCTGGAAGACAGCCACTCCATTAGTGACCCCAAAGGGGAGGCGACGAAATTGATACAGCCGTCCATTGGCTTCAAAGGCCGTATACTGCTTGTCTGAGACCTTCAAGGGTACCTGATGATAGGCACTTTTCAGATCATATGTTGAGAACACCGTGTACTCAGCCAG
This sequence comes from Squalus acanthias, assembly GCA_030390025.1. Lineage (NCBI taxonomy): Eukaryota > Metazoa > Chordata > Chondrichthyes > Squaliformes > Squalidae > Squalus > Squalus acanthias. Next base: position 14,174 of record JASTWF010002078.1, read on the forward strand.
TTTATTAACCATATCATCGATGCGCGGCAATGGGTATGCGTCCAAGTCCGTATATTGATTGATGGTCTGTGAATAGTCAATGCACAGCCGTTTCTTGTGAGGTTGTAGAGGGTTCTTAACAATAACGACCTGGGCGCGCCATGGCGACGAACAAGGCTCGATGATATCCTCTGCTAAAAGCCGAGAAATCTCAGCCGCAATAAAAGACTGGTCTTCCTGACTGAAACGTCGTGACTTTGTTATAATCGGTTTGCATCGAGGAGGGATACTGGTAAACAGTGAGGGTTCATCCAGTGAAGCTGCTGACAATGCACAGAATGGTAATCGAGGTCGTATATTAGAAATAGTGAGTTCAGGTTTGGATCCGCCGAACTCAATGGTGAGCTTCTTATGCTGCTTTTGAAAATCCAGCCCTAAGATAAGATCACTACATAAGTCCTTGAGCACCGAAAGCCGGGTGGAGGGATACCTGCGACCATTAAGTGTTATTTCAACCATACAAAAGCCAGAAATTCTGGTATTAAGTGATGACTGAGCCATCGCAATTGCCTGGTCTGATGGGAAAACATGTAGCTTTAACTCTGCAACAATCTGTTCCCTAATGAAACTATCAGTGCTACCTGAGTCAATTAAGGCATCTAAAGTATGTCCATTAATTGATGCTTTTGTAGCTGCATGGAATAGGTTCTGAGGACAAGCAGCTGTAATTGGTGTCGTTGCACAAAGAGTGGCTGAAACTCTAGGTGTGTTTCTTCGAGAGAAAACCCGAGAGGAAGCACGATAGATTTTAGCCGGAACATCTTGATAGGCCCTTACCGGGGCAGTTCGGTAGGACTTAGCTTGATAAGCCCTCGTAGAGGCTCTTGATAGGCAAACCTTTGCAAAATGACCCTTTTTGTTGCAATGACTGCAAAACACATTGCGAGCAGGGCAGAATTTCCGAGGGTGAAACTCATCACCACAAAAGAAGCATTTCTTAGATTGCCAAGAGGCTGCCACAGTGGGGTCATCATCCTCTTCATCAGTGAAGTCCTCAGATTGATCGTCAGGGATAAAGTCCTCCCTAATAGAGTTCACCTGTGGCCTCTTAAATTGCCTGACTGTAGTTAAGGCAGCAGACCGAGGTCTGGGCACTGTATAAAGGTCTGCATTTCTTTTTGCCAGATCTAGAGAGCAAGCCATGTCATAAGCTCTCTGAAGCTCAAGTGTCTTACTTTCCAGTAGACGCTGGCGTATAAATGGAGAGGCAAGCCCGCAGATGAAAGCATCACGGATCATTTCTTCACGGTACAGCTCAGCTGAGGCCGCCTGAAAGTTACAGTCCATACTAAGTCTGCGAAGCTCTTGGAGGAATTTATCAATGGATTCCTCCGGCCCTTGTTGGGCTGTAGCTAGTAGATGTCTGGCATAGACCTCATTCGGTGTCTTAGTATATAGTCTTTTAAGCGTCCGAATTGCCTCCTCGTAACTGCCCCATTCCTCAACATACTGAAATACATTCGGAGTGACACAGTTGATGAGTATCCGCAACTTTGTGTCATCATCAGCCTTGCAATATTCGAGAAAATTGTCAAACGTGCGATACCAGTGTTTCCACACCTTACCGGCTGCTGGGGTGTTTGGGTCCAAGTCAAGACGCGATGGTTTAAGGATGTTTTCCATGATGGGTGATTCCCTGGATCCTTAGTTCCGAGTTCGTCCAAAAAGTTTGAGTGCGAAGTTTTTCAAAGTTGATTAAATTGTCGTAAGAATGAGCCTTACGCGTGGTGAACTTAAAGTAAGCTTTAATCAACTAAAAAGGTGCTACATACAAAAGAGGTCTTACTCTATGCCTCTCCAGGATCCAACTGCTCAGTCCAGTATTTATCCTGGACTAATCACAGGAAGTGATGCAATAAAGTTCGAGTCACAGGAAGCTGTATTGTGTTACCACAGACAGGATGTGACAGGATGAGACAGTGACAGGATGTGACAGTGTCAGGATGTGACAGGATGAGACAGTGACTGGATGTGACAGTGACAGGATGTGACAGTGACAGGATGTGACAGGATGTGACAGTGACAGGATGTGACAGTGACAGGATGAGACAGTGACAGGATGTGACAGGATGAGACAGTGACAGGATGTGACAGTGACAGGATGAGACAGTGACAGGATGACAGTGACAGGATGAAACAGTGACAGGATGTGACAGTGACAGCATGTGACAGTGACAGGATGAAACAGTGACAGGATGTGACAGTGACAGGATGAGACAGTGACAGGATGTGACAGGACCAGACAGTGACAGGATGTGACAGTGACCCGATTTGACAGGATGAGACAGTGACAGGATGTGACAGTGACAGGATGAGACAGTGGCAGGACGTGACAGGATGAGACAGTGACAGGATGTGACAGTGACAGGATGAGACAGTGACAGAATGTGACAGTGACAGGATGAGACAGTGACAGGATGTGACAGTGACAGAATGTGACAGTGACAGGATGAGACAGTGACAGGATGTGACAGTGACAGGATGAGACAGTGACTGGATGTGACAGTGACAGGATGTGCCAGTGACAGGATGTGACAGGATGTGACAGTGACAGAATTAGTCTATGACAGGATGTGACAGTGACCCGATGTGACAGTGACAGGATGTGACTGGATGAGACAGTGACAGGATGAGACAGTGACACGATGAGACAGTGACAGGATGTGACAGTGACAGGATGTGACAGTGACAGGATGAGACAGTGACAGGATGTGACAGTGACAGGATGAGACAGGATGGGACAGTGACAGGATGAGACAGTAACAGGATGTTTCAGTGACAGGATGTGACAGTGACAGGATGTGACTGGATGAGACAGTGACAGGATGAGACAGTGACAGGATGAGACAGTGACAGGATGAGACAGTGACAGGATGTGACAGTGACAGGATGTGACAGTGACAGGATGTGTCAGTGACAGGATGTGACAGGATGAGACAGTGACAGAATGTGACAGTGACAGGTTGAGACAGGATGGGACAGTGACAGGATGAGACAATAACAGGATGTTTCAGTGACAGGATGTGACAGTGACAGGATGTGACTGGATGAGACAGTGACAGGATGAGACAGTGACAGGATGAGACAGTGATAAGATGTGTCAGTGACAGGATGTGACAGGATGAGACAGTGACAGAATGTGACAGTGACAGGATGAGACAGGATGAGACAGTGACAGGATTTGACAGTGACAGGATGTGACAGTGACAGTATGTGACAGTGACAGGATGAGACAGTGACAGGATGTGACAGTGACAGGATGTGACAGTCATAGGATGTGACAGTGACAGGATGTGACAGGATGAGAGAGTGACAGGATGTGACAGTGACAGAATGTGACAGTGACAGGATGTGACAGGATGTGACAGTGACAGGATGTGACAGTGACAGGATGTGACAGGATGAGACAGTGACAGGATGAGACAGTGACAGGATGCAACAGGATGAGACAGTGACAGGATGAGACAGTGACAGGATGTGACAGGATGAGACAGTGACAGGATGTGACAGTGTCAGGATGTGACAGGATGAGACAGTGACTGGATGTGACAGTGACAGGATGTGACAGTGACAGGATGTGACAGGATGTGTCAGTGACAGGATGTGACAGTGACAGGATGTGACAGTGACAGGATGAGACAGTGACAGGATGTGACAGGATGAGACAGTGACAGGATGTGACAGTGACAGGATGAGACAGTGACAGGATGACAGTGACAGGATGAAACAGTGACAGGATGTGACAGTGACAGCATGTGTCAGTGACAGGATGAAACAGTGACAGGATGTGACAGTGACAGGATGAGACAGTGACAGGATGTGACAGGATGAGACAGTGACAGGATGTGACAGTGACCCGATTTGACAGGATGAGACAGTGACAGGATGTGACAGTGACAGGATGAGACAGTGGCAGGACGTGACAGGATGAGACAGTGACAGGATGTGACAGTGACAGGATGAGACAGTGACAGAATGTGACAGTGACAGGATGAGACAGTGACAGGATGTGACAGTGACAGAATGTGACAGTGACAGGATGAGACAGTGACAGGATGTGACAGTGACAGGATGAGACAGTGACTGGATGTGACAGTGCCAGGATGTGCCAGTGACAGGATGTGACAGGATGTGACAGTGACAGGATGAGTCTATGACAGGATGTGACAGTGACCCGATGTGACAGTGACAGGATGCGACTGGATGAGACAGTGACAGGATGAGACAGTGACACGATGAGACAGTGACAGGATGAGACAGTGACAGGATGTGACAGTGACAGGATGTGACAGTGACAGGATGAGACAATGACAGGATGTGACAGTGACAGGATGAGACAGGATGGGACAGTGACAGGATGAGACAGTAACAGGATGTTTCAGTGACAGGATGTGACAGTGACAGGATGTGACTGGATGAGACAGTGACAGGATGAGACAGTGACAGGATGAGACAGTGACAGGATGAGACAGTGACAGGATGTGACAGTGACAGGATGTGACAGTGACAGGATGAGACAGTGACAGGATGTGTCAGTGACAGGATGTGACAGGATGAGACAGTGACAGAATGTGACAGTGACAGGTTGAGACAGGATGAGACAGTGACAGGATTTGACAGTGACAGGATGTGACAGTAACAGTATATGACAGTGACAGGATGAGACAGTGACAGGATGTGACAGTGACAGGCTGTGACAGTGACAGGATGTGACAGTGACAGGATGTGACATAATGAGACAGTGACAGGATGTGACAGTGACAGGATGAGACAGGATGGGACAGTGACAGGATGAGACAGTAACAGGATGTGACAGTGACAGGATGTGACAGTGACAGGATGTGACTGGATGAGTAAGTGACAGGATGAGACAGTGACAGGATGAGACATTGACAGGATGAGACAGTGGCAGGATGTGACAGTGACAGGATGAGACAGTGACAGGATGTGTCAGTGACAGGATGTGACAGGATGAGACAGTGACAGAATGTGACAGTGACAGGATGAGACAGTGACAGGATGAGACAGTGACAGGATGAGACAGTGACAGGATGTGACAGTGACAGGATGAGACAGTGACAGGATGACAGTGACAGGATGAAACAGTGACAGGATGTGACAGTGACAGCATGTGACAGTGACAGGATGAGACAGTGACAGGATGTGACAGGATGAGACAGTGACAGGATGTGACAGTGACCCGATTTGACAGGATGAGACAGTGACAGGATGTGACAGTGACAGGATGTGACAGTGACAGGATGCGACTGGATGAGACAGTGACAGGATGAGACAGTGACACGATGAGACAGTGACAGGATGAGACAGTGACAGGATGTGACAGTGACAGGATGTGACAGTGACAGGATGAGACAGTGACAGGATGTGACAGTGACAGGATGAGACAGGATGGGACAGTGACAGGATGAGACAGTAACAGGATGTTTCAGTGACAGGATGTGACAGTGACAGGATGTGACTGGATGAGACAGTGACAGGATGAGACAGTGACAGGATGAGACAGTGACAGGATGAGACAGTGACAGGATGAAACAGTGACAGGATGTGACAGTGACAGGATGAGACAGTGACAGGATGTGTCAGTGACAGGATGTGACAGGATGAGACAGTGACAGAATGTGACAGTGACAGGATGAAACAGGATGAGACAGTGACAGGATTTGACAGTGACAGGATGTGACAGTAACAGTATGTGACAGTGACAGGATGAAACAGTGACAGGATGTGACAGTGACAGGATGTGACAGTGATAGGATGTGACAGTGACAGGAAGTGACAGGATGAGACAGTGACAGGATGTGACAGTGACAGGATGAAACAGGATGAGACAGTGACAGGATGTGACAGTGACAGGATGTGACAGTGACAGGATGAGACAGGATGAGACAGTGATATATTGTGACAGTGACAGGATGTGACAGTGACAGGATGTGACAGTGACAGGATGTGACATAATGAGACAGTGACAGGATGTGACAGTGACAGGATGAGACAGGATGGGACAGTGACAGGATGAGACAGTAACAGGATGTGACAGTGACAGGATGTGACTGGATGAGTAAGTGACAGGATGAGACAGTGACAGGATGAGACAGTGACAGGATGAGACAGTGACAGGATGTGACAGTGACAGGATGAGACAGTGACAGGATGTGTCAGTGACAGGATGTGACAGGATGAGACAGTGACAGAATGTGACAGTGACAGGATGAGACAGTGACAGGATGAGACAGTGACAGGATGAGACAGTGACAGGATGTGACAGTGACATGATGAGACAGTGACAGGATGACAGTGACAGGATGAAACAGTGACAGGATGTGACAGTGACAGGATGAGACAGTGACAGGATGTGACAGGATGAGACAGTGACAGGATGTGACAGTGACCCGATTTGACAGGATGAGACAGTGACAGGATGTGACAGTGACAGGATGAGACAGTGACAGGACGTGACAGGATGAGACAGTGACAGGATGTGACAGTGACAGGATGAGACAGTGACAGAATGTGACAGTGACAGGATGAGACAGTGACAGGATGTGACAGTGACAGAATGTGACAGTGACAGGATGAGACAGTGACAGGATGTGACAGTGACAGGATGAGACAGTGACTGGATGTGACAGTGACAGGATGTGCCTGTGACAGGATGTGACAGGATGTGACAGTGACAGGATGAGACTATGACAGGATGTGACAGTGACCCGATGTGACAGGATGAGACTGTGACAGGATGAGACTGTGACAAGATGTGACAGGATGAGACTGTGACTGGATGTGACAGTGACAGGATGAGACAGTGACAGGATGTGACAGGATGAGACAGTGACAGGATGTGACAGAGACAGGATGAGACAGTGACAGGATGAGACTGTGACAGGATGTAACAGTGACAGGATGTGACAGGATGAGACAGTGACAGGATGTGACAGTGACAGGATGTGACAGTGACAGGATGAGACAGTGACATATTGTGACAGTGACAGGATGTGAAAGTGACAGATTGTTACACTGACAGGATGTGACGGGATGAGACCGTGACAGGATGTGATAGTGACAGGATGAGACAGGATGAGACAGTGATATATTGTGACAGTGACAGGATATGACAGTGACAGGATGTGACAGTGACAGGATGAGACATAATGAGACAGTGACAGGATGTGACAGTGACAGGATGAGAGAGGATGGGACAGTGACAGGATGAGACAGGAACAGGATGTGACAGTGACAGGATGTGACAGTGACAGGATGCGACTGGATGAGACAGTGACAGGATGAGACAGTGACACAATGAGACAGTGACAGGATGAGACAGTGACAGGATGTGACAGTGACAGGATGTGACAGTGACAGGATGAGACAGTGACAGGATGTGACAGTGACAGGATGAGACAGGATGGGACAGTGACAGGATGAGACAGTAACAGGATGTTTCAGTGACAGGATGTGACAGTGACAGGATGTGACTGGATGAGACAGTGACAGGATGAGACAGTGACAGGATGAGACAGTGACAGGATGAGACAGTGACAGGATGTGACAGTGACAGGATGTGACAGTGACAGGATGAGACAGTGACAGGATGTGTCAGTGACAGGATGTGACAGGATGAGACAGTGACAGAATGTGACAGTGACAGGATGAGACAGGATGAGACAGTGACAGGATTTGACACTGACAGGATGTGACAGTAACAGTATGTGACAGTGACGGATGAGACAGTGACAGGATGTGACAGTGACAGGATGTGACAGTGATAGGATGTGACAGTGACAGGAAGTGACAGGATGAGACAGTGACAGGATGTGACAGTGACAGGATGAAACAGGATGAGACAGTGACAGGATGTGACAGTGACAGGATGTGACAGTGACAGGATGAGACAGGATGAGACAGTGATATATTGTGACAGTGACAGGATGAGACAGTGACAGGATTTGACAGTGACAGGATGTGACAGTAACAGTATGTGACAGTGACAGGATGAAACAGTGACAGGATGTGACAGTGACAGGATGTGACAGTGATAGGATGTGACAGTGACAGGAAGTGACAGGATGAGACAGTGACAGGATGTGACAGTGACAGGATGAAACAGGATGAGACAGTGACAGGATGTGACAGTGACAGGATGTGACAGTGACAGGATGAGACAGGATGAGACAGTGATATATTGTGACAGTGACAGGATGTGACAGTGACAGGATGTGACAGTGACAGGATGTGACATAATGAGACAGTGACAGGATGTGACAGTGACAGGATGAGACAGGATGGGACAGTGACAGGATGAGACAGTAACAGGATGTGACAGTGACAGGATGTGACTGGATGAGTAAGTGACAGGATGAGACAGTGACAGGATGAGACAGTGACAGGATGAGACAGTGACAGGATGTGACAGTGACAGGATGAGACAGTGACAGGATGTGTCAGTGACAGGATGTGACAGGATGAGACAGTGACAGAATGTGACAGTGACAGGATGAGACAGTGACAGGATGAGACAGTGACAGGATGAGACAGTGACAGGATGTGACAGTGACATGATGAGACAGTGACAGGATGACAGTGACAGGATGAAACAGTGACAGGATGTGACAGTGACAGCATGTGACAGTGACAGGATGAGACAGTGACAGGATGTGACAGGATGAGACAGTGACAGGATGTGACAGTGACCCGATTTGACAGGATGAGACAGTGACAGGATGTGACAGTGACAGGATGAGACAGTGACAGGACGTGACAGGATGAGACAGTGACAGGATGTGACAGTGACAGGATGAGACAGTGACAGAATGTGACAGTGACAGGATGAGACAGTGACAGGATGTGACAGTGACAGAATGTGACAGTGACAGGATGAGACAGTGACAGGATGTGACAGTGACAGGATGAGACAGTGACTGGATGTGACAGTGACAGGATGTGCCTGTGACAGGATGTGACAGGATGTGACAGTGACAGGATGAGACTATGACAGGATGTGACAGTGACCCGATGTGACAGGATGAGACTGTGACAGGATGAGACTGTGACAAGATGTGACAGGATGAGACTGTGACTGGATGTGACAGTGACAGGATGAGACAGTGACAGGATGTGACAGGATGAGACAGTGACAGGATGTGACAGAGACAGGATGAGACAGTGACAGGATGAGACTGTGACAGGATGTAACAGTGACAGGATGTGACAGGATGAGACAGTGACAGGATGTGACAGTGACAGGATGTGACAGTGACAGGATGAGACAGGATGAGACAGTGACATATTGTGACAGTGACAGGATGTGAAAGTGACAGATTGTTACACTGACAGGATGTGACGGGATGAGACAGTGACAGGATGTGATAGTGACAGGATGAGACAGGATGAGACAGTGATATATTGTGACAGTGACAGGATATGACAGTGACAGGATGTGACAGTGACAGGATGAGACATAATGAGACAGTGACAGGATGTGACAGTGACAGGATGAGAGAGGATGGGACAGTGACAGGATGAGACAGGAACAGGATGTGACAGTGACAGGATGTGACAGTGACAGGATGCGACTGGATGAGACAGTGACAGGATGTGACAGTGACACAATGAGACAGTGACAGGATGAGACAGTGACAGGATGTGACAGTGACAGGATGTGACAGTGACAGGATGAGACAGTGACAGGATGTGACAGTGACAGGATGAGACAGGATGGGACAGTGACAGGATGAGACAGTAACAGGATGTTTCAGTGACAGGATGTGACAGTGACAGGATGTGACTGGATGAGACAGTGACAGGATGAGACAGTGACAGGATGAGACAGTGACAGGATGAGACAGTGACAGGATGTGACAGTGACAGGATGTGACAGTGACAGGATGAGACAGTGACAGGATGTGTCAGTGACAGGATGTGACAGGATGAGACAGTGACAGAATGTGACAGTGACAGGATGAGACAGGATGAGACAGTGACAGGATTTGACACTGACAGGATGTGACAGTAACAGTATGTGACAGTGACGGGATGAGACAGTGACAGGATGTGACAGTGACAGGATGTGACAGTGATAGGATGTGACAGTGACAGGAAGTGACAGGATGAGACAGTGACAGGATGTGACAGTGACAGGATGTGACAGTGTCAGGATGAGACAGTGACAGGATGTGACAGTGACAGGATGAGACAGGATGGGACAGTGACAGGATGAGACAGTAACAGGATGTTTCAGTGACAGGATGTGACAGTGACAGGATGTGACTGGATGAGACAGTGACAGGATGAGACAGTGACAGGATGAGACAGTGACAGGATGAGACAGTGACAGGATGTGACAGTGACAGGATGTGACAGTGACAGGATGTGACAGTGACAGGATGAGACAGTGACAGGATGTGTCAGTGACAGGATGTGACAGGATGAGACAGTGACAGAATGTGACAGTGACAGGATGAGACAGGATGAGACAGTGACAGGATTTGACACTGACAGGATGTGACAGTAACAGTATGTGACAGTGACGGGATGAGACAGTGACAGGATGTGACAGTGACAGGATGTGACAGTGATAGGATGTGACAGTGACAGGAAGTGACAGGATGAGACAGTGACAGGATGTGACAGTGACAGGATGTGACAGTGACAGGATGAGACAGGATGAGACAGTGATATATTGTGACAGTGACAGGATGAGACAGTGACAGGATTTGACAGTGACAGGATGTGACAGTAACAGTATGTGACAGTGACAGGATGAAACAGTGACAGGATGTGACAGTGACAGGATGTGACAGTGATAGGATGTGACAGTGACAGGAAGTGACAGGATGAGACAGTGACAGGATGTGACAGTGACAGGATGAAACAGGATGAGACAGTGACAGGATGTGACAGTGACAGGATGTGACAGTGACAGGATGAGACAGGATGAGACAGTGATATATTGTGACAGTGACAGGATGTGACAGTGACAGGATGTGACAGTGACAGGATGTGACATAATGAGACAGTGACAGGATGTGACAGTGACAGGATGAGACAGGATGGGACAGTGACAGGATGAGACAGTAACAGGATGTGACAGTGACAGGATGTGACTGGATGAGTAAGTGACAGGATGAGACAGTGACAGGATGAGACAGTGACAGGATGAGACAGTGACAGGATGTGACAGTGACAGGATGAGACAGTGACAGGATGTGTCAGTGACAGGATGTGACAGGATGAGACAGTGACAGAATGTGACAGTGACAGGATGAGACAGTGACAGGATGAGACAGTGACAGGATGAGACAGTGACAGGATGTGACAGTGACATGATGAGACAGTGACAGGATGACAGTGACAGGATGAAACAGTGACAGGATGTGACAGTGACAGCATGTGACAGTGACAGGATGAGACAGTGACAGGATGTGACAGGATGAGACAGTGACAGGATGTGACAGTGACCCGATTTGACAGGATGAGACAGTGACAGGATGTGACAGTGACAGGATGAGACAGTGACAGGACGTGACAGGATGAGACAGTGACAGGATGTGACAGTGACAGGATGAGACAGTGACAGAATGTGACAGTGACAGGATGAGACAGTGACAGGATGTGACAGTGACAGAATGTGACAGTGACAGGATGAGACAGTGACAGGATGTGACAGTGACAGGATGAGACAGTGACTGGATGTGACAGTGACAGGATGTGCCTGTGACAGGATGTGACAGGATGTGACAGTGACAGGATGAGACTATGACAGGATGTGACAGTGACCCGATGTGACAGGATGAGACTGTGACAGGATGAGACTGTGACAAGATGTGACAGGATGAGACTGTGACTGGATGTGACAGTGACAGGATGAGACAGTGACAGGATGTGACAGGATGAGACAGTGACAGGATGTGACAGAGACAGGATGAGACAGTGACAGGATGAGACTGTGACAGGATGTAACAGTGACAGGATGTGACAGGATGAGACAGTGACAGGATGTGACAGTGACAGGATGTGACAGTGACAGGATGAGACAGGATGAGACAGTGACATATTGTGACAGTGACAGGATGTGAAAGTGACAGATTGTTACACTGACAGGATGTGACGGGATGAGACAGTGACAGGATGTGATAGTGACAGGATGAGACAGGATGAGACAGTGATATATTGTGACAGTGACAGGATATGACAGTGACAGGATGTGACAGTGACAGGATGAGACATAATGAGACAGTGACAGGATGTGACAGTGACAGGATGAGAGAGGATGGGACAGTGACAGGATGAGACAGGAACAGGATGTGACAGTGACAGGATGTGACAGTGACAGGATGCGACTGGATGAGACAGTGACAGGATGAGACAGTGACACAATGAGACAGTGACAGGATGAGACAGTGACAGGATGTGACAGTGACAGGATGTGACAGTGTCAGGATGAGACAGTGACAGGATGTGACAGTGACAGGATGAGACAGGATGGGACAGTGACAGGATGAGACAGTAACAGGATGTTTCAGTGACAGGATGTGACAGTGACAGGATGTGACTGGATGAGACAGTGACAGGATGAGACAGTGACAGGATGAGACAGTGACAGGATGAGACAGTGACAGGATGTGACAGTGACAGGATGTGACAGTGACAGGATGAGACAGTGACAGGATGTGTCAGTGACAGGATGTGACAGGTTGAGACAGTGACAGAATGTGACAGTGACAGGATGAGACAGGATGAGACAGTGACAGGATTTGACACTGACAGGATGTGACAGTAACAGTATGTGACAGTGACGGGATGAGACAGTGACAGGATGTGACAGTGACAGGATGTGACAGTGATAGGATGTGACAGTGACAGGAAGTGACAGGATGAGACAGTGACAGGATGTGACAGTGACAGGATGAAACAGGATGAGACAGTGACAGGATGTGACAGTGACAGGATGTGACAGTGACAGGATGAGACAGGATGAGACAGTGATATATTGTGACAGTGACAGGATGTGACAGTGACAGGATGTGACAGTGACAGGATGTGACATAATGAGACAGTGACAGGATGTGACAGTGACAGGATGAGACAGGATGGGACAGTGACAGGATGAGACAGTAACAGGATGTGACAGTGACAGGATGTGACAGTGACAGGATGTGACTGGATGAGTAAGTGACAGGATGAGACAGTGACAGGATGAGACAGTGACAGGATGAGACAGTGACAGGATGTGACAGTGACAGGATGAGACAGTGACAGGATGTGTCAGTGACAGGATGAGACAGTGACAGGATGAGACAGTGACAGGATGAGACAGTGACAGGATGAGACAGTGACAGGATGACAGTCACAGGATGAAACAGTGACAGGATGTGACAGTGACAGCATGTGACAGTGACAGGATGAGACAGTGACAGGATGTGACAGTGACATGATGAGACAGTGACAGGATGTGACAGGATGAGACAGTGACTCGATTTGACAGGATGAGACAGTGACAGGATGTGACAGTGACCCGATGTGACAGGATGAGACAGTGACAGGATGAGACAGTGACAGGATGTGACAGTGACAGGATGAGACAGTGACAGAATGTGGCAGTGACAGGATGAGACAGTGACTGGATGTGACAGTGACAGGATGTGCCAGTGACAGGATGTGACAGGATGTGACAGTGACAGGATGAGACTATGACAGGATGTGACAGTGACCCGATGTGACAGGATGAGACTGTGACAGGATGAGACTGTGACAAGATGTGACAGGATGAGACTGTGACTGGATGTGACAGTGACAGGATGAGACAGTGACAGGATGAGACTGTGACAGGATGTAACAGTGACAGGATGTGACAGTGACAGGATGAGACAGTGACAGGATGTGACAGTGACAGATGTGACAGTGACAGACTGTGACAGGATGAGACTGTGACAATGGACTGTGACAGGATGAGACAGTGACAGGATGTTACACTGACAGGATGTGACGGGATGAGACAGTGACAGGATGAGACAGGATGAGACAGTGATATATTGTGACAGTGACAGGATGTGACAGTGACAGGATGTGACAGTGACAGGATGTGACATAATGAGACAGTGACAGGATGTGACAGTGACAGGATGAGAGAGGATGGGACAGTGACAGGATGAGACAGTAACAGGATGTGACAGTGACAGGATGTGACAGTGACAGGATGCGACTGGATGAGACAGTGACAGGATGAGACAGTGACACGATGAGACAGTGACAGGATGAGACAGTGACAGGATGTGACAGTGACAGGATGTGACAGTGACAGGATGAGACAGTGACAGGATGTGACAGTGACAGGATGAGACAGGATGGGACAGTGACAGGATGAGACAATAACAGGATGTTTCAGTGACAGGATGTGACAGTGACAGGATGTGACTGGATGAGACAGTGACAGGATGAGACAGTGACAGGATGAGACAGTGACAAGATGTGTCAGTGACAGGATGTGACAGGATGAGACAGTGACAGAATGTGACAGTGACAGAATGAGACAGGATGAGACAGTGACAGGATTTGACAGTGACAGGATGTGACAGTGACAGTATGTGACAGTGACAGGATGAGACACTGACAGGATGTGACAGTGACAGGATGTGACAGTGATAGGATGTGACAGTGACAGGATGTGACAGGATGAGACAGTGACAGGATGGGACAGAGACAGGATGAGACAGTGACAGGATGTGACAGTGACAGGATGTGACAGGATGTGACAGTGATAGGATGTGACAGTGACAGGATGTGACAGGATGAGACAGTGACAGGATGGGACAGAGACAGGATGAGACAGTGACAGGATGTGACAGTGACCGGATGAGACAGTGACAGGATGTGACAGGCTGAGACAGTGACAGGATGAGACAGAGACAGGATGAGACAGTGACAGGATGTGACAGTGACCGGATGAGACAGTGACAGGATGTGACAGGATGAGACAGTGACAGGCTGTGACAGTGACCCGATGTGACAGAATGAGACAGTGACAGGATGTGACCGTGACAGGATGTGACAGTGACAGGATGAGACAGTGACAGGATGTGACAGGATGAGACAGTGACAGGATGTGACAGTGACAGGATGAGACAGTGACAAGATGTGACAGGATGAGACTGTGACAGGATGTGACAGTGACAGGATGTGACAGTGACAGGATGTGACAGTGACAGGATGAGACAGTGACAGGATGTGACAGGATGAGACCAGATGACAGATGGACAGAGACAGGATGAGACAGTGACAGGATGAGACAGTGACAGGATGTGACAGTGACAGGATGAGACAGTGACAGGATGTGACAGTGACAGGATGAGACAGTGACAGGATGAGACAGTGACAGGATGAGACAGTGACAGGATGACAGTGACAGGATGAGACAGTGACAGGATGTGACAGTGACAGGATGTGACAGTGACAGGATGAGACAGTGACAGGATGTGACAGTGACAGGATGAGACAGTGACAGGATGTGACAGGATGAGACAGTGACAGGATGTGACAGGATGAGACAGTGACAGGATGTGACAGTGACAGGATGTGACAGGATGAGACAGTGACAGGATGAGACAGTGACAGGATGTGACAGTGACAGGATGAGACAGTGACAGGATGTGACAGTGACAGGATGAGACAGTGACAGGATGTGACAGTGACAGGATGTGACAGTGACAGGATGTGACAGGATGTGACAGTGACAGGATGAGACAGTGACAGGATGTGACAGTGACAGGATGTGACAGGATGAGACAGTGACAGGATGAGACAGTGACAGGATGTGACAGGATGAGACAGTGACAGGATGTGACAGTGACAGGATGAGACAGTGACAGGATGAGACAGTGACAGGATGTGACAGTGACAGGATGTGACAGGATGAGACAGTGACAGGATGTGACAGTGACAGGATGAGACAGTGACAGGATGTGACAGTGACAGGATGTGACAGTGACAGGATGAGACAGTGACAGGATGTGACAGTGACAGGATGAGACAGGATGGGACAGTGACAGGATGAGACAGTGACAGGATGTGACAGTGACAGGATGTGACAGTGACAGGATGTGACTGGATGAGACAGTGACAGGATGAGACAGTGACAGGATGAGACAGTGACAGGATGAGACAGTGACAGGATGTGACAGTGACAGGATGTGACAGTGACAGGATGAGACAGTGACAGGATGTGACAGTGACAGGATGAGACAGGATGGGACAGTGACAGGATGAGACAGTGACAGGATGTGACAGTGACAGGATGTGACAGTGACAGGATGTGACTGGATGAGACAGTGACAGGATGAGACAGTGACAGGATGTGACAGTGACAAGATGTGTCAGTGACAGGATGTGACAGGATGAGACAGTGACAGAATGTGACAGTGACAGAATGAGACAGGATGAGACAGTGACAGGATTTGACAGTGACAGGATGTGACAGTGACAGTATGTGACAGTGACAGGATGAGACAGTGACAGGATGTGACAGTGACAGGATGTGACAGTCATAGGATGTGACAGTGACAGGATGTGACAGGATGAGAGAGTGACAGGATGTGACAGTGACAGGATGTGACAGTGACAGGATGTGACAGGATGTGACAGTGACAGGATGTGACAGTGACAGGATGTGACAGGATGAGACAGTGACAGGATGAGACAGTGACAGGATGCAACAGGATGAGACAGTGACAGGATGAGACAGTGACAGGATGTGACAGGATGAGACAGTGACAGGATGTGACAGTGTCAGGATGTGACAGGATGAGACAGTGACAGGATGTGACAGTGACAGGATGTGACAGGATGTGACAGTGACAGGATGAGACAGTGACAGGATGTGACAGTGACAGGATGAGACAGTGACAGGATGAGACAGTGACAGGATGTGACAGTGACAGGATGTGACAGGATGAGACAGTGACAGGATGTGACAGTGACAGGATGTGACAGTGACAGGATGAGACAGGATGAGACAGTGACAGGATGTGACAGTGACAGGATGTGACAGTGACAGGATGAGACAGTGACAGGATGTGACAGTGACAGGATGTGACAGTGACAGGATGTGACAGGATGTGACAGTGACAGGATGAGACAGTGACAGGATGTGACAGTGACAGGATGTGACAGGATGAGACAGTGACAGGATGAGACAGTGACAGGATGTGACAGGATGAGACAGTGACAGGATGTGACAGTGACAGGATGAGACAGTGACAGGATGAGACAGTGACAGGATGTGACAGTGACAGGATGTGACAGGATGAGACAGTGACAGGATGTGACAGTGACAGGATGAGACAGTGACAGGATGTGACAGTGACAGGATGTGACAGTGACAGGATGAGACAGTGACAGGATGTGACAGTGACAGGATGAGACAGGATGGGACAGTGACAGGATGAGACAGTGACAGGATGTGACAGTGACAGGATGTGACAGTGACAGGATGTGACAGGATGAGACAGTGACAGGATGAGACAGTGACAGGATGAGACAGTGACAGGATGAGACAGTGACAGGATGTGACAGTGACAGGATGTGACAGTGACAGGATGAGACAGTGACAGGATGTGACAGTGACAGGATGAGACAGGATGGGACAGTGACAGGATGAGACAGTGACAGGATGTGACAGTGACAGGATGTGACAGTGACAGGATGTGACAGGATGAGACAGTGACAGGATGAGACAGTGACAGGATGTGACAGTGACAGGATGTGACAGTGACAGGATGTGACAGGATGAGACAGTGACAGGATGTGACAGTGACAGGATGAGACAGGATGAGACAGTGACAGGATTTGACAGTGACAGGATGTGACAGTGACAGTATGTGACAGTGACAGAATGTGACAGTGACAGGATGTGACAGGATGTGACAGTGACAGGATGTGACAGTGACAGGATGTGACAGGATGAGACAGTGACAGGATGAGACAGTGACAGGATGCAACAGGATGAGACAGTGACAGGATGAGACAGTGACAGGATGTGACAGGATGAGACAGTGACAGGATGTGACAGTGTCAGGATGTGACAGGATGAGACAGTGACTGGATGTGACAGTGACAGGATGTGACAGTGACAGGATGTGACAGGATGTGACAGTGTCAGGATGTGACAGTGACAGGATGTGACAGTGACAGGATGAGACAGTGACAGGATGTGACAGGATGAGACAGTGACAGGATGTGACAGTGACAGGATGAGACAGTGACAGGATGACAGTGACAGGATGAAACAGTGACAGGATGTGACAGTGACAGGATGTGACAGTGACAGGATGAGACAGTGACAGGATGTGACAGTGACAGGATGAGACAGTGACAGGATGTGACAGGATGAGACAGTGACAGGATGTGACAGTGACAGGATGTGACAGTGACAGGATGTGACAGGATGTGACAGTGACAGGATGTGACAGTGACAGGATGTGACAGTGACAGGATGAGACAGTGACAGGATGTGACAGGATGAGACAGTGACAGGATGTGACAGTGACAGGATGAGACAGTGACAGGATGACAGTGACAGGATGAGACAGTGACAGGATGTGACAGTGACAGGATGTGACAGTGACAGGATGAGACAGTGACAGGATGTGACAGTGACAGGATGAGACAGTGACAGGATGTGACAGGATGAGACAGTGACAGGATGTGACAGTGACAGGATGTGACAGGATGAGACAGTGACAGGATGTGACAGTGACAGGATGAGACAGTGACAGAATGTGACAGTGACAGGATGAGACAGTGACAGGATGTGACAGTGACAGAATGTGACAGTGACAGGATGAGACAGTGACAGGATGTGACAGTGACAGGATGAGACAGTGACTGGATGTGACAGTGACAGGATGTGCCAGTGACAGGATGTGACAGGATGTGACAGTGAAGGATGAGACTATGACAGGATGTGACAGTGACCCGATGTGACAGGATGAGACTGTGACAGGATGAGACTGTGACAAGATGTGACAGGATGAGGACTGTGACTGATGTGACAGTGACAGGATGAGACAGTGACAGGATGAGACTGTGACAGGATGTAACAGTGACAGGATGTGACAGGATGAGACATTGACAGGATGTGACAGTGACAGGATGTGACAGTGACAGGATGAGACAGGATGAGACAGTGACATATTGGGACAGTGACAGGATGTGAAAGTGACAGAATGTTACACTGACAGGATGTGACGGGATGAGACAGTGACAGGATGTGATAGTGACAGGATGAGACAGGATGAGACAAGTGATATATTGTGACAGTGACAGGATGTGACAGTGACAGGATGTGACAGTGACAGGATGTGACAGGATGAGACAGTGACAGGATGTGACAGTGACAGGATGAGACAGGATGGGACAGTGACAGGATGAGACAGTGACAGGATGTGACAGTGACAGGATGTGACAGTGACAGGATGTGACTGGATGAGACAGTGACAGGATGAGACAGTGACAGGATGAGACAGTGACAGGATGAGACAGTGACAGGATGTGACAGTGACAGGATGTGACAGTGACAGGATGAGACAGTGACAGGATGTGACAGTGACAGGATGAGACAGGATGGGACAGTGACAGGATGAGACAGTAACAGGATGTGACAGTGACAGGATGTGACAGTGACAGGATGTGACTGGATGAGACAGTGACAGGATGAGACAGTGACAGGATGAGACAGTGACAGGATGAGACAGTGACAGGATGTGACAGTGACAGGATGTGACAGTGACAGGATGAGACAGTGACAGGATGTGACAGTGACAGGATGTGACAGGATGAGACAGTGACAGAATGTGACAGTGACAGGATGAGACAGGATGAGACAGTGACAGGATGTGACAGTGACAGGATGTGACAGTGACAGGATGAGACAGTGACAGGATGTGACAGTGACAGGATGTGACAGTGACAGGATGTGACAGTGACAGGATGAGACAGTGACAGGATGTGACAGTGACAGGATGAGACAGTGACAGGATGAGACAGTGACAGGATGTGACAGTGACAGGATGTGACAGTGACAGGATGAGACAGTGACAGGATGTGACAGTGACAGAATGTGACAGTGACAGGATGAGACAGGATGAGACAGTGACAGGATGTGACAGTGACAGGATGTGACAGTGACAGGATGAGACAGTGACAGGATGTGACAGTGACAGGATGTGACAGTGACAGAATGTGACAGTGACAGGATGAGACAGTGACAGGATGTGACAGTGACAGGATGTGACAGTGACAGGATGTGACAGTGACAGGATGAGACAGTGACAGGATGTGACAGTGACAGGATGTGACAGGATGAGACAGTGACAGGATGTGACAGTGACAGGATGAGACATTGACAGGATGAGACAGTGACAGGATGTGACAGTGACAGGATGAGACAGTGACAGGATGTGTCAGTGACAGGATGTGACAGGATGAGACAGTGACAGAATGTGACAGTGACAGGATGAGACAGTGACAGGATGAGACAGTGACAGGATGAGACAGTGACGGATGTTGACAGTGACAGATGAGACAGTGACAGGATGACAGTGACAGGATGAAACAGTGACAGATGTGACAGTGACAGCATGTGACAGTGACAGGATGAGACAGTGACAGGATGTGACAGGATGAGACAGTGACAGATGTGACAGTGACCCGATTTTGACAGGATGAGACAGTGACAGGATGTGACAGTGACAGGATGTGACAGTGACAGGATGCGACTGGATGAGACAGTGACAGGATGAGACAGTGACACGATGAGACAGTGACAGGATGAGACAGTGACAGGATGTGACAGTGACAGGATGTGACAGTGACAGGATGAGACAGTGACAGGATGTGACAGTGACAGGATGAGACAGGATGGGACAGTGACAGGATGAGACAGTAACAGGATGTTTCAGTGACAGGATGTGACAGTGACAGGATGTGACTGGATGAGACAGTGACAGGATGAGACAGTGACAGGATGAGACAGTGACAGGATGAGACAGTGACAGGATGTGACAGTGACAGGATGTGACAGTGACAGGATGAGACAGTGACAGGATGTGTCAGTGACAGGATGTGACAGGATGAGACAGTGACAGAATGTGACAGTGACAGGATGAGACAGGATGAGACAGTGACAGGATTTGACAGTGACAGGATGTGACAGTAACAGTATGTGACAGTGACAGGATGAAACAGTGACAGGATGTGACAGTGACAGGATGTGACAGTGATAGGATGTGACAGTGACAGGAAGTGACAGGATGAGACAGTGACAGGATGTGACAGTGACAGGATGAAACAGGATGAGACAGTGACAGGATGTGACAGTGA
Source organism: Squalus acanthias (assembly GCA_030390025.1). Lineage (NCBI taxonomy): Eukaryota > Metazoa > Chordata > Chondrichthyes > Squaliformes > Squalidae > Squalus > Squalus acanthias. The sequence goes on from JASTWF010002078.1 coordinate 35,603, forward strand.
CAGGATGTGACAGTGACAGGATGAGACAGGATGAGACAGTGATATATTGTGACAGTGACAGGATGTGACAGTGACAGGATGTGACAGTGACAGGATGTGACATAATGAGACAGTGACAGGATGTGACAGTGACAGGATGAGACAGGATGGGACAGTGACAGGATGAGACAGTAACAGGATGTGACAGTGACAGGATGTGACTGGATGAGTAAGTGACAGGATGAGACAGTGACAGGATGAGACAGTGACAGGATGAGACAGTGACAGGATGTGACAGTGACAGGATGAGACAGTGACAGGATGAGACAGTGACAGGATGTGACAGTGACATGATGAGACAGTGACAGGATGACAGTGACAGGATGAAACAGTGACAGGATGTGACAGTGACAGCATGTGACAGTGACAGGATGAGACAGTGACAGGATGTGACAGGATGAGACAGTGACAGGATGTGACAGTGACCCGATTTGACAGGATGAGACAGTGACAGGATGTGACAGTGACAGGATGAGACAGTGACAGGATCGTGACCAGGATGTGACAGTGACAGATGTGACAGTGACAGGATGAGACAGTGACAGGATGTGACAGTGACAGGATGAGACAGTGACAGGATGTGACAGTGACAGAATGTGACAGTGACAGGATGAGACAGTGACAGGATGTGACAGTGACAGGATGAGACAGTGACTGGTATGTGACAGTGACAGGATGTGACAGCTGACAGGATGTGACAGGATGTGACAGTGACAGGATGAGACAGTGACAGGATGTGACAGTGACAGATGACAGACTGTGACAGATGTGACAGTGACAGGATGACGGGGCGGATGTGACAGTGACAGGATGTGACAGTGAGAGGACTGTGACAGATGTGACAGTGACAGGATGAGACATTGACAGGATGTGACAGGATGAAGGACAGTGACAGGATGTGACAGAGACAGGATGAGACAGTGACAGAATGTGACAGTGACCAGGATGAAAGTGACAGGATGTGACAGGATGAGACAGTGACAGGATGTGACAGTATCAGGATGTGACAGTGACGGATGAGACAGGATGAGACAGTGACATATTGTGACAGTGACAGATGTGAAAGTGACAGAATTTTACACTGACAGGATGTGACGGGATGAGACAGTGACAGGATGTGAATGTGACAGATGAGACAGGATGAGACAGTGATATATTCTGACAGTGACAGGATGAGACAGTGACAGGATGTGACAGTGACAGGATGTGACATAATGAGACAGTGACAGGATGTGACAGTGACAGGATGAGACAGGATGGGACAGTGACAGGATGAGACAGTAACAGGATGTGACAGTGACAGGATGTGACAGATGAAGGATGCGACTGGATGAGACAGTGACAGGATGAGACAGTGACACGATGAGACAGTGACAGGTGAGACAGTGACAGGATGTGACAGTGACAGGAGTGACAGTGACAGGATGAGACAGTGACAGGATGTGACAGTGACAGGATGAGACAGGATGGGACAGTGACAGGATGAGACAGTAACAGATTTTTCAGTGACAGGATGTGACAGTGACCGGATGTGATGAGACAGTGACAGGATGTGACAGTGACAGGATGAGACAGTGACAGGATGAGCAGTGACAGGACGAGGACAGTGACAGATGACCGACAGTGACAGATGAGACAGTGACGATGTGACTGTGACAGATGACCAGGATGTGACAGTGCAGGATGAGACAGTAACAGGACACTGTGACAGGAGAGACAGTGGACAGGATGTGACATTGAGTCAGGATGAGACAGTGACAGAATGAGACAGTGCCAGGATGAGACAGATGACAAGAAGTGACAGTGACAGGATGAACGATGAGACCGATGACGACAGTGACACCGATGTGACAGGATGAGACTGGCTGACCGATGAGACAGTGACAAGATTTGACAGATGACAGGACTGTGACAGTGAGATGTGACAGTGACAGGATGAGACAGTGACAGGAGTGACAGTGACAGGGAATGTGAACAGTGACAGGATGTGACAGTGACGCACGAGTGCGTGCAGGATGAGAGAGTGACAGGATGTGACAGCTGACAGGATGTGACCAGTGACAGAATGAGACCAGTGACAGGATAGTGACAGGATGTGACAGTGACAGGATGTGACAGTGACAGGATGCGACTGGATGAGACAGTGACAGGATGAGACAGTGACACGATGAGACAGTGGCAGGATGAGACAGTGACAGGATGTGACAGTGACAGGATGTGACAGTGACAGGATGAGACAATGACAGGATGTGACAGTGAGAGGATGAGACAGGATGGACAGTGACAGGATGAGACAGTAACAGGATGTTTCAGTGACAGGATGTGACAGTGACAGGATGTGACTGGATGAGACAGTGACAGGATGAGACAGTGACAGGATGAGACAGTGACTGGATGAGACAGTGACAGGATGTGACAGTGACAGGATGTGACAGTGACAGGATGAGACAGTGACAGGATGTGTCAGTGACAGGATGTGACAGGATGAGACAGTGACAGAATGTGACAGTGACAGGATGAGACAGGATGAGACAGTGACAGGATTTGACACTGACAGGATGTGACAGTAACAGTATGTGACAGTGACAGGATGAGACAGTGACAGGATGTGACAGTGACAGGATGTGACAGTGACAGGATTGTGACAGTGACAGGATGTGACAGTGAACAGTGACAGATGTGACAGTGACAGCATGTGACAGGACTGAGACAGTGACAGGATGTGACAGTGACAGGATGTGACAGTGACGGATGAGACAGGATGAGACAGTGACACGATGTGACAGTGGAAGGGACTGTGACAGGATGAGACATTGACAGATGTGACAGGCAGGATGAGACGGTGACAGGATGTGACAGTGACCCGGATGTGACAGGATGAGACAGTGACAGGATGCGACAGTGACAGGTGGCAGGTGGATCAGTGACAGGATGAGACAGTGACAGGATGTGACAGGATGAGACAGTGACAGGATGTGACAGTGACAGGGATGAGACTGTGACAGAGACTGTGACAGGATGAGACAGTGCCCACAGGATGTGACAGTGAGGATGAGAAGTGACAGGATGAGACAGTGACAGATGAGACCAGTGACAGGATGAGACAGTGACAGGATGTGACAGTGACAGGATGAGACAGTGACAGGATGTGACAGTGACAGGATGTGACAGTGACAGGATGAGACAGTGACAGGATGTGACAGGATGAGACAGTGACAGGATGTGACAGTGACAGGATGTGACAGGATGAGACAGTGACAGGATGTGACAGTGACAGGATGAGACAGTGACAGGATGTGACAGGATGAGACAGTGACAGGATGTGACAGTGACAGGATGAGACAGTGACAGAATGTGACAGTGACAGGATGAGACAGTGACAGGATGTGACAGTGACAGAATGTGACAGTGACAGGATGAGACAGTGACAGGATGTGACAGTGACAGGATGAGACAGTGACAGGATGTGACAGTGACAGGATGTGACAGTGACAGGATGTGACAGGATGTGACAGTGACAGGATGAGACTATGACAGGATGTGACAGTGACAGGATGTGACAGGATGAGACAGTGACAGGATGAGACAGTGACAAGATGTGACAGGATGAGACTGTGACAGGATGTGACAGTGACAGGATGAGACAGTGACAGGATGTGACAGGATGAGACAGTGACAGGATGTGACAGAGACAGGATGAGACAGTGACAGGATGAGACTGTGACAGGATGTAACAGTGACAGGATGTGACAGGATGAGACAGTGACAGGATGTGACAGTGACAGGATGTGACAGTGACAGGATGAGACAGGATGAGACAGTGACATATTGTGACAGTGACAGGATGTGAAAGTGACAGATTGTTACACTGACAGGATGTGACGGGATGAGACAGTGACAGGATGTGATAGTGACAGGATGAGACAGGATGAGACAGTGAAATATTGTGACAGTGACAGGATATGACAGTGACAGGATGTGACAGTGACAGGATGAGACATAATGAGACAGTGACAGGATGTGACAGTGACAGGATGAGAGAGGATGGGACAGTGACAGGATGAGACAGGAACAGGATGTGACAGTGACAGGATGTGACAGTGACAGGATGCGACTGGATGAGACAGTGACAGGATGAGACAGTGACACGATGAGACAGTGACAGGATGAGACAGTGACAGGATGTGACAGTGACAGGATGTGACAGTGACAGGATGAGACAGTGACAGGATGTGACAGTGACATGA